>OY829915.1:19274733-19738118 GCA_963691935.1 Nephrotoma guestfalica
TTAATAACCTATCTTCCAATTTAGCTGAAGTCGAAGTAAAACTTTCTTCGGTCATTACATAGCTTAGCAGTCTCGCTCAGCCCCTTAATATAATTCCAGTGCTTGAAAGGGGCCGTCGTAACATAAGTGTAACGGGAGCTATTTGTTTGGTGTCATTTGGTAAGCTTAATCATATTTACTCGTATAATTGAAAGAAGCACATTATCACACTTTTATTTATTTTAAGAAATCGTACGTCGCGACTAATTTTGAAGCAAGTCACCGACTTCTGGAAAAAATTCAAAAAGTATTCTGTGTGTGTGACTGTTGTGTGCTATGTAGATTTAATGTATGTGCCGTGTCTACAGTTCAGCCGGATTAACTGACCGAGATGAAACTGCTTTCTCTATAAATTGGAACATTCTTCCGAAATGTGGTGAAATCGTAGAACTGGAAGTCGCAGCATCCATCTGAAAGAATAGCATTTACAAATAAAAAAAACAATAAATTAGATGATTCAAAAACATTTAAAAATTAAATTTCCAACAAGGGTTGGTTCTCTTAAAGTTTAAAGAAGGATATATTGATTGGTTTTCAATTATACAAGACAATTTTTCAATCTAGTGTGGCGTATTCGTATTTGCCGAAGTGATCATGTCTTCTGTCAGCTAGTGCAGGATATGAGCATATGAAGTGCACAAAAGTCCCCTCCTCCTCGTCCTTGCAGCTTCAGCAGAAGCTATTTGCATCCAGACCCAGCCGTCTCGCATGATCTCTGAAAAGGCCGTGTCCGGTAAGTACACAATACAATTATACCTAAATCATGCTTTCTTCGGTGTGACGATCCAAGATCTTGTTTCAGGCTCAGCTCAGACCGTACTTGCTTCTCTACCCTACCAGTCGGCCAGGCGAGCCACCTAGCATTTGCCAAAGCAACTGCTTTCTATGACTTTATGCTTTCAGTCCAGACATAAGCCTTCCTTCACATTCTCTCCCTGGTTCCAGTTGGATAGTCGTACCTTGCTAATTTGTCTGCCCTGAAATTTCCCTCGTTAAGAAGTGTGTGACAATCCAACGCCACCCTTGACACCAGGGAAACTGAATCCAGTCAAAGAATGGCCACCCGACTATCCACACAGATAGTGATATCTGTCAACGATATTACACTGTGCTTCAACCAGTTCATGACTACTTCAATCGCTATAACTTCAGCCTGGTATACAAAAGGGGTGTTATATAATCCAAATTCATTAGGTCATCCCTCACAGAATTGGCTATATCTGGGTGCTCTTTTTTACAGACACTTCCACCCCAAATTCGCTGATATCCGGGCGGGGGTATTGATCGCCATTTGCTTACCGATAATATCCAATGGGAGAGGGTACAGCATAAATTCTAAGGCACCAGTGGGGGTCGTTTTCATCGCCCCAATAATGAGCCAGCAGGCTGCACCCTGCACCTTCGCCATCATGTTCCTGTATGATAATTTCTCCATAGCTGGTCACCATACACTCACACCATACAGTAGTACGGGCCTTGCTACTGCCGTGTAAAGTCAGTGCAAAAGCTCTGGTTTCAGACTCCATTTCCTTCCGATGGCATTTTTGCAAGAATAGAGTGCCACAGAGGCCTTCTTCACTCTTTCTATCGTGTTTGGTTTCAAACTGAGTTTATTGTTGACAAGGATCGATATCGAGAAATGCCACCAACGAGTATCCTTGAAAATCCAGTGACTTCTTAATTTCCCGAACCAAGGTATGTAATGCCGTGTTCACGGACTTACCCTTATAGTACGCATGTTGAGACTGTGCCCAGTTTCTGGGTATAATTCACGAACGAATAGGAACATCCAGCAACCTTTCCATGGTTTTCAGCAGAAAACCTGGGTTGCTATGCGAGCTTCTACCCGCTTTCGGGTGAATATCATCCTAGACTTCCTCCATTTCTTTGGGATGTACCCCAGCTTCAGACACCGTTTGAAGATAACCTCCAACCAGAGAAGTAAGACCTCCGAGTTCTTCTGAATTTCTGCTTGCACAATCCCATTCGGACCAGCTGACTTAAAGGGCTATCAACAATAACCGACCCCAAAAACTCCAGCCATTCAGAGCGCTTTTTGATTCAAGATCGCAAACTCCCTCGTTTATGGTCATCCATATAACTGTTTACCTTTAGCATCTACATCGTCTGGGCATACTAAAGGAAACTCGATATGGTCATCAGCTCATGCGTATAACAAACCTACAAGCAGTCAACCACGGCTCATATTTTGAATGAAATCCCTAATTTATTGCCGACCAAACCCGGTTAATATCCGTCAACATTATTGACAACATCACTGATGTGTTCTTTGAAATCTTAAAATCCGAATGAACAAACGACGATTTACTTCAAAAATTCCTGGTTTTGGGAAATCGAAGAATCGCCCATGTGGCTAGTCCGAAAATAATATTACGAATTAATGTGAAACCTTTTACGAAAACAGCACGACCAGAAATGCAAAAGGCCAATTCATTAAAGAATTCCTTTCAAAAATCCACGAACAACGTTAGGCAGGGTATTCGAAGCAGCACAGCGGAGACTATTCAGTACCACAAAATTAAGAGTTTTATACGAGGTATTCTGTGGAATTTACAGGTAAATTTATAGGTAAATTCTTGTCAACCCAGAAAGTGTCCAATTTCAACTAATTCTTTAGTGCGAAAACCCAAAGAAGAATATCATCGTTTTTAAGCTTAACAGCATGACTGGAACTGCTTGTGCGCCATATTTAACTGTGAAAAATCTTAAAAACCTGCAGAAAATAATTGGCAGTCAAAGGCAGTGCTTAGCAAACAGCTAAGAATTTTTGAATTCCCTCTCTCCGCATGATGAGCAAAATATTCCGAAAATAGACGACGATTCGTGAATAAAAACGTTTGGGATTATTTCTAATGCAGAATCTGATGAATTCGGTTTTAAGGTACACAGGAAAGTAGATAAATAGTTTGGCCCAAGAGAAAAATCTTTCTAACAGCTTTTCAATACTTATGATTCGCACCACTTGCACCTTAGTTAGCTTTTTTAAAATTGAGTTCCAGAAATTGTGGCTGCTGAAGACAGAATGGGATGCCAGACTTGAAAAAACTTGAAAAATAGGCATTCAAATCGTTTAACATCTCTACAGCACCCGAACCTGCTAAACATAGTCTAACCAAAAATTATGATTGCACCAATCAAACAAATTACTTTGACTAGATCGGAATTTTCTGGGGTTGCTATTTTTAGCAAATCAGATTCCATAATCGTCCTTCATTGGATCATCCTTCACTGGCTATCTGACGCATCACGGAGATGAAAAACATTCCTCAATCCCCGAGAGCACTCCTAGGGAGAATTGGTGGCATATGAAATCAAAATGTAACCCTGTTGATCTGATCTCATTATTACCGACTTCTAATCTTTGGTGGCATCGACCACAATAGTAAAGGAAAATTCAAATAGATCACGAAAAAATCGAGGAAAGACCTTTCGTCGTGAACATTCGAAAAATAATCAAATTCAAAACAATTTCATCACGCCAGCAGAGACGATTAATGCAGAAATCATTATACTTCGCGATGCACTTAGGACAGAATTACAATTTCTAAGTAAGGGACCTCCATTGCCAGCAAAACTTCTACTATCGTCTCTTGAGCATTTACAGACTGTAATATTGAGTTGGCGGACAATAAATCATCATTCCCTTAACGTTAACAAGATAGGTCACCAGAAGATGCATGAAGCATGCATCCAAAATCAATATCACAGAAACGAGCAAAAGACGGTCGATTTGCCTACAACCAAGTCCAACCATTCTTTAAAACTGAGGTATAGATTATGCTGGACCATTACACATTAAAACTGGTAAAATAGCAATTTTTGTGTCGTTAGAGGTAAAACCTGTCTATCTGGAAGTGATGTTCAGTCTCGATACTGAATCGTTCTCTGTAGCGCTAAAACATTTTAGAAAATCGATACTGCTTTAACTAAAACGATCAAGCTTATGACACATTCAGTCGCTGTTATCTTAAGTAGAAGATTGTTGGTTATTACCGATATACCGATATTCAACGAGCTGACCCACTTTACTACACAATGCTAAATCAATTCAGTTCATTAAATATTTTCATATTTAATATTTGAATTCAATTTCTAGGCTAGAATAAAATTTCGAGATTGAACAGTAGTTTTGGTGTAACCCGATGATATTTTTTTATTTATATGGGTTGAAATTCTGGGCTAACTTCACAAACATTCTGAACCATAGTGCTCCATAGAGAACCTCAAGAACCAAATTGGAATTGCAGTGTAGACTGAATGATTGTGTCTCTCTACATTTAGAATGTTTGTCCGATTGGGATGAAACTCCAAATGTAAGCTTTGTTCATTAATTCGGAGATCTCAGTGAGTTTTGGCCGAAATCGGTGCACCAAAAATGGCAGCTTCGATACAAGATTTTACGCTGTTTGAAAAGTATAGTATTTACAAGAAAAATTACCATGAACTAAAGATTCTAAACAAAATTTGTAATAATACCCGTCTAGATCAGATTTTAACAATTTAAGCGGAAATGATCAAAAAAAAAACTATTTTTCAGTAAAAATTTGGTGTATACGCCCATACGGATTGATTGATGTTCATACTTAAGCTTTTTCCATAAATTGGAAGATCCCAATTGTTTTTGGTCGGGATCGATCTGCCGAACGATCCGTCGATATGAAAATAAAAAAAAATTTAAATTCAATTTCAAACAAAATTAGTTCAGATCATATTTTAAATTTTACCAGAAATGACCAGTGGCAGGCAGATTGACTCTTCGGTATGAAACCCCATACTAAAACTTTTCCATATATTGGGAGAGCTATGCGAAATGTGGAGGGCATCAGCATGCCACAGGAAGCAGCTGTCGTATGAGCTTTTCCAATTTTTGCAATAAGTCTTTTCCAGTCAAAAAATTTACATTCTTAACTTCCTTAGTTTGTTAGATTGTCCTGATTCTCACATCGGCACCAGGAAAATTTCAATTTTCAAAATTTTTCGTAGTACTTCCATGCCTATTGTATTGATGTAATTTTTTTAAAGCCTTCCATATTCAGGTTGTAAATGAGCCGATAGTTGAACTATTGTTAGCCGTAACAGGCTGCAAGAAACTAGAACGTTGGTATTTGTTCATTTTCCTCCGTTGCTGAAGCGCTAAAAGGTTTAGCACGCAATTTATGAACTTTTATCGTTATCATCAATACCGAGCGTCCTTACACATCTCGTTCGAGCTTAAATTGCTCTTTACGATCCTGACATTATAGGTAGTTTTAAAACCAGTCATAAAATTTTGTTTAAAACTGGCTCAGAACTAACGCTTTTTTATTTGTAGTTCGGCAAAATCTTTATCGAATATTCTATATTAAAAGAAATTCTGCTCCCAAATACTGTCTTTCAGTAGTACGGTAGTACGTGATCCGCAAAACTTAAATAAACACAAAGCACTGGTAAATTACATTAAAAACAATCAAATAACTAAAACACATAAAATACTTACTTGAAGCTTTTTTAAAAATTGATTAGATTCCTGTTTTTTTTTAATTTTATTATCCTTGCAATCTGTTCTGGGGCCAAGGCTCTTCCAACTCTTTCACGGTTTGCTTTTTCCGCCCTTAATTTTACGCCAGTGTCAGCCGATTCAAAGACGTACGGTTATAGGTCTGATTTTATCACCATCTGCATACTGCATAGCTACATGCCAGCCTATACTAGCATGGAAGATGGGTCGTCTTGAAAATTTTTGGGACAATCGATCATCTCCCCAATTTTTGATTATCAAAGTTATTTTTAAACGCTTTTAAGTCAACCTTTTGATATTATCAAAATATAACTAAATGAGTCAAAATGATTTTTTTTGTTGAACTGGTGTTTGTAGTCGTTCGATCCGCCTAGCTACTTGCACATGGTCTGGTCGAGAAACAAACTCATGCCGGTACAAATATTTATGGACATGTTTGCTGCCACGTGGTTTTTTCTTAGCTAGTGCCGGTTAAAGCATATTAACAATCTGTAAAAAAATGAAGATTAACGAAATATGTTTTATTTCAACACATGATTTACCTTTTTATATTGCTCCTGGTGATGAGAATGGCAATCTTTCTGAATGAGTGGTTGCTGGCATTCTCACACCGTTCTCATACCGTAGATCAAACTCAGAATGAGACACCTACTTGGCTTAGTTTTTTGTTAGCATGGCCATACTGGTAGTTTTTAGAATCCGTAACTTGTTGCAAAGCAGGTCGACCCTGGCCGAATTACTAGTTGTCTAAAAATAAAAGCAAAATGATGAAATTCGCATGAAGATACATTTTAAATATTACCTGGCTTCCAGAGATCGTTCAAAATTAATTTTTCACAGACCCGGGCATTAAAAGCAATTACCAAATTTTATTCAAGTTTTTTAGTTTGTATTTCATTAAAAATATTTGATCTTCAATATGTATTATATATAATTAATATTATTATCATTTATATTATTTTTAAAATATTTCCGTAATGTTAATTTAAAGTAAAATTATATATATAATTGTAATTATAAAAATTAAAAATATAATAAAATTTATATAAAAAATAATTATATAAAATATATTTATAAAAATTAATTAAATATTTTCATGTAAAAACATAATACATTCCAAATTATCACTATTATTCAATGTTTTACGATTCTCATCGAATTTCTTACCAGACTGGGAAAATTTTAATTTACTACCAAACGAGCACGCCGGTATACTGAGTATATTCCGCACTAAATGCCGTAAATTTTCATAATTTGTATTCTCGTTGCCCCAAAATTCGAGCGGCTCTTTCGGCTCGTTTAGTCGCGTATCGAGATACGCTCGTATTTCCTTTTTTGATATTTCATCTTCGACATCAGGTACAGAACAATCCATAAATTCTAAAAATAAATCGTTTTCGGTTTTTGCGGCAGCGGTCGACGACGAGGATGAGGATTGATTTGAATTTGATGCATTATTGTGATTACGATGTGATTTATCGATACCATTATTTAGCGGTGATTTACTGATCGCGATTATTTTATTGATATAATCTTCGGCGGTATTTATAACGGAATCACGTTCCAATTGTGTTAAAAATTTTAGATTTTTAAAATTTGGGTCTAGGAATAGGGCGAGCTTATGGAAATCGGTTATTTGAAAATATTTATTTAGCAAATTGATAAGGATCTCTTTTAAATTTTTGATCAATTCCGAGTCCACCTCAACGTTAACGACATAAAGTTTTTCTAATTTTTTCCGCCACAAGTACACCTCGTTCAGAGACGTTTTACTACTGTTATTACTAATGTCGTCACAGCACAAATGTAATAAACATTTGTGTAATGGCTCGATTAGGGCTAGATACGCGTTTATAATATCGATATCGATTTTGTCGATTAATTTTGGTAAACTAATCGACACTAAAAATTCGGTTATATATTCAAAATTGTCACTAATAATTTTAAATATATTCAAATTTTTCTCAAAATTAAAATTATTATTTTTATTTTTATCATCATCGTCCTCCTCATCACTACTATCGCTGCTACTGTCATCACTATCGTCACTCGACTTTTTTTCCGCCACAATATTTTCATTTAGATTCTGGATTATATCTAATATCCTTTCATTCAGTTCGTACTTAATTTTCATATCGTTCAGATGCGTGGCCAAATTCTTAATTTCATGATAATTTTTATACAACAAATTATTATTTTTAAAATTGGTTACAATATCTAGTATTAAATTTATATTATAACACGAACACTGGATTGTATTCGTATAGGATTTAAATATTCGATAAAATATATCGTAATTATTCTCTAATATTATAATACATTTTAATTTTAATATTGTTACAATATCGGTTTTACTACTATTTGGAAAATATTTTGATAACATTTTTATTATTAGATCTAATACTAAAATTTCATTGTTAGAACTATTTGCGGGCGTCGATGGCGCTATAATTTCGGTACCTAAGTGAAATTTCTTTAATTGATAATTACTATTTATTATGTAACCGATAATTGTTATTAAATTATTATTGTAGTTTTTCCATAAATTAAATGTAAGTGTTAAATTATAATTTAAATCAATTGTATTTTTGATATTAAATTCAATTTCTGTTTTCATATTAATTAGCATAGTGTTTATAAGTTTACCGTTCGCCAGTATATTATCGACATTTTGCCGGCCATAGTCGGCTCCAATGTCGAGTAAAATTTGCATCATGTTACGGAATGTTTGATTATTGAAAATTTCTATCGATCCTAAATCCTTACATATAAAATAGATTTGCTGGATTGCCAGGTGGGTTAGGCGCTCCTTTGGTACATTACTTTTTGCGGACGTGCTGCCCAGCGGTTTAGCGGGCACTGCTGTTGTAGTCGACGGTGTGCTTGTTGTTGAGGCCCCGGCCACAGTAGAACCAGAAGGTGATGGCAATGTTGATAAATACGATAATAACGCATTGGAAATGGTCTCGTTGGAATAGTAACTCTCGTCCAAGCACGATTTTTTATTTGTCGTATTTTGGCTGGCCACAGTGACGGTATTCTTTAAATCGGCAGCCTCTTCGAGATAGAATTTTCGTTTTGTATTACATTTGTGCCGAATTAAACTTGCCGAACCAGTTTTCTTCTTGTACGACAGTATACAGGAACAACTAATACATTTGACATAATTTTGACGTATGCCACGATAAAATATTAGCTCGAACCGTTTCCATATATCACTTTTCATCCGTTGCTGCGGCACTATCACAATATCGTCGTCTGGCGCTTTCAATTTTGCCTCCAGTTCGATTTTCGACAGGTATTGGGTATCCAGATAGCCACCAAAATCTTTTTGGTGGTTAACCGGTGTTTCCTGGTGATGCTCAACCGGTGACGGATTGTAGCTGGTAAATGTTTCCGTACTATTATGCAGCCGACTAAACATATCGTTATAATCATCGTTATTGTGATCCTCATCGATTATATCGTCTGGTTCGCATTTTATTTGCAATGTATTCGGCGGACTGTCATTCCCCGCATCCATTTGGGCCGGTAAACTCTCCTGTTGCGATTTCAACAGTGACTGTAAAAAGTTGGTATTTGTTGTATTCCATAGCACAGCGGTCGATCCGGAAGGCGATATCGTTGGTGCACCATCCAATTTCATTTGAAAACTTCTTACCGAGCTCGCAATATCGTTTTGCATGCGTTTATAGCAATTGTGCCGTAACAAACTAGCGGTACCGGTTCTCGATTTATACGCGAGCACACAATTACATGCCAAACAAGTCACAAAATTTTGCCGTATATTTTTATAAACTATAATACGAAATAAATTCCACACATTACTTTTAGTTTTACCAGGAAATATTAATGTTATATTGTCATCGTTCACATGTAATTTCGCTTCCACTTCAATTTTAGATAAAATATCATCTGTCATAATAGTATTTAGCTTGCCATCCACAATATCATCCGTATCATCATTATTCATTTCCAATTCATCATTACTGTATTGATGATGGCCGCCATTATTGTAATTCGTCGTCGTCGTCGGGTTAGTTGCGTTCATTGTCAAATCTTCACCACAATCGTATTTCATATTGTTAATAAGATTTAACGAATGTTCCATTTCCATTTGACGTCTAAAAAATACACAAACACGCACCACATTAGTAAATAAGTTAACAAAATAATTATTAATTACAAAATATTCACCATTTATTACAATAAATTAATTTACACAGATTTTAGGTACAGTAACAAACACATAAAAAAACAACAAAACAAAATTTTTTCTACGATTCAAACAATCTAAAAACCCGACAATAACTGTGTATTGTGACACCAAACTAAAATAAAACATACAAAATAAAAAAAAATAAATGAAATCGATGTTTCGTTCCCGTTGAAAAATGCAGAATACATAGAGCAAAGCATGCACACTATCTCATTAAATACATTAAAATATATATTTTTCTATGTATAATTTCTTTTTGGTTTTTTTTCTTGTTGTGTTCATGACACGTTTTCTATACATGATGTACTCTCGTGACTCACGTAATTATACGTCATTGTACTCTCATTTCATTTTTTTGTTTATCATTTTGTTTCATTCTGTTCCACGGCCAGAAACCGCCAATCAAACGGCGAAAGAGTGAATACACATAAATAAAATAAAAAAAAAACCGAGGCAAGCACCGCACACAAATGTATTGGCTACATATATTAACAACAACATACCATACAATAGCAATACAAAATAATTTTATTCCCCTTCCTTTACACATTCCGGCCGTAAAACATATACCGACGTACATATGTATGAAAAACAAAAAAAAAAAAGAAGCAAAATGTATAACAACTGAACGACGTTGCGCTGCTTGCCATCATTTTGATTGTGTACCCTCATTTTATTTCATGTACACTCAGTTTATGATAGTGCTACAGTCACGATCCACAATAAACGATCACTGCAACAAAAAAACATGTAGGCCAAAAATCATATATATGGGATTATATTTTGTTGATAAGATTTGATACCGTTAGGCATGAAATAACATTTCTGCACGCCCCTAGTCTTCCGTTCGTTTCCAAAACAGGTTTTAAATTAACATCTATTAACAGTGATTTCGTAAACAAAAATATAAAAATTTTGAACCGCGTGTCTTAATTTAAATTCGCATTTAAATTACACGTAATACTTTTAACGATACAGATCAGACACTGGCAAGTCCATCAAGGAAGGTAAGGAAGGCCATAAATCTTACTGCATCCAAGGTTACTACTCGAAAAGGCGAAATCGAAAATTTTCAAGGCGGCTGAATCAACAAAAATGGCCATTTTTCCACAACCTATTCAAACGGATCGTCCATGAAAACAACATGATAGTGACACCATCAAGATGCACCAAATGAAAAACAACAGGATTGTGGAGCGCTGGCAAACGTAGAATCAGCAACAACGATAAAATCGTTACTAACGATTGGACAACGAAACATCAAGGCTGTTTGAGATGTCAATTGGCGATCCAAGATAAATGCTAACATTGGAAGAATTCCTTAGTTTCCTACCGGTGTGAAGTTTCTAACGATAATTAAAAGTGTAGCTACACAAATTTTTAAAAAAAGTGTAGCGTACACAAAAAACATTTTTAAAAGTGTTTTATCTATTTACCGATTGAGGTTAAACACTTTAACAGCCCATCCTAGAGTTTTCGCAAAATAGCAACTACTATTGTGAAATAATAGACATTCCAGCTCGTAAGTACACTAACAACATATTAAATTTGTTTAGTTTACATTAATATAAAAGTTATAAAATGCTGGGTTTACTTAACCTGACGCTGTAAAGATACCATCAAGTAACGTGTGGATAGTCGGTATCACATTTAGAATTTGAAATTCGTCCCTGTCGATTAATGGAATTTTTACTTCAAAAATTACCTTGTCATCTATTACGTTTGTTTTAAGTTTGAGGAGCTTGTGTAGTTGTTTTAATTGGCGAGTTGGCAAGTCCAAGTGACTCGGTAAAGCCTGTTGAATTTGATGTAATTATATTTCCAGTTGGTTGGGAGTGAATAATAGATTATTGATACGGTTGTGGTGTACATCGGAGATGACATCTATTAATGATCATGAAACAATACAGTCGCTAGTGCATCTTGCACCACTTTGTAATGATTAATGATTAATTCTCTGTCACGCTTAATGATATTGGTGGTGGCTTCTGTGATAGATAGTTGTTTCTTAACCAGATCGTGTAGGCTGCTCTTTGATCGAGTACCCCAAAGAGTTCGTTTGCGATATTGCCAACAATGTCAAGTGGAGATCTTTTGTCTCGTGTTGTAGTTTTATCCGGTTGTAATATTTGATTTCGATCTTCTACTTCGTTTACGAGGTGGGTTACTTGTTTAGCTATAACATGGCATGTGTCTTGGTTTTTCATATACAGGTCGCGTTACAGTTTCGTGATAGATCCTTGGTGGCATCCCGTATTTCATTTAATTCAAGCCAGTAATTCGTTAAATCATAGTATATTATATCTTGTTAAAGTTAGCCGAAAGTTGCCAGCCGAAAGTGAAAAGGTCGATAATGCAGATAGTGTCTTGACTATTTGAGCCGAAAGTTAAATAAATTATATATTAAATTGAAATATCGTAGTCGAAAGTGACTAATCTACTTAACCAGCCGTAAACATCTGTATCGACACAAACAACAAATACAATTTGCAATTTGCAAGTTTCATGTGTTTATTATAGCAGCATACGGCTGCTTACGCAAGTACGGCTGCTTACGGCTGCTATACGGCCCTTACCTATAATCAAAATGTACCGATGAGATCTACAGATTGGTGTCCATGTGCCAAAATCTGGAATGATGAACGATTTTATCGTCCGAATAAGGGAAAAATAAAAATTTCACCCCTATAACCCCATCAGACTTACCCCTAACAGATAATCAAAATTTACTTATGATCATGGGCTATCGAATCGGCATAGTCAGGTTGGTGTCTATGTGCCAAAATCTGGAATAATGAACGATTTTATCGTCGGAATAAGGGAAAAATAAAAATTTCACCGCTATAACCCCATCAAACTTACCCTTAACCAATAATCGAAATCTACCTATAGTCATGGGCTATCGAATCGGCATAGTCAGATTGGTGTCCATGTGCCAAAATCTGGAATGATGAACGTTTTTATCGTCGGAATAAGGGAAAAATAAAAATTTCACCCCTATAACCCCATCAGACATACCCCTAACCTATAATCGAAATCTACCTATGATCATGGCCCATCGAATCGGCATAGTCATATTGGTGTCCATGTGCCAATATTTGGAATGATGAACGATTTTATCGTCCGAATAAGGGAAAAATAAAAATTTCACCCCTCCCATCAGACTTAACCCCTAACCTGTAATCGAAATCTACCTATGGTCATGGGCTATCGAATCGGCATAGTTAGATTGGTGTCCATGTGCGAAAATCTGGAATGATGAACGATTTTATCGTCCGAATAAAGGAAAAATAAAAATTTCGCCCCTATAACCCCATCAGGCTTACCCCTAACCTATAATCAAAATCTATCTATGGTCATGGGCTATCGAATCTGCCAAGTCACATTGGTGTCCATGTGCCAACATCTGGAATGATGAACGATTTTATCGTCGGAATAAAGGAAAAATAAAAATTTCACCCCTATAACCCCATCAGACTTACCCCTAACCGATAATCAAAATCTACCTATGGTCATGGGCTATCGAATCGGCATAGTCAGGTTGGTGTCCATGTGCCAAAATCTGGAATGATGAACGTTTTTATCGTCGGAATAAGGGAACAATAAAAATTTCACCCCTATAACCCCATCAGACTTACCCCTAACCTATAATCAAAATCTACCTTTGGTCATGGGCTATCGAATCGGCATAGTCATATTGGTGTCCATGTGCCAAAATCTGGAATGATGAACGTTTTTATCGTCGGAATAAGGGAAAAATAAAAATTTCACCCCTATAACCCCATCAGACTTACCCCTAACCTATAATCAAAATCTACCTATGGCCGTGGGCTATCGAATCTGTCTAGTCATATTGGTGTCTATCTGGTTAAATCTAATCGTTCACTTAAAAGAGACTTTTCCAAACTTTCGGCTGAAGTAGTCAAGATACACTTTGTATTATCGATTTTTTCATTTGCGGCTGGCAACTTTCGGCTTTTTTCTATATATGTCAGTTATTTACATTTTTCGTTTAAAAAATTGATGAATTATTTGTTACTTTAAAATTTGTATTAACGGGATTTTTCGATTGAATATTGAAGTTAAACACAATCTGCATTATCGACAAATTACGACATTTCAATTTGGGATGTAAATACAATAACTGCATTACCACCTTTCGGCTGGATTATCAAAGACACTTTCTGCATTACCATCTTTCGGCTGGAAACTTTCGGCTAACTTTAACAGTATGCATATTATTAAGTTTGACTCACTCCGAACTACATTGACTCTCCCAATTTCATCGAAAAATATCCCAGGTTGAACCGAAAACCGGGTCATGTTAAGGTTGGAGGTAGTTATTGCCGAAACCATTAGGGATAATATTGTTGTAGTATACAATATTGCCTTTGCCCAGGGATTAATTTTACATATCTTCATCTTTCGTGGTGGATTTTTAGGATGCAATTTGTTGGCTAATTTTGCTGCAGTTTCTCTTACCTGTGGATCTGCTGCACTCCTCTCATCCAATCCCGAGCTGTTCTCTTTAAATTGTTATTTGTTGTAAGTTGTTCATCTGTGTGGTCATAGCTTCCATTTGTGCGTTTTTGTGAAGTCCTCTGTGGCGCTGTCGTAAGTGAACTGCCTTCTTGGGCTCTTGATGATGATTCAGACTCCGATGTTGAAATTGTGACAAGGTTAGTTTGGATTTTCTTTGGTGCTTCTTGGCTGTTGATCCTGGCCTTGATTAGTTCTGGTGTAGAGTGTTGAATGGCTTCTTATTGTTGTGGTAACGGCGATAGCTTTGATATTGGTCTCTTAAAGAGAGTGCCCCCGGGCCCGCGGACAGTTGCCATTCGGACTTTGTTGTCACTGCCAGGGTGTGCCTCGGTTATCCGGGCTAGTAACCACTTTGTCGGAGGTAGTCGTTCATCTCGGATTAAAACTAACTGACCTGGCTCTAGGTTTTGTTCTGTTTCTTTCCATTTTCCACGTTGTTGTAATTGTTGAAGATATTCTTGTGACCATCTGTTCCAGAAGTCTTGCTTTAACTTTTCTATTAGTTTCCATTTACTTAGATTCCCGATTTTTTCGGTTTCCAATTGCTGTTGAGGAGGAGCAATTAAGGCATCCCCTATCAAAAAGTGACCTGGAGTTAAAACAGATAGGTCTGTAGCGGTCTGGTACCATCCTTTGCTAAGCTTTCTTTGAGGTTTTCGTTTGCTTGCTTTAGGGCCTTTATTCTTTCTCTTTCTAGTTCATGATTTGCGCTGATGAAATTGGTACCGTTGTCGCTATAGACATCTGTGCATAGGCCTCGTCCTGATGTGAACCTTTTATAAGCTCCAATGAAGGCTTCCGTTGTTAAATCTGATACTACTTCGATATGCACTGCTTTTGTCCTGCATAATCTACCCCAATTCTGGTGAATGGTCTAGCAGGGATGAGTCTCACTTCCGGTAGATTTCCCATAAGTTGGTGTCTTGTTTTATTATTGAATCGATGACACCTAATGCATGCTCTTATCTGTTGTTGAACGCACCTTCGACCGTTAATAATCCAAAAACGTTTTCTAATGTACGCCAGAGTGAGCTGAGTTCCTCTGTGCATGGTTTTGACATGAGCTTCATCTATTATCAATGTTACTGCTGGATGCCCTGGAGGTAATATTGCTGGATGTTTTTCTTCATATGAGAGTGTGGGAGAATTTTGTGACCAACTGTTGGATGGTTAGAAAATGGTTCGACTCCTCTGACAAAATTTGACATTTTGACAAAAATATTATATGAGAGCTGATCATACACACCCAATTAACAGTCCATCTTAGAGTTTCCGCAATATAGCCACTACCTGGTTAGTAGTTGCTAAACAACTACAAACAAAGAAGGATTCAAATATCAAATCAAATGGATCAAAACCCACAACCAAGCAACACAGGGTAAAGAAGTTCACTTGCCTAGGTTGTGAAAGGTTTGGGTTCAACCAAACATTTGGGCTCCGAAAATAACCAAATTATAGTAAACGTTATGAACAGCATTGCAGCTATTACAAAGCGGCCAGATGACCAAAGTAACCTGAACAACATGATACTTGATCAACTGAAGAAGATGCAACTCCCTCAACGCAATCCAACAAAAAATGTTAAGTATAAGAACACAACTTTCAAAATAGCAATCTGGAATGCGAATGGCATTGTGCAACATATTCCAGAAATAGAAATATTTTTAAATTCAGAAGAAATCGACATTTTCTTAATATCTGAAAGCCATCTAGTGAAATCTTCGTTTGTTAAAATTCGGGGTTATAACTTATTTCACTCCATTCATCGAGCGGAAAGAGCAAGAGGTGTTCCGGCATTACTAATAAAAGAAAATATAAAACACCATTTAGACTCAAATACCGAAGCTTACTGTCTCTGCAATATATTGTCCTCCTCGGCATAACTTGAAAAGAGGGGGACTACCATAAACTATTTAAATCGCTTGGACGTGATTGTATTATTAGAGGTGACTTTAATCCGCAAAACACCTATTGGCGATCTAGACTTACGGTGGTTCCCAAACATAATGGCCCAGTGACGGAACAAAGATACCTGACCTAATAGATTTTTATGTAGCAAGAGGTATATCCCAGAACTACATCGACATTAAAGACAGAATTCTCATTACGGGGAGTGTCTAAACACACTAAAATTCGAATATTTTTTGCACCATCAACTATTCGAAAATCTTTACTTGGCTGTTTTTGTTAGAAATAACCTTCCCTATTACCCTGCTTCGCTTGATCGTCCAATTCTGGGGCACCCTGTATAAAAAAAAAATTCCCCGAACCCGTTGCGCAAACAGGGATATGATGGGACACACTTTTAAACTTCACAAAATTTCAAGAAATGATCACTTTGAATATAAATCCGTTGTTCAACATCTGCAACATTTGCTTCAACGACAAACACTATCCTTGTCTCTAGTCGATAAGACATTTAGTGTGTAAGGGAGACCACACTACTAAGAAGTGGAGATACTCCAAAAATGAAACCGGCACACTTTCCGTTGAAAATTAGTCACTTTTCGTTCAGGAGCATGGTTTTCATCAAACTTTTCCATGTAAACGGAAACCTAGTATTGCCGAGCATAACCCGGCCACTGTCTGAACAACATTTTGACGCATTTAACTAATCTATAGTGGGCTGATTACAACCAACCAAGAAAAATTGACATTCTATTAGGCTGACTCTAATATCTTGAACTAAGTTGTAGAAAGAAATCAAGGCGAACGGCAGGAGTATTTTAAAAGAAAAATCCCCGAGGGTCCAATCCGTGGTTATCTGGGTAGTAATTGAAAACCAGTTAAACCGATTCTGAGAAGTGGGAGAAGTATAACCTGGGAATTTTACGTTAGAAGAAGAAAAGCTTGCGAAGAACATTATCAGCACAATTACCGTCAGGACACCGACGGCCGTTATATGGTACGATTTCCATTTTGACAAAACCCAGGCTAAATTTATTTAGAACGAGGACGACGTTTGTCAGTAGCTAGTGAATTTTCCAAGAAATGTCGAGAGTGTATCGAAGGGTAGTTTAGTTAGGGACATCTCATTGAAAGTAATGAACATAAGCTAAACGAATATTGCATTCGTCATTATACGCAGTCATCAAAACAACAGTACTACAACAAAACTAAGAGTATCAACAAAGACAGACAAAAACATTACCTTAAATCAACTTAAATCGTGGGTCCCATATTACAAGAGGATCTGATGTCATTTCCAGTTCAGTGAAGAAAATACAAGGTGTCATACACAGCGGATATAGAACAAATGTTTAGACTAGTAAAAGTACATCCTGATCATCAACGATATTAGAAAATATTAAGGAGGACATCAAGACATTGCAGCAGCTAGCAAACGATGAAAAGATGAAGTTCCCGATCACGGCTTATATAATAATGAGTGATTTCTGCGTGCTTATAAGAGGGTAATATGCTAGAAGAAGCTTAAGAAGTACAAAAAATTTCAGAAAATGTACATCTAATTATCCTTAACTCTTAGAAGCTGTCGATTCAGATCCGTGGAACCCTGCCACAGATATCTTCGAGTTCAAGGTGAACTTCAGCAAAAAAAGGGATTATGAAATAAAGAAAAATTTTATCTGAATCATCCAAGGTATTCGATCTATTGATCGACTCCAACTTTAATACAAAATTTTGATGCAAATTTTTTGGATCTCAAGCGTCATCTGCCTCTCGCCCCAACCTAAAGAAAATCAAAATTCCAAGGTTGATCAGCTTTAATTTAACTTTACCAGGAGCATTTTGTAATGCTTCAAAAGTGACATACGCAGCAGTGGTATATTTCTAAGATGGATCTTTATATAAGGCAAGTATGTTAACGTCAAAAACACGAATGGCACGATAACAAAATTAACGCTACCCAGGCTAGAGTTATGTGAGGCCAGTTTGCTTGCGAATTTAATGAACAAGGTACAATAAGACACGAAATTCGATAAAACACCAACATCCTTTTGGACGGGTTCTATGATAGGGTGGATAAAACACAAACCTAAAATTTTTTAACTTTTATAGCAAATTGAATCTCGAAAAACCAGAAACTAACTGCCCCATCTCAATGGTTTTATGTCAAATCATCCGATCCGGCGGATTGTGCATCTAGGGGTATTAAAACCAATCAAACTATCACGTACAATTTATGGTGGAATGTGGTCCTCAATACGTGTTTGAGACCGCAATTTAACCAACACCAGTGATACAAAAAGAAGTGCCAGATCAATTGGAGCTGAAAAGTTATATTTGGAGGGTTGCAAATAAACTAATTAAAATATTCTAATAAACTCTTGATTAAAATGGTATAGAAACAACGCCTCAGAAATGAAATCTACGATACCGACCAAATGGCATAGTGGTTAAAGCTTTGGCGTTTGGATCGGGAGGTACGGGATTCGAATCCCGATAGGTGCAGGATGCAAAGAGAATTTGTATCAACAAATTACGATTTGTGATCTGATTGTAGTGATCTAATCTACGCTCTACAAACTTTAACAGATTACTTGCAACAACGTAAAGATGAGCCTTTCACGATAACTTTAGGTGTTAACCACCATGTCAACAAACTGTTGTCGGTGTTGGATTACATTACAAATTATCCATCTAACAACATCAAATGGATTTTAAACATTCCATTCAATATGTCAACCCAGTATGAAAGAGCGCTATCTTCCCGTTGGATTACCGGTGATCCCTCGAAATTTTCACATATTAACTGTGCGAATTTCCCAACTACATCTCCGGCATTTTACAAAGTGTTGTCCGCAGAGTCCAGCTATAAAAATTCGACCATGGAATTGATGTTTTACATTAAACACTCAGACAGGCTAATTAAAAGCCACTTAAAGGACCATTACATCAAGAACATTCATCTACTGCCTTGCTCTGCTTCTGCGTTACGACAATTGAACATATTTATATTTGATAACGTCGCCAAACAATATCTTGAAGAACCGACCATAAAAAATCACTTTGGCTTTGATGGGAATAATCTGGTGCAACTGTGTGAAGACACTAACACATTTATT
Source organism: Nephrotoma guestfalica (assembly GCA_963691935.1). Taxonomy (NCBI): domain Eukaryota; kingdom Metazoa; phylum Arthropoda; class Insecta; order Diptera; family Tipulidae; genus Nephrotoma; species Nephrotoma guestfalica. The sequence continues at coordinate 19,294,079 of OY829915.1, forward strand.
ACCCAAAACAGATATATTTTTTGTTCATCGGGTACGGAAATTATGTTGGATCACCAGACATACAACTCGTTAAACAATATCTATCTTAAGGAAAACATAAAGATGCCGGATATTACAAATATTCAGGGTGTACCTGGATGCGGTAAATCAACCTGGATTATAAACAAGCATAAACTTGGCAGTGATCTTGTTTTATGTGCTACAAAAGAAGGACTTGCTGATATTAAATTAAAGATAACAGCTCGTTGTGAGCACGAAAACATCAATTTTAATAAAAATCAAATTAAATTACAAAACGATTGCCTCGTATCTTTATTGATGAGTACATGATGGTGCATGCTGGATATATGGGACTCGTGGTTATCCTTAGTAAATGTTCTAAAATATATCTTCTGGGAGATAAAAACCAAATACCATATATTGACAGATTACATCATGTCAACATGCAATTTTTCGATGCAAGCGCATTCGTAACAAAGACGGAATACTTGAATGTGACGTATAGATGGCCAGCTTCTCTAACGGAATACTACCCTAACATCAGTAGTAAGAATACTGTGCAAATTTCAGCTAAATTTATAAACCTGCCGTCAACTTTGATGTCGATACCTCTGTTTAATAACTCATTCTATCTAACCTTTACCAAAGCTGATAAACAATTAATCTTCCAGCTTAAGATACCAGAATCTAGCAAAGTCATGACTATCCACGAAGCAGAAGGATTAGCCTCACCAAATGTGAATGTATAAGAATCAATTCTCAACCAATTGGGCTGTTCGATAGTGCACCCCATGCCATAGTTGCAATTTCAAGACACACCTAACCATTTAGATATTTTTCACCAGCGGCTAATGATAGACACCGGTGTGAAGTTTTCAACATTTATCAAAAGTGTAGCTACACAAATTAACAAAAAACAAAAATGTAGATACACAATTTAACAAAAAGTGTATAACCACATAAAAAAATTGTGGCAGGGTTGAAATTGTTATAATTTTCGCTAAATCTAATCTAATCTAATCCGCGCCATATCTCTGCGACCTTCGGGGAATTTTTTTGTTTAGTGTAAATGGAAATAATAAGATAAAAAGTGTAAACCGGGTCTTGTGGGTGTTTAAGGGCCTTCAACACTAAATTCTAGAGATGACACCACAAATCTGAGTATACTGGCATTTCGGGGACACTCCCTTCAATCTTTAGTGACAGTCTTTAGTTTACCACACCGAGTGCAACGCAACATGTGTACTCTTCACGTCACTTCGGAATGATCGAGGATCCCTATGAACGGACTCTCCAGTGTGAATTGGATCTCTATAAACGAGCTCTCTGTGAGTGAAATGGACCCCCTTGATACGGGCGCTCCAAGTGAATGATAAGTAAGGTATAAATGAGGATCCCTATAAACGGGCCCTCCAGTTGAATTGGATATCTATAAACAAGTTCTCTGTTGAGTGAATTGGACCCCGTTGGAAACGGGCTCTCCATATGAAAGACGCGTGTTGTGGGATAATTATGCTAGTGACGTGAAGGTGAGTTAGAACGGCGTGCGTTACTAACTAATTAATAATTATTAATTATTAACCCGTGAGGGGAACTTGTTACCCTCACCGGGCGCGTCCCCAGGAGCGGATAGGGGAAAGCTCATCGGCTCGAACCGAAGGGTAGGAGTAAAGTAAAATAACTCCCGCGGACCAACAAGTACACATTTCTTTCTGGTAGCATAAGTTACTCAACGCACAGCTACAGGGTGTCCCTAAAATTGTAGAGGTTGTAAGGAGAGGTTAGGTAGAGGTTGTAGAGAGTGTCCCCGAAATGCCAGTATAATCCTCGAAGGTCGCAGAGATATGCCGCATATCACTAAAGGTTGAAGAGAGTGTCCCCAAAATGCCAGTATACTCAGATTTGTGGTATCATCTCTAGAATTAAGTGTTGATGGCCCTTAAACACTCACAAGACCCTGTTTACACTTTTTATCTTATTATTTTCATTTACACTAAACAAAAAAAATTCCCCGAAGGTCGCAGAGATATGCCGCGGATTAGATTAGATTAGATTTAGTGAAAATTATAACAATTTCAACCCTGCCACAATTTTTTGATGTAGTTATACACTTTTTGTTAAATTGTGTATCTACATTTTTGTTTTTTGTTAATTTGTGTAGCTACACTTGTGATAAATGTTGGAAACTTCACACCGGTATGATAGACTACACTCGATTTTAATGAGAGCTCGAGCCTACACTACTACTCTAAAAGTAAACCAACCCATAAAATTCAAGAAAAGGTTGGTTTATGCGAAATATGCAATTTACGTTCAAAACGTCAACAAAATGGATCAAAAGCATCTAAGTTTTATAAATTCATTTTAAAACCAAACTACTTAATCTATGTAATTTGTGAAACTTCATTAAAACCCGGTATAATGAGCAGTGAATTTTTGGCCATGATTACGTTGTCTACAGATGCGATCGGTCTCTCGAAATTAACTCAAAGAAATCGGATGGTGGCGCACTGATAGCAGTACATTCTAAACTCTGGAATGCTCCAGTAACTTTAGCCCCATCGAGAGCCGAGCAAATTGGTGTAAAAATCAAAATTAACCAAACCAATATATTCATCTATGGAGCATATATACCACCTCAATCAAATTGGGATTATTACGCAACTTGCATCGATGCGATTGATGAAGTTATTAATACAACAAACCCGTCAGATTTAATTCTTGTGCTTGGTGATTTTAATCTCCAAATATAATCTGGGATCAAGACATCGTATTTGACTCAACTAATTTAATGGCGAGTTCGGAACACCTACAACCAATCAAATACAACTTAAAAAAAATAAACCATGCGGGGCTACACAGTTTCCTAGAATACATCAACTGGCAAACAACTCTCAATTCCAATGATATAAACGAAAATGTTTATAAATTTAATAACATTATGCAGCAAGGCTTCTAACTTTATGTACCTATGTGCTGTAAACCACAAAATGCACACCCTCAGTGGTTCGATGATAGAGTAGATAACTTCAAAAATCGGAAGTCGAAAGCGTATGCCAAAATGTTGAAAAGCAAACAAAACAATTTTCGAAGTATTTTAGAAATAAACGCGAAATTGACGGATACCCTGCAAATATGACATATAGCAATACCAGCTCCTCAAACTCCAAAGATATAGCTGACATGGTCGCGAAGTTTTTCCAATCAGTCTATAAACCAAGCGTTACTAGTGGATTGTACGAACAACCCAGCAATACCAACGTAACAATAACTCCTCCTGTTATATCTCAGGATAAAATTTTATCGGCTCTAAAGGGATTTGGAGACGGTTGTGGCCTTGACAATATACCCTCTTCTATTCTGAAGGAGTACGCTGACATTTTAGCAATTCCATTATGTTACCTATTCAACCACTCCTTGAGCACCGGGGTGTTTCCCGAAAAATAGAAAATTTCAAAAATTACACCAATTTTTAAATCGGGCAAACGAGACGACATTACATGCTACAGAGGAATATCAACTACATCATCAATTCCAAAATTGTTTGAATTAGTTTTATGCAACAACTTTAAATCCACAATTGCACGTCATATATCAACAAACAAGCATGGGTATATGCCTGGCCGATCCACATCAACTAATCTGGTTGAATTCACCAGTAAAATAATTAATGAGATAGAAAACCATCATCAAGTTGATGTAGCGTACACGGATTTCAGTAAAGCATTTGATTCCATCTGCAATCAAAAAGCACTCCGGAGTTTATTGGGTTTTCACTCGATTACATAAATTGGTTTAAGTCCTCAAGGATCTCACATCGGGCCGTGGATATTTATTGTTTTCATAGATCAAATAACTGAGATAATCAAAAACTCAAACGTACTCATATTTGCTGATGACGTGAACATTTTTTGAACTGTTAATGGAATGCTAGATACGAAGAAAGTTCAAGAAGACATCGATAGATTAAGTGAGTGGTGTGATCGAAACACGCTTTACTTAAATATTAAGAAATGCAAGATCACTTCCTTCAAAGTCAATAACGAAGTATTGCAAAGAGTTAATGAGATCATAGATCTAGGTGTTACATTTGTCGAAAATGCCAGTTTCAATAGGCATATTGAAAATTGTATTGCGAGAGCTAATGCCATGTTTGGATTTGTTAAAAGGTGGACTGGTGAATTTAAAGATATTCAAACCTTATGTTCATTCTATTTCGCTTGCAGAACATTTCGAAACCATGCATTTTTAGCACTAGAACACCATTCCACAAACTATGGAGAAAATAACCCCATTAATAGGTCGTCTAAATCGTTCAACACCGTCGACGACCCTATTTGACTTTAATTTATCAAAGGGCAAGTTCAAAAATATACTTAAGAATTATTTTTTAACTTTTTAATTGTTAAATCTTGGTTTTAATTTTCTTTATTTGATTTTTTTAATATTTTTGTTTTAAATTAAATTTTGAAATCATACATGTAAATCACAGAATAGATTTTTTTAAAATAAATTGTTTCAGTTATTTTGTTTCTTATGCTGTGGGCATTCCAAAATCAAATCTTCAGCCTATTTGTTACCGCCATAGCCATACTTAGTCGAAATTTCAAAAATAATCTGAAGTTGTTGACTTTGTGTTTTTTCATTATAACTTTAAAGAAGACTTTGCAAAATATTTATTAGTTTGATCTTCTTCAGTTTCTTATTTTCTTTCTTTAACTTAGCGATTTCATTGCTAAGCCGTGCTGCCATTTTTTCGTTTCACTGAACCTTCTGCGTAGTTTAGTTTTTCGATTTTCCTGCTGAGTCGCGGACTGTGTTTGTCTAGGTGGTGATTTACTCGCCATTTCTCAGCCATCAAAGCCTCGTTAGTTAATTAGCAGGGAGCACCATGTACTGGTGAGGTTCACATTTTGACCGGTATAATGATCTGTCAGACCGACGTCCATATAACGAGAAGTATGATAACATAATTAAGCGGTTTACTTAGCGTAACAACTAGATCCACTTTTATATCGCTTAAGTGATACGTTTATTCTATATTTTCAAATGGTACTGTACCAATGCGTATGTTGCATGTTACAAAATACAAATTTCTTCTCATGATCGGTTATTGTATTTTACGTTTTGATTCTCAATTATTTTTGTTAACTTTTGTGCTGTATGCACACAACTTGAAGATTCGTTTTTATTTTGTTTTGTGTACGTACGAAACAGCCACAATCACAGTTCAACAGAGTATTCATAATATAAAAATATTCGATTATAAAAGAAGTTTAACTGTTTATTCTGTTTTGTGGTTTGGTTGGTACACAAAAAAAAAAAACTATGTGTAGAGTAACAACATACACGAAGAATCATGATGGTACATGAAAGAATTACAAAAACGTTGAAAATGCCTACGAAATAACAATAAAATTAAAACATTCAATTGTTAAATACTCGTATACGAACATTTTATTTATCATAAACTGTTGATGTGATATATACGAAACGAACGGACGGAGCGAGACACAAGAACAATAAAACCAGCAATACACATTTACAATTCATATCACGAATTTAGCCCGATTTGAAAACGAGGTTTTTGATTTTGTGCTGTAATGTTCCATTCCCATATATTCTCAAACCATTTGATATTTTGAATAACAACAATACAATAAATATTTAAGAGATTTTGTAATTGATTTAATTACGTTTTAATTATTATTTGCTTTGCAATTATAATGTACCGTCTAAATATGGTGTTACTTTTTTTTTTCAAATCATTTATTGGTATTGGTGGATGGTGTACCTGTCAAACAATGGTATACATAATGGCTACACAGTAAAATTCCATTGAAAACGATGAAATGTAATAAAATTGATGCCGTTCACAAAATAGGGTTCGATGCGTCCGACCGACCACCTTTTTGAATTTAAAACACAAAAACAAATATTAAGAGGAGAGACATATACGTGTATATAAGAGAGCACACACATGTAATATTTTTTAAATGGACTGTAATGTAAATGTATGAATAAACTATTTTAGCAACACTAACATTCTCATAACGGATTTCACGGAATGGTTAGGTCTAAGTCCTAAGGTCGTATTTGTTTTTTTGTTATATGAACCTTTATGTATTTAATACCACACATACGAATGATTTTTCCCCGCTTGGAATACGATCAGAGTAATTCACAGGAAATTCCAATCTACAAATAATAAATTAGCGGGAGATGGGTTAACTATAAAATTTAACCAACTGACATTGAAAATTTATTCAAAACGTAACGTGGACGTGATCATCGCAACGTTACATCTATAGGTAAGTTAAGTAACATTAAAAAATTAAAAATCGTGACCTATCCAACTCCTTAGACGATACTTTGCCCACAATACCTAGTAATGGTCTTTGACAAAAATCTATCAATTCATCTTTGAATGTCGGTTTATATTTCAAGCAAGTTGACGTCACAAGAACACCGATAACATACGTATTATCCACATAACTGCATCGATAATATTTAGATTGTCGATAGAAGATTACAACACTAATCCTTCGGTTAATGGCGCCGGTTAATTTTATAAACCCAAACACATTGCTGCATCCGGAGAATTGTTTGATTAATTTTTCTTAATTTTATTTTCTTGTATGAAAAGGTTTGGCTTTTATTATCCTAAAATGTACGGATCCATTCGGTATAAGGAAATAATAAAAATAAAATGGTAATTTATTTTAATTTCAACGTTTATCGTTTCTTTAAAATTTGTCCCTATTCGACTCCTCGGAGGACACTTTTTCCATAGTACTGAGCTTATCGTATTTTAAGATACAGGGTATCCGCCGGGAAGGTATACTACTTTGTTTGTTTATGATTTTTGATTAAATGAAAGAGAATGGATCTTATATTGATAAATGTTTTATTTAATGTCGACAATGATGTATGGAATACAATATCAGATAAATGTCCGCCTCCGTTAGCCTCACAAGTGCGAGCCCTTTTGAGCACATTTTTCATTACATTCTCACACATTTCACGCGGTATTTCATTAATTTAATCACGAATATTTTGTTTCAGTTGCTCAAGCGTTTCTGGTTTGTTTGCATAAGCCTTGCTTTTTAGAGGTCCCCACAAAAAGAAGTCGAAGCAGTCAAATCAGGCGACCGTGGAGGCCAATCAACATCACCATTTTTTGAAATAACTTTGTGAGGAAAGAGTTCTCGCAGTAATTCCATTGTAATCCTGGCTGTATGCGTTGTGGCACCGTCTTGTTGATACCACATGTTAATCAAGCCCAAAGTATGCAGTTGTGGCGTTAAAAAGTTTTCAATCATATCACGATATCGCTCTCCATTCACAGTTACCGTTACGCCGTTTTAGTTTTCAAAGAAGTAAGGTCCAATGAATTCTCCTGACCAAATTGCACACCAGACTGTCACTTTTAATGGATGTAAAGGTGACTGATGAATAATGTGAGGGTTTTCCATTGCCCAGAACCGACTATTCTGTTTATTCACATATCCATTTAAATGAAAATGTGCCTCGTCACTCATTATGATTTTTTCATGAAAATCGGGGTTGTCATGGGCGAGCTGTAACATCCTATTGGCATATGTACGGCGGCGTAAATGGTCTTGTGGAAGAATTTGCCACGTGTCTACTTCACGACTGTCAAGTATGAACTGTCAATACTAATATTCGCCTAAATGGCGGCAAACGAAGTAGTATACCTTCCCGGCGGACACCCTGTATAAACAAAGACGAATTTTTGCCTCTTCATTTTTCAAATCTGTCAACGTATAACGGTAACGGTACAAGGGATAGCATCGCCTTGTCGAGCATCTAAGTATTCCGAACATGACCTCCCAGCTTTTCGATTTTTGTTAGTATGTTGACTAAATTGCTAATTTGTGACAAGTCACAAGGGTAAGTCAAGTCATATACCATTATAATTTCATGCCAATGTCTTAAGCGAAACATGTATGACATGTCTTCAACGTTTCTCATTCTATCAAATACTTTTTAAAATTTCGTAGATAAGCGATCAATCTGCTATATGGATCTGCTATATGGTCCTGTACAGCACATAATACTACGTGTCTGAAATAAATTGTTGGATGTGTCTGAACATATACATACATAAAATTATCTCACACATGTCATTTACCATTCATGTAAGATATATCACGTACAATTCATCTCACACATGTAATGAATCCGAGGCAAAACCAGAGATTTCCGCTTAGGCATACTTGACAATGGTTTTGATGTTATAATAATCAGTGAGACCTGGCTTACGATCAATATGATATCCGAAGTGTACTTTCTATCAGACTATGCCATTTATAGAAAGGACAGATATGATTTTGACACCAGTGGTAGAGGCGGTGGTGTTTTAATTGCTGTATCCTTGCCTTGATGTTATTGTCGTTCGCATAAGACTAGCGTACAATACGTCTAGTATTGCCATCGCCATTTACATTCCTTACGGATCCGACCGGGATGTCTACAACACGTTTATCAACTACATCGACTCAGCCGTTATACCTTCAGTTCGCCCTTGTGGTCAAATTATCATTGTGGGTGACTTTAACGTACATCCTCAATAGACGAGAAAGCATTGACTTTCATCGATTACTTCTCTTCCATATCAACAATGCAGCTTAACCGACCAACAATGTCTTGCATGCCGATGTTGCTCCGTGCTCCGAGAGTATTTATCACACACCAATTATGATGAATAATAAAAAAAAATTTGAAACTTCATTAACAGCAAGAAAAAGGTATCTGGTTTTCCGTCGAATATGTCTTACCAGACCTCCACCGCCAGTCAGCCATCCGGCATTTGCAATTTGCTTGCCAAATTTTTTGCATCAGTTTACAAGCCACTTCGATCAACAGATACCGGGTCTCCTATTACTTCCACCTCCATTGTATTCGATCATTTCAAATTTACCGAACAGGAGGTTCTGGATCAACTGCTCCTTCTCGACGTTAGTAAGGGAGCGGGTTATGATGGTCCGCAACCGATCCTATTTAAACGTTGGTATTTTTCAAGATCTCTGGAAAATCTCATGTGTTTATCCAATTTTTAAGGCGGGTAATAGAAGTGAGGTAAGTAATTATCGTGGGATCGCCATCCTCTCTATCCTATTCAAACTGTTTGAGTTCATGATTCACAGAGTATTGCACTTCCATACCAAGAGACTTATTTCTCCTTTTCAGCATGGATTTTATCCCGGTAGGTCTACCGTGTCTAACTCGTCCTCATTTTGTGGTCATCTATGTGGCAGTCTAAATTCCAGGCAGCAGCTTGAAGTTGTCTACACAGACTTCGATGTGATTGATCGCACTCCATTCTTATTAGCAAGTGGGAGAGTTTCGACTGTGATTTCATTTCTATCGACTGGTTGCGTTCTTGTCTCTCCGATCGTTGGCAATCTGTTGGGATTCTGGATTCTTTCTCCCCATTGTTACAAGATGACTTAAACCGATTTTGCAGTTGGTCAATTAACAACCTACTGGCTTTAAACGTTAGTAACTGCAAAATTCTTTCTTTCTTCCGTATCCGTTCACCTATTTTTTATCTATATCAACAACGAAACCATTGATCGGGTTGAGTTCATTTCGAATCTTGGTGTGATCTTTGAATCTGATGCTACATTTACCAGATATGTTAACGCCATTATTTCAAAGTCGTACATTATGCTTGGCTTCATTAAACGAAACTGTGAGGACTTTAGTGACCCGTTTACTTTGACATCATTATACGTATGCTTTGTTCGTACAATTTTGGAGTATGCATCTCCTGTTTGGTCACCCTCCTACCATTACTATTCCGAGAGGATTGAGGGTATCCAGAAACAGTTTGTTTTGTTGGCGCTACGACGTTTACCATCCATGCGTGCTGTGAACTAGGTTCTCCCGCCTTATCAGAATCGATGTAATCTTTTGAAACTGCAACGTCTAGAGAATAGCCGAGATGTAGCGCCGAGGTAACGAACTACGGTCTTTCTGATCCAATTCCGAGGGTATCGCGGGTGTTCAACAAGGTCTACGGAGGTTTCGATTATCACTTGTCGAGAAATTCATTCAAGACAGCGTTATACAATCTTTTGTATTCGAGCTTATGTGCCGTACTTTTTTACCAATTGTTTTGTTGTGCCGATTGTAGTCACTGTAGGCACCATTTATAAATAAATAAATAAACGACTACAGGGGCACTTCTCAGATAATAGTTGCGACTTATTGAAGATACCGGAAAAATTAACACTACGGATTCAAACCAATTGGAGAATAAACCTATTGGCTCAGAAGGAGGATGACATAAAATGAAAGAGAAAATAAGGCCACAACGTAGAGGACCTCAGTATTTTGAGATAAGCAAGCAACAGCAATTTGGGGTGGTGCATCGGTAATAATTTTGACCCAGGAGGCGTTATTCGTCATCAAATACATGGACTAGGTTACCACTTCACAAAAAGTAAGAGAAGCACCGGAGGCACAGTTCGAGGGTGCGATAAGTTTTTGTACTATTACATCACTAACAAAGGCCTATCGAAGAGTGCATATACAACAGCCAGAAATAATGGCTGGGAAAGTGCATAATGTCAGTAAAGTTAGAATCGGCTAGGTTTCCTGTCGCATTCGGCCAAAAATAAAGTTGACCATATGCTTTAAATGCCACGGTTACGGTCATCGACCATTAAGTTATAGAAGTGGAACCGATAGATTAAAGCACCGCAGGCAATGTGGTGAGGAAGGTCTCGTTGCTAAGGCATGCCAGAAAACGGCCATAAACCGTAGGATCTGCACAATAGATAGAAGTAATTCTTAATAGAAGTAATTGGGTTTCAGATAGATCGAATCGAGCTGAAGTTGGTGGGACTACTGTTTCTGGGCTTACTAGAGCAAACGTAAATGGCATTCATATTTATTTCAAGTGCATCAATTGAGGAATTTAAAACTTTCCGATCGATTAACGGATGGCACACGGAGCCAAAACGCATTGCTAATGTTACTTCAATGCATGGGCAACCGAGTGGGGAAGCAAATAAAATAATAGCAGAGGTACCTCGCTATTAGAAGCTTTCACGTATTGTGTATGTACTAGCAGAAAGATGGCCCAAAGGTTAATTAGATACCACAGGGAATCATTAAACTGGAAGTCCAAAGCATTCGACGAGAACAATTTCCACCTCATAATGGAAGATCCTACCCTGTCTGGAACCGCAAATAACAAAACCATCCAGCGGTTCCAGAAGGATAGTGGATACCAGTAGAAAACCGACCTTCTGGTAGAATTCGAGATTTCAGAATCAAGGCATGGAGGCGATACCTACGAGCCAGACACGTCAAAACCCTGCTCTGCGACAACGATATTATGAAGCTAGATCGGAGCTTAAAAGTGCCATCAAGTTAAGAAAGCGAAAGAGGTTTTGCGAATTTCGTGAGGAAGTTGATCGTGAACCCTGGAGTAAACCTTACGTATCTGTACCTGTGTGTTACGTGTCTGTTCGGACCAACGTTTCGAATATTGCGTTTAAGTCAGTGGTTAAAGAACACCCAAGTATCTTCACAGGAAAGAGCAGAAACTTGTATTATTGCTAATGGGAGACAAACCACCAGGAAAAGTGCTCTCCTGCCATCAAGTTTGCTTGTTGTATACTGCGGGCAAAATCTTGAACGGAATTGTATGTGACCAGCAACATCAAACTATAGTCGGCTTTCGGAAGGGGCATTCAACGATGGACGCGATTAAATATGTTGTGGATACGGCACAAGAGGCGATATTCAGTTCTACATGGACGTGGATAACGTATTCAACATGACCAACTGGAGCTGCATATTTAATGCACCTACCGGAATGGAAGTGCCGAAATACCTACTGAGAGTAGTTGCAAGCTACGTTAAACAGATGATTTTGATGTATAATACTGAGAAGGGAAAGAAAACTTACAGGATAACTTGTGGTGTTCTTCAGGGATCAGTACTTGGCCCTACGCTCTAGAATATGATATACGATGGTATATTTCGATTCTCCATACTAGATGAAGTACGAATGGTTGGTTTCGCGAACGGCACCGCGAACATGTTGTCGCAAAACCTAGAAAGGTGATTGTGAAGAATTGTCTTTGAATGATTAGACTGATCCAACTGTGATTTACATCTGTTGGTCTGCAACTAGCAGAACATAAAACAGAAGTTGTCCTTATCACTGACAGAAAAGTAATGGAAAGCGTAACTTTAAAGATTGGTGCTGGTAAAAAATAGTTTCCCAACCGTACATCAGATATTTTGTGTTAATGACCAATTCCAGATTGTGCAAGTAAAGTGTGTGAAGGAAAAATAAAAGTGTTCATTAGGTAACACTACCTTCATCCCATACCATGATGTTTAAATCGTACAATCAATTAATGTCCACTAACTCTGATAAAAATTTGGATAACAGCCATAAGTTAGGATTTGAGCTGTATGCTCATTTGATATGGGATGAAATTAGTGTTACCTGATGAACATGATTTTTCCTGGGATTAAAAACTGGGATAATTTCACACACTTAGCAAGTAGAGTCAACGTGGCAATAATCTCAAATACAAGAGGAGCACGGATGAGCAGAAGAGTTCTGCTCACAAACGTCGTTACATCTACTCTGATGTAAGGGCCACCAATTTGGGCCTATTCATTGGAGAATGAAGCATTTAAATAAAGTGGCAGCAGCCAGATTTTAAACACTCTGCGACTATTGTGCGCATTCCGGATGGAGTCCATTGACACTGCTTGCGTCCTTATGGGAGTGCCCTCACTAGATTTACCTCCTGGCTAAGGAGCGTCAACTGACGTAGCTGTTGCGTGATTACCGAACAAAATTAACAATCACAGATTAGCATGAGTTGAGACCATGAATGTATTGCAGAGACGATGGAGTGAATCGACTAAAGGTAGATAGACCCGATGCCTTCCTTCGATAGAGGCGTCGTTGAATAGGCAACACGGAGAGATGGATTATCACCTAACGCAGTTTTGGAATCCGGAACTGCGGATAATGCAGAATCGATCACATGCCTCCCGTTAAGTTTTTGAATGGTTTAGAAGGTTATAGTTCTAACATAACCATAACGGCACACCAGACCCACTATGGTAAAACACATGACTGACATGGAAACAGAAATGCCTACTCTAGAAAATATATTTTCCTTTGTTTTCGATTTAGAGCATGTGGAGTCTTCTAAACTAGACAATCTCAGTCTATTATCAGCTATTTAAGGGTCGAATTGGTACGTTTGGGTTATGGGTCTTCGGTGTGACCCTTGTTGGCTTTTGTAGCTATCACATCACTGTACTAGAGTTTTTCTTTGATACTTTTACTGTTTTATACGGGCTGTAGCTATTACTGTTATTTAACTCATTATTGGACAGCGTTCACTTATGGTTACACAAATTGCAATTGAAATAATTCTATATTTGATTGAATGATAGCGATTCCTACTATATTCAGCACAGGTAATACGAGAAATTCACAAGAAATATATTGAAAGTAATAGCAGATGGGCTAATGATTAAAGGATCTGGGATGATGAACATCGTCCGACGAGCAAACTGAGTCAGACATATTTAAACTTATCCCATATTTGCACGACCATTTATTAGTGTTTTTTACTAATTTTAAAAAAATGTAATCATCCTTTAAGACCATATTCGCCACAAAGAATATCGTGCATAGGGTATCGTAAATCTTCTCAGTCGACTATCCACCAAGAGGTATTCTACCAACAAAAACAAAATATCCAAAACCCCATATTGAAGAACTAGTTCCAGGCATGTGTATCAAAACACTATCAAGGATCGAACATGTTTTTTCGAATATTAGCCAGTATTTATTTTTAAAATAATTCAACAAGAGTAATTTGATGGGGATGGACATCCATGCCAACATCTCTCCTAGACGAGTATATTTTATATTAAAACATGTACAACATTACACAAATTGTATTCTTATCGTAATACTCATAAAAATTTGCAATTATTGAAAATATAATAAAATTAATTGGATTTTTTGAAAGTAAGGAAGAAATATCCCTTAGAGAAAATTTTTAATTGATTATATTTACTTCTTTACAAAAATATCTGAAATATATTGATTTTGATTTCATCATAACTCTTGTTCTGGTAGCACGACAATTCACCGAAAATGATAAATCACCTAAAAGCAATTGACTGAAAATGACAGTTTATCGAAATCAACAATTCACCGAAATCATCAATTAATCGAAAACGACAATTTATCAAAATCGACTATTCCTTTATACACAACCTTCCGGTTGTTCCTTTAAAAGGCGGAATTTAACTGATTTTTGTTAATAAATTCAAACAGAAAAAAATAATTTTTACTTTTGGAAGTTATTCGTTTTAATAATTGGATCGTAGTGAAAAACTGAAACCTTCAATCCCGAAAACGACAAAAAACTAAAAATCTTGAAAAAATATAAAAAGCCTCTCGAAGGGTTAAGCGCAGCGACCTCCCTCGTGCCCGTGAGAGTTACCTAAGCCTTTTAGTTTTAGTGAATTGCAAGATGAAGTCCTTAGTCGAAAGATGAACTTCTTTCATAATGAATTATTTTAACCATTTTTAATTGTAATATGGTTAACAATATTTCAATTTTTTTATTTCTTGGGTGAATTGTTTTTCGATGAATTGTTTTTCGGTGAATTGTCGTTTTCAGTGAATTGTTTTTCGATCAATTGTTTTTTCGGTGAATTGTTTTTTCGATAAATTGAGATTTTTGGTGAATTGTTTTTCGGTGAAACGCTTTTCAGTAAATTAAATTTTTCGGTAAGGTAACTGAAATTGGTACGTCACCTTTAATATTCTGCTATATTAGTATACACGTACATACGTACATTCTATGTCACATTTCATTATAAGTGTTTGTACATAGAAATTATGTTTGCGACGCGTATAGTAATTGAAAATAAAATCCAATTCAATTATGAATTATTTTGTGATTTTAATTATATTTATAAATTTGGAATAATTATTGTTTCTTTTTCCGAGTAACAGAAATAAATTTTATACTTTTCATTAAATTAAAAAAAAACAGAAGAGCGAGTTTGATGACGTCTGAATAAGTTAATAGTTATGGTTGTAACACAATGTGAGTGGAAATTTGCCATTGCAGATTTTAAGTAGTCATTGAACAGGCCAGTATCAGTTCTCGATCACTGCTTCCCTCTGCATGGTTGGAAAACCAAAGTCGCCTGTTGTATGTGCTTTTGTAGGTCAGTCAACAAAGTCATGTGGTTACAAATTATCAAACGATGCTGCCAGTTTTGGCCAAACGATTACATATAACGATCATATTTTAGAGGTAGATTTTGAAGCCAAAGTACACGGCAGGTGGTGCTCAGTGCAGTCAAAATGTTTTAACCGATTCGCACCTTATTCACGAAACTCTACTGGTATATCTCATCGAGTTTGATTTACTAACCGATTTCTAATTTATTTGACATTGCTCTCTCAGGATTTGCCGCTGATGTTGAATCCTTAACACATTCCTGAAGCGTTCGAAGAAAATTTTATTAATTTAAAATTTACGAAAGTGTGCTTTTAATTATTAGCAGAGTAATTAAACTATGAGAGAACGATATCTTAGATTCATACCACCACGCGGTGCTCTCTGCTCTTCTAATTCTGTTTAAAGTCACGGAGACTACATGTCACCGCGAGTCTTTGGCACCCTAAAACAAAAACCAATTCAGCATCTGTTTTCAAGGTTAGAGGCGGTCGAAGCATCTTGTAACAAGCAGCTCATACATACGTGTCTTCAAAGTAAGGCTGGATGCCTTAAGATTGTAAGACGTGACCCACACACGTAAAAGTAAACGTCTAAAAGCTTAGATAGTATGCCGCGGTAAGCGGATATCAACGGTCAGACTACGCCCTAAGAAATTTAACATCACGATCGTTAATGTACACGCATCCACCGACGATAAATCAGATGCCAAAGATTTATTCTTTGTTGTGTTGGAGGAAGGCTTCAATAGCGCATTGCATCACTACATTAAAATAGTCGTAGGCGACTTTAATGATAAAATTAACAGCAGTGCAGATAGGTTCTAACAGCTGTACATCTTCAGGAACCATAATGGCCATCGTGTTGTCAGTGATGCCATATCACACAATTTAGTTGGATCAAGTATGATTTCCCAAATAAGAGAATCCAGAAAATATCAAGGATAACGGTAGGCGGAAGGACGGAAAACTAAATCCTATCCACCAGCATATCCGACGTTAAATCCTACAGAGGTGCCAACATGGAGAGCGATCATTTGCTTGTCGTATTCAAATATAAGAGCAAACTATCATAACACAAAAGATCTTCGATAAAACATCGATGCTTTAAAAGATCCATCGATAATGCAGAGTTACCTTGCAGCTGCCACTGACTGTGTTGGTTTACACAATAATAAGGTAGAACCTCCGCTTCTAGTGTTACAAACAGAATATCCTTGGGCCAGAAAAGCTACGACTTAGTATATCCGACAAAAGAAGGGCGAACAAACGGAACTTAGAAATTCGAGAGACTGTTTCCGCCGGGCGAGGAGGTCTTTGTCGATTATCCACCAGGCGAGGAAGTAGGCGAAGCTATTAGTAAATTGAAAATAGAAAGGCACCCGGTTAAATTTATACGATCCAATCGTTTCTATTTGGGATAAAGAAGATGTACCGGAGAATTGGATAGGATAGCTTTATTGAACACTGTTTGCAAATTGTTGGCTAATGTTGTATTTGCCAGGCTCATCACCGATCAGCCACTGACCTCACCATGAGGATGATTTGCGAAAAATATCGGGAGTACAATTTAACCTTATATTGGGCCGTGCTCATATATCTTGGAATACAAGAGATTATCGTCTCGAATTTATTTTAACATTGTATCGTAAACGAAGGATCCGTATCAGACTCAGTAACGAAAAGCAACATTGAAACTGTGCGCTGTATTTTTAAAAAATTAGACCAAATTCTTGGATACGATGTCGTGCTTCTTAGCTGAAGACCAAGTGGACTTGGTTTGGAAGTGAGCAGCGAAACTAAATTTTTATCAACCCCCATCAGTATCTCCATAGAACCCCGAATTGGACGATCTCTAATGATTGTAAAATGCTATCTACGTTTGAGAGGAAGGTCATCATTCATTCCATTTTTAGTCCAATTAAAGTTGCGAATAACGAATATCAGATTCGTATGAACTACGAAATAAAACAACTTCTCGGAGAAAGCTTTATCATCGGATTCATCAAATCGATGGCTGCGCCACGTTGCTAGGTCCCCACAACAACGGATAATAAATAAAGTGTTTCAAAAATAGCCACCTGGTGTGTGTGATAGAGGAAGGCCTCGACTGCGCCGGCGCAACGATATCGAACAACACCTATATGCATGATAGGATGACGAAACTGGAGAGCGATTCTGATGGATTGAGATGGATGGAGGACCACTATATAAGCGGCAAAATCCCACATGGGATGTAAAAGTAAGAGAGAGAGAGAGAGAGAGAGAGAACGCGAGAGAGTGAGAGAATCTTATCAAATAACAAAAATCTCAGATATGCCTTAGCAAATCAAGTACAGATGCCTTTGCAGCATTTAAGGCGGGTGACCCTGATCTCTTTCCTGCTGAATTACAACGCGGGGTCATTCTTCGTGAGGATCATTTCGTCCCGCAACCATGGAGTAGTAGCAACGTTATTTTCATTCTTAAAGCTGACAGATCGGATTACACTAATCCTAAAGCATTTACACCTATTACTTTTTCCCCAACATTTCTCAAACCTCTTGAGTGTATTGTTGACAGATTCATCAGAAATCGCTACTTATAAAATTTCCCTCTCTGTAGCATAAAGAATGCTTACAGAGTTGGTAAATCGTGAGAAACTGCTCTACATGACCTTGTTACAAGAATCGAAAGATTGCTTAACATTAAAGAGTCCCTCGTGGGCATGTTCCTGAATATTTCAGGTGCCATCCTGCACTAATTTTGGCATTGACAAAACCAAAGGTATCGCACCTCTGTTAAAGTTTCCAAAGATTGCCAACATGATATAGAGTTTTGTCTCCTCTATTGTGGCTCTTGTTAAACTACTCTAATCTGGCTTTATTGCGCAGAGCTATGTTGATGACCTGGTCATCACTGTTTCAGACAAACAAAAAACAATTTTAACTAACTTAACGTAGCGCGCTCTACAAGTTATAGAGATGTGGTGCCTTGAGAACGGTTTCCGCGTGAATCCATCTAAGACAAGTTTACTGCTCTTTACTAGACCGAGACATATTAGTGAAATGTCTGTCCCTCCTGTTTTTGGGGAAACGATCATAAGATCAGATAATGTGAAATATCTGGGCGTTATCTTACACAGTTTCTTGGTAGCTTCACCTTGAAAGTCAACTTCGAAAAGCCACTGGCGTTTTTTCGACAATGTAGAAGATAAATTGGAAAGTCCTAGGGCTATGCTGTTCTACGCTTATGTTGTTTGGTGGTGTGGTTCATCCATCGATAGAATTTTGGTCACAAGACTTCAATAACAACTCAGACTTGTTAGTTTTTATCGCAGACGGCCCTCACTCTGAATTAGGTATGGATTTTGGAACCACCTTTTACTTGATCTACGATCTTGTGACAGTCTGGGTTCATTCTGTACGGTGATACAGGTTGAGTTGATTACTCTCACGCTGTATGCGATTGATGCGTCTAACCAAGCTGTTTCAGATGAAAATATTATATTGTGTACGTACAGTAAAGCTACGCTCATAGCTGTCAAGATCAGTGTTACGGTAAGGTGGGTGCCGGCTCATTGTGATATTGTGGGAAATATGGTGGCAATTCTTCGATGATCTCGCGTCTCGATTTCATCGGAATCGAGCTTGAAGCTCCGTTGAGCTTTAATAATGGTATGAAGGCTATTAAGAACTATACGTTCTCTCGAGGCTGAACGCGATTGGTTTGCTTCCCCTACTTACCGGACTTTATTTGTGAACCTAATTTAAGGTCAAGCAAAGCATACTAACTGTGTCTCTACAAAGAAGACCAGCTACGATACGATGACTGCATTGAAGGGGTCAATTACGGCTCCACCTTTTTAGCACTCCATCTCAAGGGTTTGACAAAAATTATGATTGACTTCGTTTAGTCGTCGTTTGGTCAGGATTGGTCTCTAGTTTTATCGGTTGATCACTTACGTTTAAACGGCAAATAAATAATGAATAATTAAAAAAAAATCCCGAGTAGCACCTCATTGCATGAAAAGCATACGAGTTTTTTTGGAATTTCATTTGGTAGTCGTTAAGTCAGGGTGGGCCATTTTTTATTGCGAAAAATCAAATTAAAATTGTATTAATTCAATAAAATCGGGTTCGTCGCTTATTTGGGAATTTCATTTTACAAAATTAATAACAAATCCAATTGGAATATACCATTTAGATAAAAATATGTCTTTTCCCTAAGAATTGTATCTAAAGTGGGAGACATAAGATAAAATCAATTAAATTTTTTGGTTCTTCATAACTCGTTGAGGATTGGTGACTATAGCTGATTTCAGTTGGTCATCCCTACGACACGATTTATTGCGAAAAGTCGTTAAAAACTCATATTTCCGCACGATTCGAAGTGTTCGGGGCTGGAAACATGGCCAATACTAATAATTTTATAAATCCAACGTTCGGAATCGTTTGGTCAAGTTTCATTGACCAATTCTCCAAGACCAATCCTGAGATGAGTTTTTAATGAATTTTCGCAATAAATCGTTTCGTAGAGATGACCAAACGAAAACAACTTTAGTGGCCAGTCCTCAACGAAACTTGTCCAAACATCCAAACTTGTACCTCGGCGACAATCGACCGAACCATTCCGGTTGTTGGATTTGTGATAATCCTAGGATTATTTATTTTTATCGAAATGGTAAATTCTAATTGGATTTTTTATCAATTTTGTAAAATTAAATTCCCAAATAAGCGACGAACCTGATTTTATTGAATTAATACAATTTAGGTTTTTTTCGCAATAAAAAATAACCCATTGATGACCAAACGCCAGAATGTGTTGATCAATCCTGATCTTACGATTACTTAACGAAATTAGATAGGTTAGGTTAGATTAGGTTAGAGTGGCTGATATCGCACACTTAGGCCAATAGTGGCCCATTGTGATACCAAAGGATCCTATCTTTCCTTTACCTCCGTTGAAATCATCCAGAGCTAATTATGTAGCGTAAAATATCTTGCACTCCACAGTCCACGAGTTAAAAACGGCTGTCCATACCGTACACACCTAAGTACTTATGCCTTCTGTCTGATAGTGCCGGACATGAGCATAGAAAGTGATCTATGATAAAGACAAGTGTCCGTTCAGTATCCCTACCACCAATCCTACCTCTCGTTTTCCCATTGATACTAGTGCCTTGGAGCGCTGCAAGCTCAATTTTGGCCAAACCTGTTTTGCTACCCAGCACGTGAGAGCGTTCCGACTGCATACCACATTATGTTTCAACCATGTCACGACTTTTCAGATCGCCACCACTTCAGCCTGGTACACGCTGCAGTAGTCAGGGAAACGAACAGATATATTAATATTAAGCTTCTCACAGAAGATTCCAGCTCCTACCTTGCCGTCTACCACGCCTGAAGGCATTTCCACTAAGAGACAACCGAGAGTTTCGTAGTCACATTGGCTGCCATCTGCTTACCAAAAAATTCGGTTGGAATAAGGTGGAGCATAACCTCTAAGGCACGTGTTTCCTAAGCGCCTCGCTTATAAGCATGTAGGCCGTTCTTTGCACCTTCTCCATCATCCCAATATATGTTACCTTATACCAGAGCTGGCCACCACACGCCCACCCCGTACATCAGCACAGGTCTCACCACTGCGGTATAGAGCCAGTTATCTATGGCGTTCCTACACGAGTAAATGGCTACATTAGCCTTGTTCACTATTTCCATAGTTTTAGGCTTCCAGCTGACCTTGCTGTCCAAGATTATGCCCTAAAATCTCGCTTTGTCAGCAAAAGCCAGTGAAATGCCGTTCATGGTAGGAGGGCTAACTACCGGAATTTTGTATTTCTTAGTAAATAGTACCAGCTCCGTCTTGGAAGGGTTAACTCCTAATCCACATTTGCTGGTTCATTTCGTAACGATTAGGAGTGCATTTTGCATAACATCCCTAGTCGTATCCAGATATATTGTCCCCTCTACTAGCTACTTATAGGGTGGTCCACCTTCAAAAATGACAATCCGAACGAAATTAGATAAGAACGGTAAGATTTTCTTGCAGTGAGATGCTACCCGGGATTTTATTTTTGAATTTTTCATTATTTTTTTACCGTTTACCGACCAATCCTGACCAAACGATAACCAAACGAATTCATTCATCATTTTTATCAAAACCTTTAAGTGGGGTGCTATAAAGGCGAAACCATCGATTACAGCATTCACTTAATGAGGGGAAATCTTGTAGGGTTTACGAACAACAAAAAATACGGGGATGTTGTTTCAGTGGAGGTTTATGAACAGTTTGGAAATGTCATTGTTAACAATATTGCTATGCAATGTAGAGTTTATGAACATACTCCTGGAATAGGACAGTGATGGTCTGTAAAGATTTTGAAGCGATGCCATTTTCTTCGATATATAGTAACTGGTTCTCAGTAACGTAACTTGATGGTTTGGGTGAGCTAAACAATTATTCATTCTGCACTGTTAAGAGGTGTAACTAAAAAATTTGAATTTCTGCCAAAATCAATAATTCAAGCTAATTAGAAAACTAATTTATAGTTAATGTCACAACAAATACAAGAACATATCGAGTCGTAAATTTTTTGTTCGTTGTAAACTAAGCTAAGACCATGTGCATAATATTTTAAATTTCAAAAACGTGATTGGTTTAATATAGACAAAATATGTTAAATCGTGACATACAATTTCACCACAAATAATATCATGCGAGTATAAATACAAATAATTCTTCTTTGGCAGCTATAAAAAATATCAATCGATCACCCTGTGCTGTGCAAACAAACAAGCCAAATAAATTGCGTAGATCAGTAGCAAAAAAAAAAAAAATTAATTATTAAACCTCAAGCGTTCATCGGTAACCATGATCTCAACTTTCTACATTTTTTGTTTGCTGTTTACCTGCAAGATGTGCTATCGAAGATTATACTTCACACGTACACTTCCAACCGAATGTGCTATTTGCACAATGTATAGCAAATATTGCAATGACGTTACGTTCATAGTGTTTGCGATTTCTTGCATTTTAATTTTCGTAAAGATCACACGGCAACCACCTGCGCGGTATTTGCTAAAAATTACCGCTGGTGTGTGTCATGTGCCTGTTTGTTTTATAAATTTGAATCGTCAAGGAGGTTCGTGTCTGAAATACTGTGGTGATGTATTCAATTTCATGTCTGTATACACAACAAAATCATGCAACACGACCGATAGTTTATAAATAATAGTTTATATTTATCGTGTGTGTGTGTGTGTGCGTGTAACGGGTTGTGTGTGTTAGTAAACTGGCTTGGGTAATGCCCACATACCTGTGAATACGTATATGAACATATTGTGTCATTAGAAAAATTATCACGTGAATTTGACCAAATATCGAATTTACCTCAAACTCATGGCTTTTAAAGTTTCGATGCTGCATCACACATCGATGAGATCCAATAAAGATGATATAAGAGTGTTTTGATTTCGTGGGAATTTCTATACTGTTCATGAAAAAAAAAACATTTGTTGTTATTCTTCGTGTGCACTTGAGTTTAGCAGCAAGTGTTGGTATGTCGAAAAGTGTTTCGCATTCATAAGACTCAAGTTAAAAATTTAATTTTATTGTTGTATGTGAAATGGATTTCTACAAACAGAATTTAAACGCGTATATACTCGTACTCGTACTTATACGTATTTAACAAGAGTACATGCGTTTCATTTATAAAATTGTTGGGTGCGGTCAACGTGACCCCATATATAATAAAACGGATACTGCATAAACGACCATATGTACGTTTACATAAAAAAAAACGTTTACGCAACTCACAGTAGCATGTGTAGATTGAATATGTAATTAAAATTTATATGACAAAGTAAGATTTTGTCGCACTGCGCTATTAAGTGTGATCAAGTTATGACAGAAATGTAATTGTCACGTTTATGAAAAAGCCTTTTCGCGATAAAATGAAGCAGTAAAATGTCGCCGGACCACGGAGATAGTCCGTGATCCGTGTAAAGAACTTTGGCCACAACTAATCTACAACTAATCCAGGTGAACCCTTAGTTCGTTTTCCCTTTTTTTTTTTTCATAAAAGTGAAAATAAACGTGAAAATTAAAAACAGTGGTGAGCTGCTAGAAAATCGGTTCGAATATTAGATCGTTTGGCCATATTTTTGGCATATTTTCTTAGGACATTAAGAGGTTTCTTATATGGGTGATATACGAGGAATTATTTTTCGTATCGCATGATTCTTCAACTGTATGGCAAAACAAGAAATATTGTCGGGCGAGTAAGATCAAAAGCTCGTCGATGAAAATTATAACATTGTGAAACCTTATTTGCGAGGTTAAAATATCAACCACCCTGAAGATTATATCGCATATGAGTTTATTAAAGATATATCGATTGAATAACCGGCTGTAGTGTTGTGTAAACCCGAATGTTTATTTACCTGAAAATCGTACCTCTAACCTAAGTATGCAGCGCGAAATGGCTCAAGCTCTAAACCGGCAACGATCAAATCTCAAGGTTTCACTAACAAAAATGGTGACGTACGTGTCCAAACTGAAAGAAACCACTGTTGATATTGATGAGCTGGAAATCCGTTTGAAACGCGTTGATGAACTTCTGAACGAATTTACCCACACTGAGGATGAAATCTTTGAAATTAACCCCCGAGAAGAATCTCACTACGATGAGTTCGAAGACAAATATTTCTCCATCGTAGAGCAAAATTGAACAAATGGATTCGCGGGAGTAGTTTAGATTTAGGAAATAATACGATCGCGATTAACGCAAGTGACCAATTAGAAGCTAGCAGATTCGCGAATAGCAGTCATTTTATGACCAATTCTTGTCGAGTATCCATAGCAACTCAATTTTGAACCCCGCAAAGAAGTTACAATTCCTAAACGATTATATCTAAAGGGCAAAGCAGTAAATCTTGTGAAACATTGCACGATTATCGACGCTAATTATTTCGATGCCTTGAATCGACTAAAGGAAAACTACGATCGGAAAAAAGTTATCGTGAACAATTTCATCACAAAATCTACCGGTCATGCGAGAATCCGTATACACCTACAGCGAATAATATTCCAAAACTAATGTTTGTTGGTGACGAAGTTACACGGGGACTGAAAGCCATGGGATCAGATGCAGAACGAAACCAAGGACCAATGGGCCAGGCAGACCGCAGATAACGAGTTTCCTACATTTTATACATTTTTGAAATTCCTCCGGTCACGACCAGATGCATTGAGAGAACGACACCAAGAGGGGCATATCAAACCGTTATTATCCCAACCAACTCAACCATCACATCAAAAAACGGTAAAATCGTTCGTCTCTGTCTCATTTTCATTTCCAGTTTGCAAATGCAATGATCACCTAAACGGTTTTCCAATAAGAGGTTTCATTTTGATATTAAAAAAACGAGAGTTTTTTAAGAGAAATCAATGAATGTTTATTTCATTGTAAAGAGGAAGGTATGCAGCATCATATCCTTTTCATGAAATTGTCCATGACCAATTCACACATTTGCGGCTATATGTCCTCGATAACTTCACGAATTCCATCTTTAAGGTCTTGAATCGATTGTGAAGCATTGGCATAGACCTTATCCTTCACGTGGCGGGAAAGAAAAAAGTTTAAATGTGTTAAATCACAAGATCTCGGTGGCCTATTGTGATCACCTCTTCGAGAAATAACACGTTGCTTGTGTGGCACGTAGCGCCGTCTTGCCAAAAATAAACGTCGTCCACATCAATATCTTCCAATTCTGGTCATAAAAAATCATTAATCATAGCTTGATAGCGCAATCCATTCACCGTAACAGTAGCACTAGCCTTGAATAAGCCTCTTATTTTGAATAAGTAAGGTCCAATCACACCGCGAGCCCAAAAACCGCACCAATAAGTGACACGTTGAGGATGGAGAGGCTTTTCAACAATCATTCTTGGATTTTCTGAGCCCCAAACGTCTTGGGCCTTCTTGAGTTAACTGAACTTTAAAAGCCATAAGATCTAAGTGTTTATGCAAAATACGGTGTAATGTCGTTCGTGGAATGTTTAACTCCAAAGATCGACGTGGAATCGACAAACCTGGGTTTTCGTCAACACTACAAGGTACAGCAGCAAAATTCTCAGTTGTTCTTGAGCGACGCACACGATTTCGATTCTTCACATCACTAACTTGTCCCAACAACTCACATTTTTCCACCAGTTTCCCTATTGCCGGCCGAGAAGGTGCTTTACGACGACCCCAAGTGCTTTAGTTTTACGAACTGTGACTGCAAAATTTTCACCATTTTTGTAGTGAATTTTAACAATTTCAATGCGTTGTTGAAGTGTGTATAGTACCATTTTTAGTAATGGCGTAGTTTTTACTTGTCAAATGTCGAAAGATGACAGCTTCAAAATTGACAGCTGCCCAAATAGCAGGCTATTCAAAAGGAAACCTCTTATTGGAAAACCCTTTATTATTTCAGAGCGGTAAGTTCAAGGAAATGCCAGTAGATGAACGGCGCAATTTAATAAAATCGAGAACCCTAAAACAGAGGGTTGTTTGGGGTACCTTCTCAAATATCATAAAAGGTAACAAACCGAAACCCAAAATTCATTTTAATGCACAGGACCTAAACATTCATACCACGGTAAATAAATTAACCGAGACCATCCAAAGTTTCATGATGATTTGAATACGCCGGCTATTCCGGATAGAAAAGCACACGGTAGCACTGCAGTCTTAATAAAAGAAGGTTAAAGTACTACGAGCTCCAGAAATATGCTAAGGATCACATCCAAGCTACAACTATCTGTTTGGAAGAATGGTCTGGGAAATTTGTAATATCGGCTGTTTACTGTCCACCGAAACACGCAATTAAAACAGCAATTTATCAATTACTTTAATCAGTTGGGAATCAAATTTTTAGCAGCTGTGATTACGCCACTAAACATGTGAAATGGGGTTCGCGGTTGACGTCACCCAAGGCCAAGGCATTCTACGAAGCAATAAACAAAAAAACCTGGATTATTTACATCTGGACATCCCACATATTGGGCCACAAATAGAAGAAAAATCCTGATTTAATAGATTTCTGTGTAATACGAGGAATAGCAGATCACTCACCAATAATAGTAACACTAAGTACCCAAGAATTAAAAACTGAACCACCCCAACGTTTAACAAACAAACTAGCGAAATGGGTTCTCTATAGAAACATAGTAGATGTAAATTGTCATCTGGATGACCCACTTCGCACACCAGAAGACATTGATGCCGCGATAGAAAACTTAAGATAAATAATGGAAATGGCAGCAAAAAAGCTACTCAGGAGAACAAAAATTCAGAAAGTTGTTGGCAGAGAAGCGAGCAATTCGGCGGCTATGGTAGCCTCACCAATCTCCTCTGCATAAATGGAAATTAAATAAGCAATACGGGAAGAATAAAGTATAGGAATACAGAATTACCTAAGTGAGCTCACAGCAACAGAAAAAACAAATTACTCACTGTGGAAGGCAACAACACTGGGCCAGAAGTGACTACTACCACAGTTTACGAGGGTCGAGTCGAACCCAAATCCAGTAAAACTTAAATGGAAATGCGTCAAAACGGTTATCAAAACCAGTATAAATCCTAAAAAAGCGCCAGGCCATGATCTAGTAACTGCAAAAATGATTAAAGAATTACCAGTTAGATGCATAAAATATATAACATACATTTTGAACGCGATTATGAGATGTGGATATACTTTCCCCAAAAATTGAAAATATCTCAAATTATCATGATTCCTAAGCCAGAGATGAAACCCAAGTTTCGTCGTACAGGCCAATACGTCTACTTCCGATAATTTGAAAGCTTTTTGAAAAAATGCTGCTACAAGAACTAATACCTGTCTTATCTGAAGGTTTCATTATACAGATCATCAATTTGGATTTAGAGAACAGAACGGCATAATAGAACAGGTGTACAGAATTGTAAATACAATTAAGCTTTTCTTTGGTATTGCGCAAGCTTTCGCCAAAGTATGGCACGAATGATTAAATTACATAATTAAAACTCTTCTGCCTATAGGCAATTTCATGCAATTCTTGGAAACTACTAAGCCCGAAGGATGTTCCAGATGAAACAAAATACGGCCACTACTGATTTAACCGAGTTAAAGGCAGGAGTATCGCAAGGTAGTGTATTAAGACCTGTGCTACAATTGTTATTCACACTTGACTTACCAACTTTTGTTCTGATGACACAGCTATATTTTTTTGTCACAAAAATTCTCAAACAGCATCAGAGAATTACAGAAGGAAATCGAAACTCTCTCTAGACTACAAGGTTCTATTATTTAAAGCGATCCTAATCCTCATATGGACATATGGTATCCAACTATGGGGTTCAACTAGTGTCTCAAATATAGATATTGTACAAAGAACGCAAGCAAAGATACTTCGTAGCATTACTAATGTCCCACGGTATATACGAAATAGTAGCATCCATAGAGACCTAGGAATCAATCCTGTTAAAGAGACAATAAAATCATGCAGTTTAAAATACCAACTGAAACTCGCTAACGAATTAGCTAGAAAACTACTAAAGTTTCTTAAATAAAGAAACATTCAAGAATAAAGTTGGCAATAGTTACTAATTATTAACTGCCCTTACGGTTACAGGCGTAACGATTAACTGGTCTTACGATTATTTGGTCTTATGATTAAATGCTTATACGATGATGTGGCTTTACGGTTAAATATTTACGGTAACGTAAAAAAATGTAAATTTGGTGTACATGCATTGAGCTTTAGCCAACATTTAGGGGTATATCATTTTTTAAATTATTTTTGGCAAAAAGCTTAATCAACCATTTACTATGGAAAAAGGTGTTATATTTTCCTGCCTCACACCTACGAGTATTATTTCATAAAAAATGTTAATCACCGATGTTAACACAAATATGTAAACCATCCCCAACAATCACACACAACATTGTGTAATATTTCCGCACAATGATATGCTGCTTCAATTTTCATATGTCAATTATTTATTTATACCATTGGATTTTTTGTTATGTTGATCAATTTTTTATAATGAAATTATTTATTTAAATTGGGCAATGTGAATGTAAATAAAATATTTGTATTCTGAATTATTAAAATGTTATTTTAAAAATAATAAATTTGAAGTTATAGTGAGCGGTTCATGAAATCGATGATTCCCTCCTAATCTGTATCTGTCTGTACTATAATTATGCTATAATATTACCAACACCGGAGAACAAAACAATTCTTAGCAATTTAGGTAACAGTCTCAAATCTCTCCTTAAAGAAGTTAAAAATGCATCAATCAACAGATATCTAGTCGATGAAAAAAATTCTGATTATTCTCTGTGGAACGAAGGGACTCAAAAGACCCAAAATGCAAGTGCCTCCGCTTAAAAAGGAGGATGGAACCTGGGCAAGAGATCATAAAGAGAAGGCTGATCTGTTTGTGGAGTATCTCGAGGATAGCTTCCAAACCACTACTAAGAAAAACGGCTAATGAAAATATAATGTCAATCCACTGTTACCGACCTTCTAGAACGCGTACGTATTTTATATAAAGTTTAGATAGTTTCGCGGCTTGGAGGGTCATGCTTCTAGATTTTAATAGGTCGTACAAACCTTATACGTACTTTAATTTCCAAACTTCACAAATTTTCACTTGGGTTCATGATTCATCCACATCACCAATAAAAAGATAAATTAGTCGATTTAACGTATTATAACTAATTATTTTACCAATTATTATAATAAATAATTACATCTACCACTCAAGTCCTTTTGACTCATGAGCGGCACATTGTAGGAACACTTTGAACTGTTAGAGATGGTCTCAGACTTATTACGGAAGGCAGGACTTACCTCGAACAATGAAAAAAGCAAGTTCGTAAAGCGAGAAATACGTTACCTGAGATATGGGGCAAAATGAATTAAGACCGGATCCGTCAAAAACTAATGCCATAATAAACCTACCTCCACCAACAAACATCAAGCAAGTACGTCGCCTTCTAGGAATATATGGTTGGTATAGAAGGTTTATTTTGAATTACTTGGACGTCACAGCACCAATCAGCGATTGTTTAAAGAAGGGAAAATTCGTAGGAACTGAGGGAGCACTAAGAGCGTTCGAGTGTTTGAAAAACCTCCTTACATCCGCTGCTGTTTTAGTAAATCCGATGTTTGAAGAACCGTTTTATATAAGGTATGATGCGAGTACTGTAGGAGTTGGGGCTGTTTTGATTCAACTAGATTCTGATGGCTATGAGAGACCCATTTCTTATATACCAAAAAAATTGAACAAGACTCAGAGAAATTATAATGTAACGGAGTGAGAGTGCCTGGCAAGAGGGATATGAATTTTCTCTGATAACCGACCACACCAGTTTAGATTAGCTCGTTGGAGTTTGGTACTCAAAGGCTTTACATTTAAAATTAAACACGAGCGAGGAAAGGATAACATAGTACCCGATATGCTCCCACGCGTGTATTGCGACTCTTTGGAAGACTTTAAAATTAGCATTAACAATCTCGACGAGAAACTTATTAACATATCATCTGAAAATCTTAATGACCCGGAGTACGCATCCCTTCGAAATAAGATTCTATCGGAGCCTGTAAATTTTCCAGCTTCTAGAGTTCAAAACGAATAATATACATAAGGCTAGAACCAAGGCATGCGGATGATTTATCAGATTTATCAGTGTGGAAATATTGGGTTCCAGAAAGCTTACGCGAACAAATAACTAGAAAACAACATGATGAACCTCTATCAGCACATAGTGGCATTGCTAAAAATTTAGAGAAAATTCGGAGGCATTGTTTCTGGTCCGCAATGGCAAAACAAGTTCAAAAATATATATCCAATTGCACCATATGTAAAGTAACCAATAAGACACCGAATAGGATTACCACCAATAGGTAAGCTATATGAGATCGAAAGGCCATGGCAACGCGTGTATGTCGATCTATTGGACCCGTATCCACGTTCGATCCAAGGAAAAGCAGATATACTAATTGTTGTTGATCGCGTTACAAAATTTGTCCTTTTGAAACCACCTGGAAAAGGCACCGCCAACAAATAGTGGACTATTTGGAAAATGAGCTATTTTGCGTTTATTGAGTACCTGAGACCCTACATTCCGATAATGGTAGCCAGTTCCGAAGTATTGAATATAAAAACCTATTAAGTCAGTTTGGAGTTAAGGATTCAATGACAGCAGTTTAGGCACCGCAGTCGTATGAGTCTGAAATTGTGAATCGGCCAAACATTTGTGCTATTCCAGCATATATTAAAGACAAACATACAAAATGGGATCACTATTTGAGTGAGATTGCGGCTGCATTACGAAATGGTGTTCATGGCACTGTCAAAAACTCACCTCATTTTCTGCTTTTTGGATAACAACAAGGTGAACCACACAAATTACTACAAAATATTACGAGAACTTGGTCAGATTTCCGAGGTGGAAATTTTATTGTCGCTTCCTTCCAGATTAGCACTTATTCATACGTACGCGACCTATATAGAATTTAGAATCGGTCAAAATGTTTTTGTTCGAACCCATCCACAGAGTGATGCAGCAAAAAAATTTGTGTATAGATTCGGCTGGAAAAATTTTGGGAATTTTCCATTGTAAAGACATTCGCTCATAGTGCCAAAGTAATCTAAAGGCTTCCGGTTTTCAGTTTCTAATGTCCATTTAGTTTTTATCATTGTTTATTAGAACCTGTGTTGTTGCGGCAGCTTGGTTAGCAACAATCATTGGATATTGAGCAACACCATTGTACATTGACCAACCTCAATAAATTTTATTATTTCGTTTGGTAACTGACCATACCTAACAAAAAATTTATTGTTTCCTTGGTCATTGATTTCTGTAGAAACAAAAAATGATATTTTTTTTAAGATTTGGTGTTGTTGTTGCTTGAAGTATAAACTGAACGCGATGCCTAAACAGTAATCTCCATCATACGATACTAGGTGCATTTCTCTGATAGGTCTGTGTCGTATGTTGGTGAAATCATGTTGCTTTAATTCGATTTCAGACGATCAGTAATCGGTAAGATTTTAAATTTTAAATCGGGGTTTCTATAGTGCTGAGTTCTAATAGTAGATTATTTCATACGCTAGGCGAAATTCGTTTGTTCGGAAAGGTTATCGGGCCTTTACATAAATTATCCAGAAACGAAACTCTCCCTCGTTGGACATCGCTGTGGAAGTTAAGTTAAAATTTCCGCGTCCAAATTAACCGCAAGACGTAGGCATAGTTTACCAATTGTGCAAAAGTTCAGGGAATCTTGGGTGTCAATTGTGCAAACAAAAAAATGTGAATTTTTGATTTATGAACAAAAGAAAAAATTTTAAAAATTTTAGTCGTTTATAACTTAGAATATTCAAAATAATCCATAAAAAAAATTTAGTTAGAATTTAAGAAACGATAGTTTTGTTGAGAACGAAAAAAAAATGAATTAAGCACAAGTGATTTTAAGTTGTCCACAGCCACACAACCAGCCTGCTGTCGTAGGAGTACTCTTAGCAGAAAATAGTTCGGTGAGTCTTAACGGGGATATGTTTTTGTGTTTGGGGAAAATCGCCCAGTTATATTATTTATTTGCTTCTCTAAGCTATCTAAGTTATAAAATTAATCATTCCTTAAGAGCGCCAAATTTTCACAAATCATGTATAAAAAAAAATGATTATTTTGTAAAGATATGAATTATAATACGTTAAATGGAATAATTTATCTTTTTATTGGTGATGTGGAAAACTTATTACTAAAAAGACTTAATCCAATAATTGAGGACCGACAACTAATGCACTCCACAATTGAACAGGTGCATAGAATCACCAACATTATTGAAAGAACGTTAGAACGTAAAAAAGTATATGCTTCAACATATTTCTGGACGTCGCCCAAGCATTTGATAAAGTCTGGCACAGTGGACTGGAATTCAAGCTGCATAGCGATCTGCCGAGCCAATTCTATGCCATACTAAGATCTTATTTATCCAATAGACATTTTCGTGTAAAATATGAGGATGAATACTCCGAACAAAGGAAAATCTCTGCCGGTGTCCCGCAGGGGAGTGTCTTGGGACAAATCCTGTATTTATTATAAACAAAGGATATTTCAACAACAAATGAAGGAAACATAGCTACTTGCTGCCTGCTATTAATGAGACGAAATCCGCGCATATTAACTATACATATCAAAAGGCTTCCCATCTATCGATAGAAATTAACTCACGACCGATGTCATATGCAAACAAAGCTAAGTATCTTGACATGACACTGGATGCCAAGCTCAAGTGGAGAGATCATGTTAAAAAAAGAAGGAAGAACTTAATATTTAGTTCAGCAAAATGTATTGTCTCATAGGTAGAGGCTCTGAGCTTACAATATACAACAAGTTACTGCTTTATCGACAAATACTGAAGCCGATATGAACCTACGGTATCTAACTCTAGGGATATACTAAGCAAACAAACGCAAAACACGCATTGTAAATGCTCACTTACAGATGGAATACAACAAAGATGAAATAAAAAAGGGTACCACCAAACACGAAATAAGGCTTCAGGAATGTGGAAACCCCTATAATCGCCATATGATAGATAACCCTGTCGTTGAAAGAAGACTTCAAACAAACACTTCGTAGTAAACATCCAAATTAAAATTATATTTTAAATAGCTTTAATTAATTTTGGGACTAACCATTTGGTTTCACCCCAACAAATCAGCATTGTTTAAGAAAAGTAAAAGCTCGGTCTCAGTTGTAATTAATAAAGGTAAAAAAATATTACCATTATGGTTTTATCAACAGTAGTACCTGTAGTTTACCTGTAGTAAAGTAACCATAAATGGTTTTTATGAGTAGAGTTTGATCCTTGGCAATATTTAGTCAAAATAGCTTCCGTATTTGTATCCTTGTTGAAGTGATTTCAAATTGTCAGATTGAAAATAATTGGATATTACATGCATTGAGCTTTAGCCAACATTTAGGGGTATATCATTTTTTAAATTATTTTTGGCAAAAAGCTTAATCAACCATTTACTATGGCAAAAGGTGTTATATTTTCCTGCCTCACACCTATTATTTCATAAAGAATGTTAATCACCGATGTTAACACAAATATGTAAACCATCCCCAACAATCACACACAACATTGTGTAATATTTCAGCACAATGATATGCTGCTTCAATTTTGGTGCCAATCATATGTCAATTATTTATTTATACCATTGGATTTTTTGTTATGTTGATCAATTTTTTATAATGAAATTATTTATTTAAATTGGGCAATGTGAATGTAAATAAAATATTTGTATTATGAATTATTAAAATATTATTTTAAAAATAATAAATTTGAAATTAGAGTGAGTAGTTCATGAAATCCATGATTCCCTCCTAATCTGTAACTGTCTGTACTATAATTATGCTATAATATTACCATTGTGGTTTTATCTACAGTACCACCTGTAGTTTACCTGTAGTAAAGTAACCATGAATGGTTTTTATGAGTACAGCTTGATCCTTGGCAAACTTTAGTCAAAATAGTTTCCGCATTTGTATCCCTGTTAAGTGATTTCAAATTGTCAGATTGAAACTATGATATTGTTATTAGACAGTTAAATAAGAAAATCATTGACGATAAATTTCTATTAACACGACTAGAGGACGTGTTGGACAAAACTTGTAGAGCAAAATATTTCTCTACACTTGACTTGACTAGTTCATTCCATCAAATTGAATTAGAAAAAGAATCGCGACCCATGAATGCATTCTCAACAAGCCATGGTCATTTTCAATTTAAGAGGTTACCATTTGGCCTTAAAATATCCACAAATAGTTTTCAGAGAATGCTAACAATCGAATTAGCTGGTTTAAATGAACTAGCAAATTAACCCATCGAAACGTAACTTTTTAAAGAAAGAGGTCACATATTTAGATCATCTTATCACCAATGATGGAGTTAAGCCAGATCCATCAAAATTCGAAGCAATAGAGAAATATCCGTGTCCAACAGACTCAGATAGCACGCGTAGATTCATAGTTTTCTGTAATTACTACAGACGATTTATTCGTGATTTTGCTTTAATAAAGTCAAGAGGCAGTTGAGTCATTAAAATCGAAGCTAATCAATCCACCAATACTTCAATATCCGAATTTTAATGACGAATTTGTACTGATAGCAGATGCATCGAATTTCACTTTGGGAGCAGTACTGTCTCAAGGAGAAATTGGAAAGGATTTGCCGATTGCATTTGCGAGCAAATCAATTTATAAGCATGAACTTAATAAGCCGGTAATAGAAAAAGAACTTCTATAGCTATTCACTGGGCTATAAATCATTTCAAACCGTACATATAAAGTAGAAATTTTATAGTGGTAACTGACCATAGGAAACTGGTAAGTTTGTTCTCAGACACAAACCCATCTTCAAAAATGACAAGAATCAGACTAGACCTATTAGATTATAACTTTCAAATTATTTTTAAACAAGGAAAAATACGAATGCTGACGCATTGTCTAGTCACGAGAACTATGAAGAAGAAACACGAAGAAGAATTGAATAAGCTTAGTGTAGGCAGACCATAGTCAGAGCCTGATCAACTTTATGCTTGGGAATGCACATCAATCACTGAGATTAAATTTAAAACAATTACAATTTATGAGTAAGGAAATAGACAACTCTCGAGAAAAATTAATAAAACAGAATCAGGTACCAGAAAATATAGTGATTATAAATAAAAATGAAAAAGAACGACAGGTAAAATTAAACAAAGATTCGTATGGAAAAATATGAACAGGATGGATACAAGTTTCGTAAATAAGTGGGAGTTACGAGTACAAGGAAATGTTAATAACTGACACACCAGGAAATAGTTTTGAGCTAATAGCTATAGATACAGTAGGACCTCTCAAAATCTCAAATGAATATAGGTATATCCTCTCGTTACAATGTGAACTAACAAAATACATTGAAGCGTTCCGAAGAGAAATTTATATTGAAATATGGCATTTTTAAAATTTTAAAATCTTTGATATGGGGACCGAGTTTCTGAACGAAATCATGAAAAATATCTGTGAGTTTCTGAAAATCAACCAAGTAAATTCCACTCATGTGACTTTAAGCTCAATAGAGAGAAACCACAGAGTTCTAAATTAATATTTAAATAGTTTTACAACAAATTTTAACTGGGAGGAATGGCTTCCATATTTTGTATTTTCATACAACACAGCACCACACTGAAACTCAGTACACACCATTTGAATTAGTATTTGGAATAATAGCCAATATACCTTCATTTATTAATGCTGAAGTTAAACCGATCTACCGTATAACTTTGACAAATAAGCTATTACATCAAACGAAATTAGCTAGGAATATGATAAAAACACAAATCCATCAGATTTTATAGAAGGTGATTTAGTATATCTCAAAATATCTCAAACGAGGTAATAGAAGAAAATTTAAGAGTAACTAAACGGGCCCATATGAAATTATAGAACGAAACGGTGTAAATTCAACAATAAAAATGAAACTGAAATTAAAGAACTACACAACAATTGCTTAAAAATATAAAAAAGGGAAGAATTTTTTTTTAATTCATTCGAGTAGTTAAGATTAATAATAACAAGATAATATTTAAATAAAAAAAATGTAATAATAATAAAGAAAATTTAGAAATCTTCAATGGGTAAATTTTTCTGAAGGGGAAGGATGTACGACACGCGTTGCGATATACTTAGTATTTCGTAAGATAAGCACGCGAAAATAATTAATGATGCGGGAAATTCCATGAAATTGTATTGTTGTTTTGTTCCAAAATTTATTGCTTTACGCAATCACAAGTCAACAATGTTGTTTTGGTCGCGTCTGTCTAATTTGATATTTTTTCAGTCACTCATTTTCGTGATAAAGTTTTAACGTCCAAATGTTAAAACTTTATCATGAAAATGAGTTTTCATTAGTACAAACGTTTCGCGCATTTCGCATACTTTACGGCAGACGCGGTGATCCTTCAAAGTAGACTCTCCAACGTTTGAAGAAACGCCAGATCGGCCGAGAACATTGCCGCGGTTCGTGAAAGTGTTCAGAAAGTGGCGAATTTTGCATCAGAACTTGGGCCTACACTCATACGAGCTCCAACTGACCCAGGAGCTCAAAGTTAATGACCATAGACAACGCCGTTTGTTCGGTGACTGGTCATCGGTGCGTTTGGAAGGGGACCCAAATTTTGGCCGAAAAATTATCTTTAGCGACGAGGCATATTTTTGGATAAATGGTTATGTTAACAAGAAAAATTTTCATTATATATGGGACGGCGCCAACCCACACGAGGTTCACCAGGTGGCAATGTATCCACAAAAAGTTACTGTTTGGTTTGAATTTTGGGCCGGCGGTATTATTGGTCCGGACTATTTTGAAAATGATTTCTTTTGACCAAAATTGAACGATATGGAGGTAGATGACATGTGTTTCCAGCAGGACAGGGTTTATCCGCCTATAGGGGCAAAGTATTCATTGTTGTATGGTACTTATATAAGTTGCGAAAATTTTAACAAAGTAAATAACGATAACGATAACCATAAAACGATAGTGAATTACACATACCTTAGGTGTAGATTAATAAAAGACAAATACTTGTAGACTGATTAAAGAAAATTTAACTAAAAAAATGAGTTCAGACGGATCTAAAACTGCAAAAGGCCAACGAACTGATAACGAGACAGAAACAAATGAGTTCACCGATTTACCTGTAAAAAATGACAATATGAAGATCTTTCACAGAACAATTAAGGTTCTCGAGGACGAGATCAGGCGCTTGGGTCTTAACGACCTGGGCTCTTGTAAGTCCAAACTAAATAAAACAGGGACAAAAACCTTGCTGGAAATCACGAGCGCAGTTATAAAATGAAATGAAAGAGATTCCATTTATAACGGCATTCACACGGTTATAAAGAGTCCCTGGAATCACTGGGGAAACATCAACCGCGTGATAAGCAAGTAAAACTAGCAACGCCGTCGTTTGCGTAGGTAGTTCGAGACACACTCAAAAAACTGCTAAGACCCCGTCCAAATAGACGGAAAATCAAAAAATGCAATATATCATTGTTAAACCAAAGGACGCTTTCAAATTTGGCAGCAGTAATGAAGTTAAGGAAAAGTTAAAAGAACTAGTTAAGCCGGCTGAACTGGAAAGAAAAATTAAGAAGATAAGGGAGATTAAAGAAAATGGCATAAAAATCGAAGTTGCAAAAGACTCAAATTTAAATGCATTAACTACATGCATTACAAACGCTGGGCTAGGAATTAGTATCCCAGCTAAAAGATCAACTGGAGCAAGAAGAGCTTCCAGCGCTTATGGTTAAACAAAATCTGCCTATAGAGTTGATCCGAATGAGATAAAAGCCTGTTTTAGAACTGGTCCTAGAGACCATGACGCGGGACACTGGGTCATTGAGATTGAGCCGCACATACGCAAAACGCTGTTACAAAAGGAAAATATATACCTGGAGTGGTTTCCCACAACATTGCTGTCATTTTTCCGAAGTGTGACATAGGTACAGTGAATGCCCGAAGTAAAAAGAAATGCACAAGTGCATCAATTAGCATTAAAACTAACAAACCAGACTCGCACAGTGTTACTAACAAAAACTTCCTTGCATACTTAGGAGCTATAACAGCACTCACGAAACGAATTAGTTATGGTTAGTAGAAATTACAATACTGCAAATAAAGGACAATTGATGCAACTGACACTGATGTGGAATATAAATCTGCAATTAGTATCCACAATAACAATATTACGGCCACGAAGCTCATCCAATTCAATGACTCACATTGCGTCTGTGTAGAAATGAGAACTTTAGCAAGTACTTTCTACATTGTGAGTATCTGCTTTCGGGCTAGACATGAAACGGAACCATATCTGCAAATATTTGAGGTTATTCTCAATGCGCAAAGAGAGGCAATTAATGATATGTGGTGATTTTAACGCCAGGCCAGCTCTCTGGTTTGACACCACAACTAATGATCGTGGACTTGAAGTTGAAGATTTTATATCTAGCCATAGACTGAACTTGCTAAATAAGGAAGGCCAATATAGTACCTACTGCCCCAATGGCGAGACAAATATTGATTTGGTGGGCTAGTTGGCTGTTAATCAAAACTAGAAATTGGACTTGCGAAACAAGTTGGATATCTAGTGATCACAGGGCGATCCTGATCAAGCTATCTGGAAAAGTGTTGAATTATAGTAACAGAGAGACACATCAAAGGTTTGCTCTGAAGACAGCAAATTGGACCCTTCTGAACGACTATCTTTCTTATCAATGGGATCGCATAAACTGGGAAGACTGCAACAGCGAATACACTGTAAACCTACGCTACTACAGTCACCGACAGCATAATCAAACCCTGCGAATTTGCGATAACAAGACAAAAGAGCTCCAAACAATAAGTCGCATGGTGGCCTCGTAGATTGCACCCGGAAAACAAAAAAGCTTTGAAAAATTTGTCTCCTTACATGGTAACAGCGAGCATTGGGATTTAAATATAAATACCAGGTGGGTAAAATTAAATATCGGGAGTCATTAAGCTCAATTTTATCTCATGGAACGACAACAACAAGATGACAAGAAACAAACCAACTAATCTCTCTGCTACCTGACGATGATCCTGCAAATGATTAAGAATATAAGAATATTGATGCAGCAGGCCACCTACGATTGGAGACGATCCGCCTTTCAGTGAAGAGGAGGTTAAATTAGCAGTGAGGAGTAGGAAAAATTGCAAGGCACCTGGACCTGACCTTATCGAAGCAGAAGTGCTGAAGGCAGTATGGCCTATCATGTAGAGTAATATTGTTAAGGTACTAGGTGGTAGGACCTGAGATGTTCTAATTAAATGCTCGATTAAAAAATTGGACCACATCCCTTCCAACTATGACGATGGGTTCTGCATAGCTTTACAAAAAGTTAGGAAACCTTATCAAAAAGAATTTAAAAACAGTTTCAAAATTAAAGGCTTGTTGTAGAAAAAGTAATAGGCTTTTCCACTGTAGCTATAGCAAAACCAAAACTGAAAATAGAAAGCAAACTAAGATCTATTGGCATAGAAATAATTGTACGCTCATTATGACCTAATCAAATGTCTTGTTAAAGAAATTTGGGCCCCACTCGTTCTTAGTTAGCAGAACTCAAATCTCAAATCGGATCAAAATCGAAATTGAGACGTAAAACAAGATAAATCGATATTCAAATAATTTTAGGCACATTATCGCTTAATCAAATGTAATATCAACGAATTTTGGGCTCCACTCGTTTTTCACTAAGCTTAAGATAAACTTTATTTAAAGCTAGAACCCAAATCGAAAATCAGACCAAAACCGAAATTAGAACGCAAACCAAGATCTATTGCCATACAAATAGTTAAAGGATGATTATGGCATTATCAAATACTCAAAGATTTTCGATTTGTGTTAAGCTTTGTCAAAAACTAGTGGAGCCCAAAATTTTTTAATGTGACATTTGATTAGTTTTCCATGAGCCTAAACTTATTTGTATATAAGTCAATGAGATCTTGGTTTGTGTTCTAATTTCGGTTTTCGTCCGATTTTCGATTTGGGTTCTGCTAGCTTTAAATAAAACAACCAAGCAGCCAAGCCTTAGGGCTAAGAACGAGTGGGGCCCAAATTTCTTTAATACAACATTTGATTAGCCATAATGAGCCTAAAATTATTTGTATGTCGATTGATCTTATTTTGCGTTCTAATTTCGGTATAGATCCGATTATCGATTAGGGTTCAACTAACTTTCAAGTGGAATAGGCTAATGCTTTTTTAGAACGAGCGAACCAAGAAAAATTAGACGAAAATTGTCAAAATTAGACAAAAAAGCTAGCAGAACCCACCTTCCAACTGAAGGGGTGGAGCCCAACATGTTTAAATAAATCGTTTTATTAGCCTATTAATTATAGGCTATAGGCTGGTTGATACAATTTTTTAGTTTTTTAGGCAGTTCATATTGCAAATGGCTAATTCATGACTTGATTCCAAATATTCGTATTGATTAAGGAGAAGTTTTTGTACTCCAGGTTGACGTACTTGGTTATTTCGTTTGATCGTTTACCTAATGATGACATTATTATTTTTCTGGTTGCATGTTTTGCAAAAATTTAGTTTTATACGTATAGGTATCGATGCTAAGTCTGTGTTCCTGATACCCATATTTTTGGCGAAATTAGTCAATTTTACTTTTAAAGGCATGTTACTCTATAAGCCATGTTATGGTATTTTACTCCAGACGGCTAACGAAAGAAGCACATGATCTTGGGAACATAATCACCATGTCCACTAGTGAGTCAGGTGGCGAAACTTGATTACAAAATTCGGTAGAAATAATGCACCCGCTGAGAAAAGTGTGAGATAATTTGAGAGTAAATTTCATTCATCTGGTTGGTTAATAGACCAATACATCCAAAACAGGTGAAGAGAAATACTTGGGTGATATTTTGTTGCAACAGAACGGCACCACTGCCCACACAGCCAACGATACAATCGGCAGCGATTTGACTCCATTGGACTATCATTAATGGGAAGCCATCAATGAAAAATGTTACGCTAATCATCCATCCATCATCATGAAGAATTGGGACGACAGAATGGACGAGGAAGTCATTTGAATGAAATACTATTCCTATGGTAAAGGACTAATCATTTGAAAATATTTGTTACATTTTTATTTAATATACATTTTTAAAACGGACTAAAAGTTGTCACACCCCTGTCTGTACATAATACACATGTATGAGTAGGAATGAAAGGGAGATCGACTCCATAAGAAAGTGTATACAGATTTGTAATCGCATATACATATGCAACTTTAATGACCAACAGAAAACGCATTCCGCAAGGTCTGAAATTTGTCCTTGAGAACTGCGTTCTAATGAATAAATAAATTTCATGCAAAAATAATATAATTTAAATAAAAAAGAACTTCTCTGATTGCATAATAATTTAAAAAATAATCACATTTGAATAATACTTCACCATGTTCACTATCACACTGCCACAAAATGAAATAAATAAACCAAATAAACCAAAAACGTAACGGTTTCACGTATTTTTATTTATTTCATTCTGGTGCATTTTGTTTTTTCGACTGTGCCCATCGCCAGTCAAACTGCACTGCCCATAAATAGAAAAGACAGAAAAATTATAAAAAATTAAAAATCGTAATCGAAAAATAAAGCCGAAGCAAACGACAAGGGTGGTAGAGTAGTTGAATGAAAGTAATAACCAGCCTGCAAAACAAACATTGACATCAGAATGAAATAGGTTGAAACAATTGCACACGCGTCGAAGCGAGAAAACAAATAAATTTACTTCTGTTTCTTTTATGCCATTGAAATATTTTCTGGTTAAACCGTTACGTTAACGTAACGCTCAAGCTCAACTCAAATCGGGAGAGAGAATGAGCTAAATTTGTTTTTAGCGGGACAAAACCGATTTTTTGATCGGCAACTATACGAATAGCATGGAATTAGGTGCTTCAATTTGAAGAGAAATTTGAGCGCATCATTTATATGATGTTTATGCGCTGATTTAGTGCTTCATTATGTACTATTGGGCGGCGGTTACGCTGAGTTAACATGAGATATATTTTCGTCGACTTCTTATAAGCAATATTTTTCTCAATATTTATCATCTCAATATTTAAGCGGAATATGATATTAAGATTGTAAAACACCATCACCAGTATGGACAACCTACAGCACTTCGACTATCGGCAACTGTTTGACCATCTCAGCAAAGAGTTGTCATTCACCAACCAGAAGCTGTTGAACAAGATAGATGTCCTGATGAGGAGCATGCACAGAAAAACAAACCCCATTGAAGAAACATTGGGGCACAACAACAGTTCAATGGATTACATAAAGCTAGAAATGGATCAATTACCGCAAGAAATAGGGTTAATTGATACATTACACATAGAGCTTTTCGTGGAAATGGAAAAAGAAGAGCAAACAGCTCCCTAAGACACAACAAAACTTTTTTGAGATGCAAAGGTACACTTACCTAAAATACAAATTTCCAGCGTCTATCAGCAAGAGCAACTCGGCCCTTGCATGATATTGCAACCGAAATGCTACACAACATCAACAAGCTAGAGATGAGCTCTTACTTCGAAGCACAGGTAGTGTTCATTCAAGGCAGATAATTAGACCCTGCATCCACTAGATTATACAAAACAACGTTAGAAAAACCAAGAACAATTCCATAAATGAAGGGATTCTCTGACATTCTACAAAGGAGATTTATATCTCTAGAAGCCCTGGGTATCTAAAATGATGCAAAGAAAGGCCTCAAATTCAGGACTGAGATCAAATCTACCTGGTGTGTTGAAGTCAAAAAGGACTTGTACACATCCAAAATACGATGTGTAGGGGCGACACAAACCTTCACAGTTAACCAACAAGGTCCAGTACTATACTACCAACAGCTGCAGTCAGAGTGGCTACCGGCACTGAACAACTTACCACAATGAGGGCACTTACTGATTGAGGGTCACAGGCAACATCATCGAAGGCTGTCAATCTACGACGATCATAAAGAAAATGCACATGACAATATTTCAGGCATAGGTGGAAAAGAGACAGGAATCTGTAGACACACAATCAACTTAAAGCTAGTGCCAAGATTCGATGGACACTTTAGCTTAGACATCGAAGCTTTAATATTGAACAAGCTAACCAAACAACTACTTGAACCTGATATTGACACTCGAGCATGGACCAATCTTAACAACTTAAATTTAGTGGATCCTTATACTACAATCAATCTCAACCGATTGATCTCATACTTGGAACAGATTACTATAAATTGATTATTACTAATAGCATTATCAAAGGTAACCATCGAGAACCAATGGCACAAAACACAAGGAGTAACTGAAATTTGTTAAAATTTTCTTTAAGCACAATCACGCCAAGCTTGGGGAATCCTGGAGTAGAGCCTCAGTCAGACTTCTACAAATCGAGAAAAGATTTTCAAAACACACAGCATACAAGCAATTTTATGAAGAATTCATGCAAGAATACGTCGATCTAAATAAACAACATGGAGTTAACACATAAGAAAAACCAGAAGATGAACCTGTTGAAAATATGTAGTACATACCTCATCATGGTGTTATCAAACCAGACAGCACAACAACCAAACGTTGAGTGATTTTGACGCATCAGCAAAAACAACTACTGGACTCTCATTAAACGATATTATGATGAATGGCCCCAAACTACAAGAGGAGTTAGCCGACATACTACTACGATGGCGAAAACAGAAGATCGTCATCACAGTCGACATTGAAAAATTGTTCCGTCAAGTTTTGCTTAACACCGAAGATCAAAACTACCACCATATACTATGTAGAAAGGAGTCCTCCGAGCCCATTAAGGCGTATATAGGCTAAATGCTATTACATTTGAGAATACCGATGAATGAACCAACCAGCTCACCAAAGTCTCCCTCCTATCTGTATCAGAAAAACACTTCTACCCCATAGGATGGTAATCATCAATAACCATCATGGCCAAGATTATGATGCAGGAGGTATAGGAAACTGGAATAGAATGGGATGAACACGTACCAGACAACATAAGCACCAAATGGCAAAAATACAAGGAGAGTTGTAGATAGTGATAGTTGTAGGATAGTGGATGGATACCGGTGACATAACAACCTAACTAGTAATGTCCAAAACACGAGTTGCCACATTTATGGCAAATATAAATCGCAAGAAAATTTAGCAGAGACTACCTCGCGTGGCGTAACACCCACATAACTCATCTAAACAGTTTATGGTGGAATAAAGCACCCCTCCTGAGAACTATGCCACTCAAATGGTACGCTAGTAACTCCCCAGACTTACCACTAAATTTACAAGGGGAGCTAGAAGAAAAAGTAGGCTGTTGACGAGGATGAATGGAGCGCACATATTCCTGACAAAAAAGTGTTAGCAAGGGCTGGCTGACCAGGAATGAACTTTAGGTTGCAGAAACAACAATCATAAAATTAACCCCAGAACAGGACTTCGGAAGAGAAAAGGCATGCATCGCTATACCCAATCCAGGATGACCAAGGCCTGCTACATGTAGTGGAACGTCTTAAAAACGATGACATACAACTGACACTAGCAGTCCTGTGATAAAATATTGGATCATTGTGGCAGGCGAGCAGTACCACAAACAGGAGAACATGGAACTACTATAATATAGGCAGTTTACCTTCATCAAGAGTGAAGCCGGGACGACCGTTCGGTAAAACGGGAATCGACTATGCGGGGTCCATTCAACTAAGAACTACCAAAGGTTGAGGCAACAAATCCTACAAGGGATACATCGTCCTATACATATGCATGGCAACAAAAGCCATTCACACCAAGATGGTGAGGTGCAGCCTTGACAACATTACCCGATGGAATAAACCGGCACTTTATACCTCCTCACACTCCACAATTTGATGGACTATGTGAAGCAGGAATAAAGTCTGTAAAATTCCACCTCAAGAGAGTGATAGGAGAATCAACTCTTACATTCGAAGGGTTATAACACCAGGACACTTTATGATTGGCAACTCCATCAAGGCGGATGAATCACCTAGCGTTGCCAGTCTCTCAGTGTGCTGTCTGTTCG
The DNA here is from genome assembly GCA_963691935.1 of Nephrotoma guestfalica. Classification (NCBI taxonomy): domain Eukaryota; kingdom Metazoa; phylum Arthropoda; class Insecta; order Diptera; family Tipulidae; genus Nephrotoma; species Nephrotoma guestfalica. The sequence continues at coordinate 19,339,065 of OY829915.1, forward strand.
GACTCGTTAGTGCCAACGTCGAAACTAACCTTGCAACCAGTCTACAGGCATTTACTCCTGAGTTACAGGCAGTCTGTAAGAAACCGTCTGGATTCTAACAGCTGGAATGGTAATTCAGCGATCTAGTACCTGACAATGAGTTGCTACTAAGCAGCAACAAGGAAAACAGCGCATGAAACGGAGTTTTTGAGATTCAACAGGCATCATAACGGGAGATACGTTCGCGGAATTTTCGCTCAACTTGCAGCCTGTGAATATGAGGATCAGTTTGAGAAGCTCCATGACAACGAGCACGAACAATTATCACTGACTAGAAATCAAACAACCTTGATTAACAACACGGCCAAAATGGTGAAGAACCAAATACGACAAGAAATGACGCAGATCCAGGAATATCGAAGATATGAGGATATGGTCCGATCGGTGTTGCTCCGAGGATACACAACCGGGCTTACTTGACTTGGTCTACGATACGCATCGTGGGATACGACACCGATCAATACTTGCACCAAGTCTGTTAGAAGAGCAATTATTAACGTGCCAGCCTTCATCACAAAATCATGAAAATGCGTAGTTTCGTGGGATTATACGTTGTTGGCAGTAGTTTCTGTACAAGATATACATCAAGGTACTACCCAATCACAAATTATCACCTCAACCGAATTTCCCATAGATGACCGCAGGGAACATTTCGCAACAATGACAATGCAACATCAGTATCTCAAAATTTCACTTATTGTGGTGAACCAACCAACAACGAAACAAAACCCTCCACACAGTGTGCCGGAGCAAGACGAAGAACGCAACCAAACATTGGATTAAGCTTCACGCAACTAATCAGTGAGAATTAAAGCCAAAACTTTGCGATTTGAAGAAACAAGAAAGTCAATCCAGTTGCAACATGTTAGTAAAGCCGTCGGAAACTTTGAGGGCCAACACCGCCATTAAATTACTGGTTATTGGGAAATTGGAAGGTCGAACTATGGAATTTTTCCATTCCAAGTCAAGTTATATTAGCGTAAGTTTGAACGAGTTGAAGAACCAATTCAAAGAAATGTTTGATATTAGACCGAACCATGAAGCATTACAGAATAAATCTGAACGTCGGATTTGGAAGTTGGAGGAAGATTTTCCTGTATATTATCAGGAAAATAATATTCTGGCTAAGAAGGTACGTATGAGTGATGCTGAATTGATAAATGGCTTAATCGAAGGCCTAACTTCAGATTTTTTTAAAAACAGAAGCGCGATTAATGTGTTTTTTTAACATCAAGCCAAATGTTAAAGGCATTTTCACAACTAATATCAAAGGATCGAGTAGCACCGAAGGTGGTAAATTCAAAACAGCGAAAACTATTAGTGGAAATGGTAAGTGCCGCTTCAATTGTACTCGATTTGGACATCGCTCTTCGGAATGTAGAAAACCAAAACGTAAAGAAGGTGTTTGCTTATATTTCTTCCGAGAAGGGGCATATGGCAAATGTGCGCCCCAAAAAGCAGAATTGCTTGGAAGTAAAGTTTTGCGACGGGATAGAAAGTCAACGATGCCAGCAAATAGGTAATTCGCAAGTAAGCATTTTATTAGTTATAAGATTTATCGTTTGAGACTATTAATTGTGTAATAGACACAGGTAGTTATTCCAAAAATGTTTAAGCTTATAAAGGAATCCGATTCCGAAGCGGTGTACTGTGGTTTGAAGGAAACCAAATTGCAAGCTATGAATGAAGAATATTGTTTCACAAAGTATTGCGACCATGAAAATGATATTAGTAAGGAAGAGAAAACGGATCATTATATTTGTAAAGATGTAAGCAATTGGAAGCTAGGGAAATTTTTCACCAATTGTGTTTGAATGTTAAAAAACCTGAGCATCCGAGTGTGTTTTATGAAATACAAATACTTTTAGAAAATGAAGAATATATTAGAACTAATCCAAGAAGATTGTCTTGTGTAGAGCGATCTGCGTTAGAAACTGTTATACATGATTTATCTATTATCAGAGCTAGTGAGTCACCTTATTGTTCAGCAATAGTTACGTTAAAAAGGAAAAACAAAAATGGATACCGATAATACCAGCTATCGAAGAATTTCTAGATCAAATGATAAGAAATTCGTTAGTTTTTTAGATTTAAAAGACGGGTTCCATCATATGACAATTTGAATATCTCAAAATGCCATTTGGTTTAAAAAATGGTCCAATTCCAGCGATATATTACAAACATTTTTGAAAATCTTATTAAAAAAGACGAGGTAATTATTTATATTGGAGGAATCTGTTAATTTTAAGTAAAGTTTTAAAATTGATGGCGGATAACTTGCTTGAATTGCAACTTAATAAATATCGATCCCTGTATCAAGAAATTGAATATTTAGGTTATACGGTTAGTTTAATTGGTATTAAACCAGCGATCCTCCAGCGATTCATAGGACTGTGTTCCTATTTCAGAAAATTCATTTTGAATTTTAGTATAATATGCAAGCCGTTGCAAGATCTTTTGAAATCGAATGTAAAATTTAAGTTTGATTTAACTGAAGTTCAGGCGTTTGACGATTTAAAAACCAAATTAATTGAAAGGCCAGTATTAGCTATTTATTCACCTAAAAACGAAACTGAAATACGAGCTTGAACCGTTAGCAATAATTTACGCATTAAGAGCTAATTCTAACGCGCAATAAACGATTAATAAATGCGCGAATAGCAAGATGAGCTCTTGATTTGATTGCAATCGTATGAAGCACGTAGATGATTGAAGAAACTCCGTTTGAAAATATACTCAACTACGTCCCACGAGTTACGTGAAGCTATTATTTTTCGAAAACTTGGGTCAAAATTCGAGTTATCCGAGTTAATGGGACATGTTGGAGTAGAAAAAACTGTAGAGATAGTATCTCGGAATTATTGGTTCCCGGAAATAAAACAAAAGGTCAGAAAACACATTGAAAACTTTTTGAAGTGAATTAATTTTAATATGCCTTCTGGTAAAGTTGAGGGTTATCTGTTTCCGATTCCTAAAGACGATAAACCATCCGATACAATTCATCCTGCTCGACCACGCAAAAAATATATTCTGGATTTAATTGATGGGTTTGAAGTTTACAAAGCTATACGCTACAAACTCATCAACAGTCTATCGTAACAACAAGTGTTACGATAGACCACAACGGTTAGTTACATATCGAGGAAGCAATTACACTTCACAAGAGTTTTCAGATTTTACGAACGAATATTGCATGGAGCACATTAAAGTTGCTACTGTCACACCAAAATACAATGGACAAGTAGAAAGAATTTTAACTTCTATGATATCCAAATTAATAGGCAGAACGAAAGGAATTGATTTATTCGAATGTAGAGCCCAAATCAGGCATATAATAAAAAATATTTTGATAAAAAGCAGAAGGGTCGTAATGTCTATAAATTTATACCGAAGTATAGAGGACCTTTCAAAATTAAACTAATTCTAGATAATGATAGGTACATCATAGGTGATGTTAATGGGATGGGATGTTTCGCGAATTAAACCCTACTTTTCAACTGAAATAAAAGCTTAAATCTAAAAAAAAAAATATTTTACAACAGTTTGAATAAAAATGTATGAATAATTTTATATAATTTTAGGTTATACTTTTATTTAAGAAAGATATTAGATGTTTTTTTCGAGAAAGTATTAATTGTCCAATGGATTTAATGTTCCTTGAAGAATACCCCCTCCCCCCCCCCCTTTCATTCACGCACACACCACCCATTCACACAATTACAGTATAGCACCTGCACAATGCAAGCGCAATGCAAATCTGTACACTGACGTGGACGGTGGGTCGGTACTGAATTCCGCACTATAATAGAGGGTTTTAGTTGTGTTTATCCTCCAGCCGCTGGTGGGACCTTCTAATCCAGTACATCCCGGTCCAAGTGCCAAAGCTTTAACCACTGCAATCGGTTTGAAGTTTCTAACGTTGAAAAAAAGTGTAGGTACACAAAAAAGTGGCAATATAAATGTGGCAACATAAAAGTGTAAATGGTTATAGGATTCTGACGTTAAAAAGTGTAGGCTTCTAAAAATTAACATGAAACAACAATTTTCAATTATACAAAAATAATTGAACACAAAAAAATGGTTTCCAAATTTAAATTTAATCATTGTACATAAGTATAATTTATGTCAAAATATAAAGTTCGACAAAAAGACGGCGGCAGTAATGCTACACTATGGGAATTATCGCAAAATCTGGAGATGTGCTCGCATGGTGACTATGGAAATTATCGCGAAATCATACAGTCATACCAAATTCCATTTAAGTTTGCTAATACTTACGACTAACTTTATACTGCTTTGCCTGATTTAATTCGAATTATCCAGGAAGCACCACGTGGAGGTTTGAATCTCGGACTTCGCTTACCTTTTTTACAACTTATGTCTAACTTAATTATTTTTAGTATACACTATTTTGACGCAGTTCACTATAAAGGTTATTTTACATATCAATCATTAATATTTTGAATAAATCAAAATTGTGGGATATATTTTTGTGGTGGTCGAGGTCTCCATGGGAAATTGCAACAAATCATCGTGTGTCCCCCAACTGCTAATATACGCACGAAAATGTCCAGAAGCATGTTTTAGTTCGGGTTGTTGAAAGTGTATTATGGCTTTTAGTTCAAGATCATCTAGGCCTAATGTTATGTTACTGCTAATTTTATTTATTGCGATGTTATACAAATTATTAGTTAGCTTAACATCAATAATGGCTAAACCATAATTTGTAAAAAACAATTTCGTCCGCTTTTCATGGCACGTTCCACAACAAGATCTTTCAAAATCTATTGTTGACTGCATATTACTGAGCGACGCTTGATTAAAACTAAAAATATTTTTAAGTGGGACAAAAAATGTTTGCCTTAATTTGGTTGTAAGTTCACCCGTAGAGCAATTTCTTCTTTCTGTTAAAGGGGATGGAAGTATACTTTCTCCAGTATAAACGATATTGAACGTATAGCATCCAATGAAATGTTTACTCTTGTAGAAACTAATGCGGGACTGTTTTCATAGATCTTTAACAGTAACCGTGATCTGCGTCTGTAAATTGATGCAGTTTCATTCGAAGGTGCAAAATCATATATAAAGTTAGAAAAAAGAGTTTTCAGATGTTCGAATAAAACCCTTGAAATAATCTACATCTAAAAATAAACATAAAAATATTTGGGCAACCGAATCAAAAGCGCAGGTATTTGTGATTTTTATTGCAACAGATTGCTCTACAAAATTAATATTCCATCTGGTTGATGGTTAATTTTTCGTATAACATTTAAATATATATTATTGTATCTCATAAAATACGGACTTCTGCTGAATATTGCTTTCGAGAAAAACGAATTCCTTTGAGTAGACTTCCATTCCTCCGCATCTGATGGACTAATATTTGGATCAGATGACCCATTTAACATTTTTTTCAAGCTAGTAAATGATTGTGACACTAGATGGTTTGAAAATTTCGAGTACAAATAAAAAATGCTTCAAAAATACTATCAATTTCTTCCAAACTGGTACAGTTTAGAATCATCCAAAATAAAATTTCGCACCTCCAATTTTACGTTATCAAATTTGTGTGTGACTTGTTGAGAAATTATATTGACGAATTGGCTGCAGCATATAAAACTTCCAACTTTGTTGGGATTTTAGATAGCCTTCGGTATATTAATCCTTACATCATCCAATAATCTTTTAATAGTTTCGGCATCGTGCGATGAGGATATTAGTTCACCGATAGGAATTAGTTGCGAATTTATATTAACAACGCACGCATAATATAGAATCCTTTTATAGCTGTAGTACGGATGACATGTCGGATGTTTAACTGCTCTTCTAGCCGCGTCAAAGTATATTGCGTTAACAGAATATTTTGGTAACAATTGTAAAGTGGACTGTCGGAAACAAACAATTTTAAGTGGATCGACTGATATACCGGGTGTTTCTTTTAAACTGAGTCGATCAAATATTTCGAAAAATAGCCACTCTACGGAAAAAATGTCCATAATCAAAATTTAATCATACCGCGGGGAAATACATTAGTGCAAAAAAAATAGTCCCCGACCCCCCGCTTTGTAGGTGGGGCAGGAGTAACTTTTAAACTAAGATAGGATGTCATATTTTTTATTGCAGATACGGATTCTACGACTAAAAGTACCTATGATTTGAATGAAATATTTTGTTCGGTTCATGATAGATGGCGTTGTAATCGACGAAATTCAATTTTTTCAATTTCTTCTTCTAAAACACACGCATTCGATTATGCAATACGTTTGAAATAAAAGACATCACGTTTTCATTGGAAATACTCGAAATTCGTCATCAAAACAATTTATTAATGTAAATGGCAGGTGAAAAAAATAATTTTAGCTTAAAATAAGTGTTCAAAATGATGACCTGCGACTTCAATGCACTTATTAATACGCATTTCAAATGACGGTTTGCTGTTTATCGAAATCGCCCATTGTCTCAACTACTGAATCGGGATTTAATTTAACTGCTGGTTCGGCAATGTTAAAACCAATATGATTTTCTATTGAATTGTTTAAATTCGACATAAAACCAAATTAAATTTTATTCTCTTTGTCCTGAGCATAAATCTCATCACTTTTCTGCATAACGTTATGGCTATAATCATTAAATTGATTATATTTTGAGTGACGGACGACGATTTCAAGATGTCTATCATATTTTATCAAATCAATTATTTGTTCCTTTTTCTTCTTAGATAAATTCGCAATTTTACAACGATTTGTCTTATTATTAATTATGTTTAACTACGAACAAAGTTTTACAACCATTTGACTATTTAATCCTTTCCCGATATGTAAATCATCAGCATTGCTTATATTCATCCTGTTGAATGCAAAAGCAATGGTTTTCACGCTAACAAGGGTCCGTTTAAACTTATAATTATATTTTTTCGGAAATCTCCAGATTTTGCGATAATTCCCATAGTGTAGCATTACTCCCGCCGATTTTTGTCGAACTTTATATACTTTAAACTTTATATTTATTTATTTTTTGTCGAACTTTACATAAATTATACTTATGTTCAGTGAGTAAATTTAAATTTGGAAACCATTTTTTTTGAGTTCAATTATTATTAGAAACCTACACTTTTTAACGTCAGAATCGTATAACCATTTACACTTTTATGTTACCACTTTTATATTGCCACTTTATTGTGTACCTACACTTTTTTTAACGTTATAAACTACACACCGGTACCACTGCACCACTTGTCCGGTAAATTCAGGATTTTCAGAATTAATTTCAGGCCGAACTATAAGGTTCATTAATATTTGAGAGATATTGTTATGGTGAAATTGTCTATAGGGTTTGTGTCATTGGACAACACCAAAACAGTGATCAAACAAAAATAAAATAAAAAAAAGTTTGTAAAAGAGAAAAAAAGAGAAGTGTGAAAAATAAATAGGGCGAAGCAAAACGTGTTTCAAGTGTAGAGTTTTTATTCAAAAGTCACTTGCGCATAAATAAAGTCAAAACAAATTAAAAATTAAAATTGTTTGTTAAAATTATAACATTTTATTTATTTGAAATAATAAGCCCGCACCAGGGCTTCACCCTCATTATTTAACAATATAATTTTGTACTTACTTGATTCTATAGTACATTTCACAATATTAAACAGGGTGATAAAAAAACGCTTAAAATTTATTTTTAAAAATATTTTTAATTAATTCTTAATAATAATTGGATTTCTACAATTGTATTACTCTAATATATAAATAGAAATTTAGAAAATGTTAGTCTTTTCCATTATCTATTACAAAATTAAAATTTATATTTTATTCATCTTATGTGGATGGTGACACACACACACACATCGCCTGTACAAATTTTATAAAACATATACGTTCTAAACACATATCACAATAGATTTTCGAAACCTATTACATCAGGATAAAATTATGAATGGCCATAATTAAAAATAATCAGTGTTAATTAAAAATATATTAATTGGTATATAAGAGATCACATTCGATTCAGATATTTTTGGTTTTAGGTTGTTACATGGGTAGCCTCTACATAATTAACGAGTAACGAGTATTAATTTCATAATTAATTTTTTAATACACTTAATTGTTTTATATGATTGGTACAATATGTACAAAATTTTAATTATTTTGTTCTAATTATTATTAAATCTTTTAAATATTCGTAACTTGAGTAAAATTTTAAAAAATTTTGTTTGAAGAATATTTAGTTTATATAAATAATGTAATATCCATAATTGTTTGGTCCGTACATTTAATTATTTTAATTAAATCTTAATTTCTAATTACTTTGTTATATTAAAAGTTGTGTTTAAGCTTTATTCGTTTCGTTTGTAATGGTTCGGTAACATCTAAAAATTATAGAGTTTGGTAAAACTTTAGTATTTGTTGACGTGAATGAAATTATTTAATTAAAATATTTGCTAGCCTCTAAAGGTAATTAAAAGTTTAATTTTTAATGAAATTTTTTATTTATTTTTCGATTTTTGCAAAAAAATTGTACTTGATTAAAAGTGGTCATTAAGTGGTAATTTTCATGTGTAGGTGTAATTACTCAAATTGTTTGATTTTTAATTAGTCAGCTAGTAGTAATTTAATTGTTGCAATTTACTTATGAGCTTTTACAACCCGAGTGGCTGAACTGTTTTTTCTTCCTAAGTTTGTCCTAAACTGTAATAAAAAAAACAAAAAAATACGATTTTTTTAGGACAAATTTCACTATACTGTACGAAATAGTGAAGTTTGTCCTAAATCCTAAAAACATTTAAATGTGGTAGTTAGTATAATATACTAAATTCGGATAAACCGGTTAAACCATTGGTTGATTCGTTTTTACGTACTAATGTAGATTGAACTTGCTACAAATTTGATTTTACCCAATATTCTGGGAAACAAATACAAAATGGCCACAAAAATTAAATAAATATTAAGAAAATATTTATTATGTTTAATTTTTGTGTCAGGTCAGCCAAATTTGCCGTGGAGTACAACAAACCGAACGTAAAATTTTCTTAATTTTTCCGGGAATCTCCGGTCCTATCTAATTAAAAAACACGTTTGTTTTGTTCAAATTGGTGGTTTAGTTCACACGTTAACACGTTTACCCTATTTCCCGCATCCGACATTTTTCCATGCAATTAAATGGATGCTCAATTTTTTCAAAAGCCGATCGCGTTAGTACCATTTAATAAAAATTGCTCCTGATGACATACATAAAACCGCAATTACCACACCATTTTGCTTATTCGAATTCACGCGAATGTCATTTGGACTACTAGAGCAATTTACTCTAAAGCGCAACGATATCCTATAGGCAAGCACGCCATTTAGACTATGGCTCTCAATTTACGACAGACATACAGCATAGGTAAAGACAATGTAGTCGCCGACATCACAACGATCGCAAAAGCTCAACAAGCTCTAACAATTTATTGTGAAATAACTACAGAGAATAATCGCCCGTACATTCCAGAGTCATTACGTCGAACAATTGAAGAAAATTGGAGTGAAGAAAATAGTGCGCATTTTTGGATATTGCAGCAGCGTACTGTCCTCCACGGCATACACCAACGAAGTTACAATTTAATAACGTCTTCAATAAGCTCGGTCCAAGATTTATTATTGGAGAGGACTACAATATAAAACATACAGCTTGGGGCTCCAGGCTTATTTCTCCTGGGAAAAGTAACACCTTGTTCAATGCCATTCATGAAAACAAATGCGAATATCTGTCCCCAGGGGGGCCAACGTATTGGCCGACGGATGCAGGAAAAATACCAGATCTACTGGATTTCTTCATCATAAAAGGTATTCCTCTAAGTTAACTAGAGTCGATGGAATTAACGACCTAACATCTGACCACATTCCTGTACTGCTGTCAGTAAGCGCTACAGTAATAAAGAAACAGAAAAAGCAAAACCTTACTAATAGATTCACGGATTGGGACATCTTCAGAGAAAAATTGGAAGAGCTGGTTGAATTAAAAGTTATTATCAAAAGCAATGAAGAATTGGAACAACAAACAAACAATTTTATTGAATACACTCGAATGGCTGCCAGACTAGCTACTCCTGAATCAAAGGACAAAGCGGAGATTGAAGTCAAATACCCGGCTGAAATCAGGGAACAAATCAAGGCAATAAGAAGGGCGAAGAGAATATGGCACCTCACCGGAAATCCCGCTGACAAGACAACTTTTAATCGAATAAGTAACAAAGTCAATAGACTAATCAAAAATTTCAAACAGAATTGCCTCGATTACTACTTAAGCAGGCTAGGTCCAGAAATGGATAAAGACTACTCGTTATTGAAAGCAACCAGAAGATTTAAACGACCTGTAGTTCGAGTACCACCTTTAAGGAATGCTCAAGGCAGTTGGGTTCGACAAGACAACGAAAAAGCGGAACTCTTTGCTCAACACCTAGCAGCAGTGTTCACCCCATGACATTCAATCCAACATTGATGTAACACCTGTTTATCAACCAAATCAGGACTTTAAAAGGGTCACGCCAATGGAAATTGCTAAAGAAATCGAAAAAAATCTTAATCATAAAAAAGCACCAGGAATTGATGAAATATCACCGGGTCTATTCAAGGAACTGCCACGTAAGCAATCATCTTGATCACATACTTATTTAATGCCTGTATGAGATTGAAGTATGTACCCAAATGCTTCAAAATGGCCCAAATAATTATGCTAAAGAAACCAGGTAAACCAGATGAAGAAGTAACATCATACAGACCAATCTCACTTCTTCCGACCTTATCAAAGCTGTTCGAGAAACTGCTACTAAAACGTCTAAAGCCAATGATAAACGTTCCTGATTTCCAATTTGGATTTAGTAATACCCACCCCACCATAGATCAAGTCCATCGAATAACTGCGGTAATAGAGCAAGCGTTAGAAGAAAATAAATATTGCCCCGCCGTATTTCTGGATGTATCCCAGGCCTTTGATAGGGTTTGGCATGAGGGATTGACATTCAAAATGAGCAAAATTCTACCACAAAACTATTGCCAGCTGCTTGAATCATACCTCTCTGATCGCCAATTCAGAGTCATTCATGAAGAAACATGTTCTGACTTTTATCCAGCGATTGCGGGAGTTCCGCAGGGAGCATATTGGGTCGCCTCCTCTACCTTCTTTGTACTGCGGACATACCTACAACGAATAAAACATTCATCGGCACGTTCGCTGACGACACTGTAATTATGTCAGTAGACGAATCTCAACCAAGAGCAGTGGAAAATCTTCAACGAGCAATGGCCACCGTTACTAAATGGACAATTGATTGGAAAATCGCACTGAATGAGCTCAAATCAACATATGTGACATTTACGCTCCGACATAAAAATAACACTCTTCATATACACCTCAAAGGAGTGCAAGTGCCGCAGGCTGAATCGGCAAAATACCTTGGTCTACATTTAGATTCGAGGCTCAACTGGAAACATCACGCGAGACAAATGCTGAACAGATACGACTGAAACAACGTCAAATGTACTGGTTAATTGGACATCATTCCAAAATGAACCTGTATTGCAAAAGACTGGTATACCAGACTATCTTTAAACCAATATGGATGTATGGTGCGCAGCTATGGGGTTGTACACATAAATCCAATAGAGACATTATACAACGAAGCCAAAATAAATTTCTTCGAATGGTCACCAACGCCTACCGATTTGTGACTAACATGGAAGAATGACTAACATGAGAAGAGACTTCTTACCCACACCAATCTTGAGGCCGTACAACTACTGGGCAGTACAAACGAAGTAAGGCGGCTCAAACGAATCAAACCACATGAGCTAACCGTATGAAAATTATAAACCAAGGGAAATGGACACTGGTCCAGCAGACCCACACAAGTTTATGCTTATCTCATAAGTTCTAATGTCAACCTTACTAATGAATTAATAATGTTTAAGATTGTAGTAGTCAATATAAAAGTCATTTCTGACAATTTAAAAGTCAATTAAATGTCAATCTTGACATTTTTGTCAATGCCTACTCCATTACTATTTACAACCAAACGAGAAGACAAAAGAAATTGTAGTGTGTCTTGCGTTCTCATTTAGGAAATCATGATCCCCAAATTATGGTTACGAAACTAGTAATGTGTCTGTAGCATAAACCAAATTTGTACCAAATTAAAAATAAAAAATTCTGAAAGTGAAACGCCTTGTACGAAAATTTCAGGAAATTTGAAAAACTCAGAACAACAACCATTTTTCAATGAAGACTTTGATCTAAATCTAGATGGCAATTCAATTTCTATTCAAGAGCACGGGTTCAAACGAGTTATGTCTATCAATAAATTACGAACAGAGTTGTTTATCAAATTTTGCTGTAGAAGAAATTTCAAGGATGATGAAAATGTATACCTATATGGAGCAGACATAAAACATTACGGAGAAATAAAGGAATTTGTATAACTTCGAGATGCGGACAGAGAAATCGATCAAGATGAACTGAAAAAAATGCGCGCTTATGCAAAAAATAAAAAAAATAGACGTAGAACTCCTTCAAACAGGCAACACTCAAGGGATTGTAAGAGTTGTGAATTTACGAAAGGCAAGGTTGTTCGGTTTAATTTGGTTCGGATTTAATAAAAGGATGTAAATTAACGATCTGTTGTATCGAGTTGATAGCCAACCAGCAGAAGACATATATATATACAATCAACAAGAAATCCATTATCTGCAATTCTAATGAGAGACTCAACTCAAATCAGAGACTCACTCTCTTATTTTCGACCATTAAGCAGTAGTTGGGCAAGCCCACTTCACATGATGAAGAAGTCCTTTGGAACATGGCGCCCGTGCGGTGATTATCGCGCTTTAAATGCCATCACAGTTCCGGATCGCTACACAATTCCTTATGTGAACGGTTTCATTAGTTTGCAAGGAGACTATTTTTTCAAAGATCGACTTGAAAAAAACTTTCCATCAGGTTCCAGTCGCAGAAGAGGACATTGAAAAACGGCTATTATGACCCCGTTCGGACCTTTTGAGTTTAAGTTTATGACGTTTGGCCTACGCAACGCTGCACAAACGTTCCAGCGATTAATCCACGAAGTTTGCCGTGATTTAACGATAAATATTGCCAATTGCGAATTTGGCCGGCTGCAGATTCATTTACTTGGATATCGCGTTTCATACGAGGGACTTTTGCCGTTTCCCGACAAAATGGAACCCATCAAGTCATTTCCACTTTCGACAATGGTAAATCAACTAAAAAATTTTTTGGCGACTATCAACTATTATCGCAAGTTTTTACCAAACGCCATGGAAACTCAAGTCAAATTACTGGAAATGATTCCTGGAAATAAGAAGAACGATCTAACGCTGTTAACATGGACGAACGAAGCGAAAAATGCATTTGATAAGTGCAAACTCGATTTTTTCAACGCCGCTTTGCTCGCTCATCCGTCAAAAACGGCAGATCTTTCGCTGTATGTCGACGCTTCCGATATCGCGGCTGATGCAATACTTCATCAAGTCGTGAGCATCGTACTTCGATACAACTTCGATACTGCTGTACCGAGAGCTCACAGCAATGTATTTGACCGATAAAAATTTCAAATGCATCCTGCAAGGAAGAAGTTGTCACACCTAAACCGATTATAAGCCGAATACATTTGTCTTCGCACAGAAATCCGAAAAAGCGAACGATCGGATAGATGACCACCGATATTAGACACGTTAAGGGCGCTGAAAACGTAACAGCAGTTCTTTTATCACCCATAGAAAGTATCCACTCGAGTGCGGAAATCAGTTACGAGAAATTGGCGGATAACCCTCAACGATCGTCAGAATTACTGGCGGAAGGTAATAACATTTCAATTAAGTTAAAACTTTTTACCGTTCCAGGCAGTTCGAAACGAGTATATTGCGATTACTCCACCAGTGACATTGGTCCATTCGTGACGCAAAAATTTCGATGTCAGTTCATTCAGGCAATTCATGACATCTCGCATCCAGGCACGGCTAAATTGATGACAAAACGATTCCTTTATCCAGGCATTCAGTTAGATGTCGCTAAATTGGTTCGAAGTTGTTTAATATGTCAATTCGCAAAAAATGAGCGTCACACGCACTCGGAACTGGAGCGATTTGCTCACATTAATGTCGGTCTAGTGGGATCATTCCTACCATCGTAGACGGGATTCCAATTCTCGATATGTCAGCACCAACAGTAGCAAGCGCACTCATTTCGGGGTGGAGAGCAACTTTGGTGTGCCAAAAGCAATCACCACCGACCAAGGTTCTCAGTTTGAGTCACACCTTTTTGACGAGCTGATGATAACTCTGGGAATTCGACATTATAGGACAACAGCGTATCATCCACAGGCAAATGGCCTCATCGAAAGACGAATCGCACGCTAAAGGCAGCAATTCTCCTTGGTTTTCGATCAACGTATAAAGAGGATTTGAATGCAACACCAACCGAACTCATTTTCGGTAGAACGTTTCGCATTCCAAACAGTCATTGACCTGAGAAATGCAATGAGCAACATTCCTTTAACAACAACGTCGTGGCACGGTAGTACGATTTGGTTCGCAAAGTGAACATTACAATTGATCGCCTTAAGCCAGCGTATCTGACGACAAGCACTATACTGACAGGTATGGCACCGACAATATATTCTACATGGCCGGTAAATTAAAACTGAACTTCTTTAAAGTCATAAACAGATCTTAGAATTACTAGTCGTAACTTAAAACGTTGATAGCAGACACCAACAATTTTCACATATACATTGTAGTTAGAGATATAATTAGCTCATTAAAACCATTCGCCTAATAAAACACCCACATCCCCCACAATTTCCACATTTCTTACGACAATTGCATGCAATATAAAATAAACGATATGTACCATTTTATCATTGAGATCGAATTACTTTTCGTTATTTCATTTTGTTACGTTTAAACAATTCTCCAGACACTTGCAAGAATTTATTGCAAAATGCTTAAAGCAATAAAAAAAATAGAAGTTATGTTTATGTTACTAGCAGACAGATATCATATAATGATAATGTTACATCTTCAGGAACAACTTAACAACCATTGAAAATTATTCTTCCCACAGTGATACGAAATCGTTATATAGTCAGATTATAGAAGCTAATTTACAATAAAATAAAATTTTGAAAGCGTACAGTGGTTACAACTTATAGGCTTGTGAAATAAATTTCGTTGAAAAATTCATCAAGGATATTTTCTACTTGTCTAGAGACGCATACATAATATGTAAGTTACAATAAGGCAGTACCCATCTCACTCCAGAATTTGTTTCTTATTCGCGCAACCAAGTAAAAAATGTACGATTTCAGAACACATTGTTATAGACACACGCGGCAGCAGATCATTATAAACCGTTCAGCCTGAAAATTGTATTTGCATTATTTTTGGGTACAGAGGGGAAAATATTCAATCGGAGGACTATACCAGAGAAAATTATTGTGCTCAATCAGATTTTCGATAAAAAAGCGGTGAAATTAAAAAATTATTAATTAAAATCAATATCAAAATAAAATTACACTGAACCGCAAAATTAGCGCACCACTTAAAAATTATCTCAACTCATTTTGTCCGTAGCTGCTTAAAAATGGAAAATTTTGAAATTGTGGTTCTAATTGTGGTCTCTCTTCTTTCCAAGACATGACACCATGTGAGATTTACCAAAAATTGTTGATATTTTTTAACAAGCCTCAGTTGTTGTCCAGTATATGCGGATAATCGTAATAAGTACTCCTAACGAATGGCGAAACAATACCTCACACCTACAGGTGGAAATTTTCTTCAATATTAGTTAAACAATTCCATCGAGATTTGAGACTTGGTTGTGAAATTGTGTGTGTGTGTGTGTGTGTGTTTTTTTTATGGGCGCAGGAGGGGAACCTTCGATATGCTTCACGCGTGAACCCATACATAAAACTCGTGATAGTGTCGGATCCTTGCCGACTAAACCACCACCCCCGATTAACCATGCCGTTCGGCCCCGTGGTACTACCGTTAGGTATTACTTCGCGAGGCAGGCTCAGCTTTCGCTGCTCTGCTGGAATTAACTCCTCACTGAATTTCTGCTTCTTTCGAGGCGCCTCAACTTTCTCATTATCCGTGAGACACTTCCGCTTACGGCGTTCCACCCATCTTGAGATGCCAGCATAAACTCCACTATATTTTCCGGCGTTCGTTGGACCCCACGTACACAGATACTCCTTCTCTCCTCAGCAAATCGTGGACACTCGAATAATACGTGCTCTACATCTCCGTTACTCCGATGCAGTCTGGTAACTCTTCGTGTTTGAATTTGAACAAGTATGATCTAAAGCAACCATGACCCGTCAGAAACTGCGTCAGATGGTAATCCACTTCACCGTGTCACCTGATAACCCACGCCTCGTTGTAGGGGATCAGGCGATGGGTCCATCTACCATTCGTCGACTCACTCCATCTTCTCTGCCCTACAGTGATCGTCTCAGCACGTGCTAATCGGTGGTTCTCCGCTTTTTCTCCTTGACCACGACGCAGGTAAGTGGTTTGGCGCTCTTTGGCAAGTAGATCTAGTAGTCCGAAATGCGCGCAATACTTTCAGAGCACTTAACCTCTGAACTGTTGCTACTCTTTGTCTAAAAGTATTCTTCTACAACGAGTTGACCCAAATTGGGGACCCATACATCATTATAGATGTAACGATGTTGGCGAGCAGAACTCTGCCGATCATCCGCGCCCCTCTT
The DNA here is from genome assembly GCA_963691935.1 of Nephrotoma guestfalica. Classification (NCBI taxonomy): domain Eukaryota; kingdom Metazoa; phylum Arthropoda; class Insecta; order Diptera; family Tipulidae; genus Nephrotoma; species Nephrotoma guestfalica. Next base: position 19,355,863 of record OY829915.1, read on the forward strand.
GTATTCGGCATTATTCGTGCTAGTGCCGCATTAACTCTCCTTGCTCGCTCGCTGGTAGTAATGAAATGTGTCTTATATGACAATCTGGCATCGATTATTGCTCCTAGGTACCTGATGGATGGTTGACTAACAATTTGTTGGGCTCCAATCTCTAAGGTTACGTTCTCCATTACTTTTCGGCTAGTAATAAGGAGAGCTTCTGTTTTATGTTCTGCTAGTTGCAACCTAACAGATGTTAACAACTGTTGAATAAGTCTGACCGTCCTATTACAGATGTCTACAATCTCCTCCCTGTGTTTTGCGATAACTACAATCGCGATGTCGTCCGCAAACCCAATCACCTGTGCATCACTTGGTATGGACAGTCGAAGTACACCATCATACATCACATTCCAGAGTGTAGGACCTACCACTGATCTTTGAGGAACTCCACCAGTCACCTCGTAAGTTTTCTTTCCTTCCTCCGTATCATATATACATCCTCTCGCTAACGGAAACTAGTCTCAGCAGGTACTTCGGTACGTTCATCCGCGTCAGTGCGTTAAATATGCAGCTCCAATTCGCCGTGTTGGATGCGTTTTTCACGTCAAATGTAACTATGATACTGTATTTTTACTACCACGTACCCATCGAGAACCGGATATCGCCTGGTGTGCCGTATCTACAACCTCTTCAATCGCATCCACTGTTGAGCGCGCGTTTCGAAAGCCATACTGCTGCTCTGCCAGGTGTCCTGCACATAGAAGTCTCTCTAGGATTTTGCCTGCCGTATCCAACAGACAGACTGAACGCCAGGACGACGGCTCACCTGGTGGTTTGTCTCCTTTTGGCAACAATACTAGGTTCTGTTCCTTCCATTTACTAGGGAACACCCCCTCAATTAAGCATGCAGTATATACTTCTGTGAATAAGTTTGGGTATGCTTTAACCGCCGACTTCAATGCAATATTCGGAATGTTATCCGGGCTAGGAGCTTTATTGTTACCCACTTTGCCACATGCCTTCAGAACCTCCTCCTCAGTAACTGGTAGTATATGATCCTCCTCGCTGCCTAACACACAATCGGGTTGCTGCGGGAACAGGTGACTCACTATGTCAGACAGCGTCAGACAGTGTGTATGTACGCTCGTGTGTGTGTGTGTGTGTGTGTGTGTGTGTGTGTGTGTGTGTGTGTGTGTGTGTGTGTGTGTGTTTGATTTGGCATAATATGCAGTATCTATGCCTAAAAATGGTCAACCGGGAAGCACTTATAACCAAAATCGTGAATTTTGGTATAAATTCAGAAAGTCACTGGAATTTTATCGTACCTAAAAAAACTCAGCAACTGTGTAAATTTGCCAAGGCCGATTGATAATCTCATCGATTTGTCAATTTTGTGGCGTAAATTGAATAATTTGCTGAAAATTTGAGCGTTGGGTGTGGAATTTACGTACTATGATATGGTAAGCACACTAAATTCACTCAACACTCCACATATCTGCGATAAGGACATCCAGACAACAAAAAGAACGGCTTTTGTTTTTTGAACTGATCAATAACCACCGGGTCAAGCTTTTGGTCGGTTTTTATACCATTTCAAATGGGGAAAAATTAAGTTACTCATTATAGGGCAATCAAAAAATTCAGGGAAGCGAACCAGAAAAAATAATGTGGAACGTCAAACTAGAAATTAATACAATTTCAAGATACATTTCGGCTCGCTCTGTTTCAAGTCCATTTCGATATGTATGAATATGTCTGCTTGGTGTTGGATTCGATTTTACAGGCCTTGCTCACAGAATTCTTACGTGTATACGTGAGTCATACATTTGCAACTAGCTACCCAATATTTTCTGGTGTAAATTTAAACATTTTTAACCAGAATTAGAACAAGTCGGTCTTTGGAAAATTGTCAAACATCTTGAGTCAGCTTTCAATTCTGTTTCACTGATCTGGATCAGTTCAAATTTTATGTGGCAAACTTGATCCAAATTTTGTTTAGATCATAATTTTTTATTTGAAATCATGGCAACCACTGTAAAAATTTAAGACAATTTGAGCATGGCGGGCCCCAGGGAATGCTAATTTAAATATTTCGCACAAAGCAAATTTGATAATTAAAGCATCGTCAGCTGGAAATAAACACAACTATGATCTTCTGTCGAAGTGCAAATCTCAAGGAGCAACCCATCTTCCATGCAGAACTCAACGGACGACTCAGCTTCCATAGGCTTGCATTGAGCTATGCAATGTGCAGATGGTTCTACGAAAATTGGATCTACAGCCGAACGTCTTGAATTGGCTTGTAAATGGCGTAAAAGTAGAACGGGAAAAGCAAACCGTGAAAGAGTTGGAAGTGCCTCTGCTCCAGAATAGATGCAAAGATAAACAAAGCAAAAAAAATACCTTGAAAATAGTGAGGATCAATTTTTATTTGGGGGAGCATGGAAAGACAAATTTGAATATTTGGCACATTTGATGGTTATTTCTGATATTGTGCGTACAAAATATGATTTTTTTTTAAACTTAAACGTTTTGCCATTGCTGGAAGGTTGATGATGGTTACTTCTGTAAACAAAATTTAAGTCAATTTTAAATTGGAGAGCCCGAAAGGCTTTACAAACGGTGGTTGTACATTTCGCAGATATCGATTTAATTGTAAATGAAAATAATTATATTCTTGAAGCAGAAGGAGGGGGGAAGGTTGTACTAACTAACCCTATACAATTTTATAAAAATGAAATTTGAAATGAAAAACTCCACCTAAGTTTTCATTTTGTACTAATCAGTTCATCAGCGTAAAATCAGTAAGTTCAAAACCTCAAAGAGGCCCCTTTTTCAATACGCTTTCCAAATTATTTTGTTTTGCAATTTTGACCTTTAGTTCTGTTGCAGCACAGTCGAAATTTTTGTAAAATCGGTAATCGACTGATCAGAATGTTATAAATTAAAATTAAAATTTGTTGTCTGATAAAATTGTGCCCTCAACTGACTGTCCGCTCCAACGAGGCTCGTCACTATAAATTTCTTGGCAAACAACTCTACGAGTCATATGGGTTATAAGCTCTAGAGAATCGCCTTGGGCATACGAATACACATATGTAAGCTGGATACGTGTTTTTGTCCACGTCCTTTAATTAAGTGGATCAGGATTGGTCCGGCATAGTTAACACCGAACTTTAAAAAGGAACAAATAAGCTCTACTTTGCATCGTGGAAAACTCCCCATCAGTTAATCATTTGTTTTTACCTCCTGGGATCCGTACAGCTGTATTTCTTCAAGAAGTAATTTTTCGATTTTTGACTTCGGATGCAAAACGGCCGGATGTTTTATGGAAAACGGAACCAGACTATTATCAACCTCCCTCCTATGCGAAGAATCCCACGTTCATCGATGAATAGAGTAAGAGATCTAATAATGCCAGTTTTGGCAACAGACTTGATTGTTGTTAATGGCTTTACTTCATTTGAATAAAATTAAGTCTACATTCATGTTTATAAGTCCTATGAACTACCACCACTAGTTCTTGCATCTTTAGGCTTTCTACAATTTGTTCTAAATTGAAAAATGAATGAGACCTTTTGCAGTTTTTGAAGTGAAGAATAGCTTCCGAATAAGTCGCCAATCCAAGCATTATGAACCGTGCTTGTAATACTGCAAACTTCATTCGTACTCAATTTGTTGAACTGGCCATCTATCAGTAGGTTAGACTAACCAGTGGTGTTAAGTCGTGGCCAAGAATTCAAAATTTCCGCTGTTAGATTATCAACGAAATTTTTTCACCGCCTGAGATGACTTGTACGCCAATCTAGAAAGATTCTTGAATCTGTCCAACAGTGAATTTCAGAGATTGTCATTTGTGTTTCACGTTTTACGAGATTGAGTAGTTTAATTAATAAAAGTGCCGCACGCAACTCTAACCGTGGCAATGTTGTTTTGTTTGATGGGAACAAATTTTGTTTTGACCGAAATTAATTTGCATGACATCTTTCCAGTTATTGACTGGATTGTGAGGAATACGACTGCTCCACAAGCGTACTTGGATATTGACCTGCGAATACGAATTTGACTAACCTGCTTCATTCATGCTCTCCGATCAGACAATGATTCATCCTCACTCTAAATTAGTTGCCCACAACTGTTGGATAAATATTTTCACTGGTACGACTGCCGGAGCTAACCAACCAAGCCGGTGAAATAGACGGCTTGCTTGAGGCAATACTTCGGTGGCATCATCGATTACTTTGGGGTCGTGAGTTTTGTCATCCTTGTGAATTTGTAGTATGGCAGCTGTATTCGAAGAGCAGGAGATCGGTAATTTCGTGTTGTAGCTGAACTGCGTCTTGCTCGATGTCTCAGCCGTATGTCATCATGTCGTCCAAATATAGGTTCGTTGGATGCTTTTTGATGTAAGTGGTAATATACTTTGGATTTCTTAAGCAATTTGCTTTAATGTTCGAGTTGCTACGAACGAAGCCGATACTAGACCGTAGGTTACCGTCAAGAGCCGGTAGGGCTGGATCTCGGTCAGAGAAATCTCGGAGGAGCTCTTTGCAGAACCATCAAAAACGATCCGTAAATTAGTCGTGCTGGTGGATTTGCGGAAAACATTCGACATGAGGATTGATAATCTATTTTGGTTGAGTTTAACATTGGTATTTTAAAAAATTCATCTGACTCTGACAACTATCTTTCCACCGACCAAACAGCCCAGTGATTAAATCCAGTACAATAGGCTGGCATGGAGCTATGCAATGTACAGATGGTTCTACGAAAACCAGACCTAAGCCTTATGTCCTCGAATTGACTGGTAAAAGGCGAAAAAGTAGAGTGGGAAAAGCGAACCGTGAAAGAGTTGAGAGTGACTAAGCCCCAGAACCGATAAACAAATAATATCCTTCAATGATGTATTCTGAAGGCGTAGAGTGACATTAACTACCCCCATTTGTATTGATCACTTTTTCTGTAGATTACGGGCCATTCTCGGTTTGTAATGAGTAACCTACACTGGTTACTAATTTTACAATAATTTCTTATTTTTTATGTCGAGATGAAATTTGGATACTAGGTTCATACTGGTTTTAGAATTTGCTACGGAAGCAAGTTGTTGTGTATTGAGAACTCAGAATTTCTAACCATGAGCCAGTACGTTTCCTTATATTTGATAAGAATGTATTCTTTCCACCTTAGCTTAGCATCGAGGGTCATGCCAAGTTATTTAGCTGTACTTGCATAATGAATTTGGCTTGAGCTGAGAACCATGGGAATACAGTTTACATTTTGGTTTGTAAAGTGGACATGTACTAATTTGGCTTCATTTAATAAAATGCTCCATTTTTTAGTCCCGTTAGGGAGGTCTCAACCCACAGAAAACACTGTAGAATGATTTTTAGGTTTGAGTCCCCTTTATGGTTCGATCAAATATATAATAAATATTACATCCGTCGGTAGTATGATATATTTGGAAATGATATCCACTATTTTACTGATTTTGGCAAAGCGCCAGTTTTTCCGTGGTACACACGTTATGTTAACATACCGATTAACAAGCAAACTTGTTGTTGTTGTTGTATTCGTTATAATCGACAAATTCGCGCGAATGTTAATTAGATCCTTATTTATTTATGAAAATAGCAAGAAAAATGTTGTCATTATACAAAATATAAGGCAGACATCAACGGTACTTAATCTCACTTTTCATTAACAACATGAATTGTAATTTAAATTTTGTAACAAAGAAATACAAAACACTTTAAATTAAGCAAGACAGCAACAAATTTCAATTGTAATTTTGGTTGATGTGTAATGGGACGGAAAATTGTAATTTAAAATTTAAAATCAACATTTTTCAAATTAATGCGGAAAAACAATTTTTCATCTCCTGTTCTCCATCTCTTGTTTCACATACATATAAAGTATTGTTGTACACGTGTACGTATTTACATTTTTAATTACTGGATATAAAACGAAAAAAAATGTAATTAGAATTAAATGTAAAATAATTATCAGTTTAACAGACGATGTATCTACTCGTATATGGTTCTAAGCAAAATTTTTGTTGTGTAGCAAAAAATTCGAAGCTAGAAAATCCAATTTAATTAAAAATGTAAAATTTATATTGGATTTTTTGAAGTACTCGTTGTAGATATTGCAGATATCAAAATTATTAAATTTTAATTATTATTTGATTTTAATTTTTCAATGAAAAACATCAAATACCAAAATTTTGACATGGCAATGTGCCCTATGTATTCAGGTGATCATTACTTAGGCCGATGTAATAAAATTCTTGAACTAGCAATTACAGCAATTAAATTACACCTCGATCCAAAGACTGAAAATAACAGTGATGGTAGACATGAACCAGGAACGTCGGCCCTATCGACTAACACAATGTAAGTGTGCATGTCGTTGTAAAATCCGATAATAATTCAACCAATTTATAGCAAGTAATTTTACCAACAGCGGTTGTGTTGGTTGAAGACAAATTCGGTCAAATGCGGAAATGTAGAGCCTTACTGGATTCCAGATCATAGTCATCCTTCATATCTGAGAACTGTTCCCGGAGATTACAATTACAAAGGGGCAAATCAACTATTGTGCTAAGATCAATATACAATGCCTGATTCGCATCGAAAATAAAGTTCAGAATCTTTCATAAAGTAAATAATTTACTTTCTGAAAGATTTTGAACTTAGTCGATTCTCACTTCGACACACCCGCTTCTATTGATTTATTAATTGGAGCTGATAAACTTTTTGTAATCTTAGAAAAAAATCGAAAGCGGTATAACACATTTTTCTTAAATTTGGATGGGTAATTTCAGTGAATCCGCGAACAATTTCTATATCTATAGCACTGAATCATTCACCACTTTTACACGAGACAATTTCAGTTTGGAACAAACAGTAAATAAACTTTGGGAATATGAAGAGGTGCCAACTACTTATAAATTTATTCCGGAGTAAACACAGTGCGAAAGGTTTTTTGTTGAGACACATACGAGAAGAAGGTACGATGGGCGATACATAGTCAAGCTATCGTTTAAGAAATATGTTGGCATATTAGGAGGAGGGTCAAGCAATCCTAAATTACGTGTTGAGTACATAAACAAAATAATTTGGGACATACGATTGAAGTATCAGCAAGATTTATTAACAGTGACAGTTTTTACCTCATCATTCGGTATTAAAGGAAACTAGCAGTATACGACCAAAGTTCTAGTGGTATGTTTGACAGATCAACCAAAACCAGCAGTGGTTTATCACTAAATGACAAATTGATGATAAGTCCAACCATCTAACCAACATTGTGGAACATTTTATTATGATTTCGCATCGGAAGAACAAAGTAAAATGCTATGCATGATTAGGGTCCCTCGCCATCAGAACAATGCAACAACTAGCAGTTGACTCAGCGGATAAAAATATCCAGGAACATATATTCAACGATTTTAACAGGCAATAATGATAATATGGAGGAAGCTGTTGTATTAAAAGCAAAGGTTACGAAAATGTTAGGGAATGGTATATTCTGTTTGAGGAAGTGGAAGTCAAATATCAGCAGCTGGTGTGAGATGAAGGACCCTTGGTTTATAATGGCATCCAATAAATTCCACATTCTCCTTTAAAATTTAGGAAGGAAAAATGGCGCAGTTATTAAAATAAAATTTTTATCAGAACCGTCCAGCATCTTTGATCCTCTCTTGATCAACGTCTTGGAAATATTATTTCGGAAGTTACGAGAATTTGAGGAGGAGTACAGCAGAATCCGAAACCTGATTATACATTTTGAAGGCATCAAGGTTCGAAGGTGTACAAAACCATCAAGGCGAAGTACAAATACACTGGTTTCCAGACTCTAGTAAACTGTGCAGTGATATATAGTAGAACGGTTCATTAAGATGGAATTATTACCACTCAAATATTGACACCCAAGCCTCAATCAAAAATATTTATTTGCCTTGGCTAGAGCTATGTGCAGCTCATCTACTTGTGAAGTATATGTCTGCGGTCAGAGAAGCCTTGAGTAAAACAATGAAAATGTTTTGCATAGACTGATTCCGTGTGATGATTGCTGCCCTAGGCAACATTGGTCGCCAGAAGGCCCAGAACGGTTAATTCAAGAAACCGATATGGAATTAAAATGTAATAAAAATCTAATATATGGGATTACAATCCCTAAGATGCAGTTAGCAACGCAGCTGACAGCGCCGGCGATCAAAAACGTCGTTTAATGAAGATATTCAAAATATATGGCAATACAAAACTTTAACTACTAAACTACGAGGCCTTTACATTTTGCTCCATTTGTGGACGAAAATGGTATTTTGCGAGTCGGTGGTCGATTAGCAACTTCAGATTTTGAGAGAATTTACTTTGACCGTAAACACCCTGTAATTTTACCCAAGAAACGCATATTTACAATCAGAGTCGTATGAAATGTTCATTTGTCACAACTTCACGCTGGTCCACGGTTGGATAACGAACGAAGCAGAATTCAATATATATCTTGAAAAAATACGTAATTTGTACAAGATATGCAGCTTAAACCACTAAGCAGACAATGGGACATTTACCAGCAGCTAGGGTTACTCTGACAAAATCATTCGGAAATTGCGGTATTGATTTTCTGGGGCCAATTAACTTAATGGCGAGAAAACGAAGAGGAAACCCAGGTAATATTTAAGTATATTTGTGTGCCATTCAGTCAATAGCATTCATAAAAGAAAGTGTGATTGACTTAACCAGTGAAGCTTTCTTACACCTACACTGATAATGAATGGTTCTTCTCTGATAACGAGGTAATTTGTTAAAATTTAAATGTTGAAGAGAAAGGTCAGGTATGGCATTGATAGGTTGACCTATTAAAAAATGGCCCGGCGTTAATGGCGTAAGATCTGAAGGATCATTGGACATTGAAGTAAGCGGACGCGAATTGAGACAACCTTAGAATTGTACAACAAGTGCATGAAATTCTTCCATAGTGTAAGTTGATCGACCTATTACTCGTTTGAGATGAAATTTAGCACTTTTCACCGCCGCTTCCGGTAAGCCGCCAAAATGTACTGATCGAGGTGGCATGGTGGTAACAAGTCATACAACTCTCGCAGTTCTGACCGAGCACCTATAAAATTGATTGTATTATCAGAGTATATTTGAGAAGATTTTCCTCGACGCGACGGAACGACGGTGTGGATAAATGACTCACGATTTCCAAATGTACCGCTTTAGTAGCGAAACATAGGAATACCGATATGTAAATTTTAGTTTTAATTTTCGAGCGAACGTAGGGTAATATATATAAAAAGGCCCACAGAAATCAATCCTGGTAAATTGGAATGGTCTAGAAGGAAAAACACGGTCAGTTGGTAGTTGATCCATGACTTGACTAACTGTTGAGGCTTAGCACGAAAACATCGCTCACATTTTCGAACAATATTATGGCAAATACTTCTGCCCCTGGCCTCCAGTCTCCGATAAGCCGTAGATTTTGTTCACCAGTTACTAGTAATTTAGTAAAATTATGCATTCCTGGAATTATAATTTGATGTTTGCTATTATACGATATGTCAGCATTTCTTAAGCGACCACCAACCCGAATAATTTGGTTCTCGTCCAGAAATGGACTCGTTGGAATATTCCGGACGCTGCACATGTTTAATAAGTAAGACTACAGCTAAATCAATTTCTGAGCATTGCAATGATTCATACTTTCGATTTTCTTTCGTCAACTTGCAGTTGGTATAATAAATCGCATGCGTGCCGCAGCTACGCGAATAAACTTGCTGAAATTTCAAAATTTATCATATAAATCCCAATCAGTTTTAACACATAACAAAGTTGTTTCAGACGCCCGAAGTTCTAATAAATCGGGATTAACGTACGAATTAGGGGATACTGGCCAATTTTTTACTGAATTATATGAAAACCCTGGACCATTCCACCAAAGGGAGCTTTCTATTAATTCGACTTGTAAAGGACCCCGTGATCGGTTAGCAACAAACGTAGTAAACTTTGAATATTGATTATTTCAACGATCTTGTGATATAATCGCACAGCCAATAATACTGCACGCAATTCCAACCGTGGAATGGTCTGCGTTTTAAGTGGAGCTATCCTAGATTCTGCACAAAACTATCGGATGGTTATATTATTTGACCTATCGATTGTACGCATATAGATTGCACACTCAGAACCCTTTTCCGGTGCGTCCCCGAATGCATGAAGTTCTATTCTTTTGGGTAATGGTGATATTTGATGGAAGCTTATCATCCCATGACAGATTTGTCGCTGCCCATAAAGACTGCATAAACCGTTTTGCAACGAAAACAATTGGAACACATAATCCAAGAGGATCGTACAATTGCGCATTTTCTGAGAGTACCAAACGTTTAGTACATTCAGTACCGGTTTTATATTTCACGAAAGACATGTGGAACATATTACTGTTTCTTTCCCAATGAAAACCTAGCACTGAAACGAGTTAGACATTCTGTTCATTATTAGATCTTAATTGATCGTTATTTGAAGCGAATTTTCTTAATTCGAATCCTCCTCGTTCGAGTAAACTAATCAGTTCCGATTTCAAAAAATTGAAAATCTTAAAAATCTCGAAGTAATGTGGGCGGTGGGCGATGCTTTAGGAATGGTAGCAGATTCAACGATGGCTAACTATTTAAGAGTGCGAATGGCCAAAAATGGAGCACTCGCCGTCCCGTAAGTAACTGTACGTATACGGTTTGCGCCACCAAATCCGAAGTTAATCTTGTTGATCGTCATGCATGCGAATTTGACGGTACATTTTTGTTATATCGCCAGTGAATGCAACTGGATGCATGCAGAATCTGATAACTATTTCGAACAACGTTTGTTGAATGGTTGGCCCTACCATTAAACAATCATTCAATGAGATGTTCGTCTACGTTTTTGTGGAAGCATTAAATACCATGCGGTAAATAGTCCGATTTATTATGCGGATTATTCACTTGATTTACATTTTCAATTTCTTACATGTGACCAAGTTTCAGGTATTCTTTATACAATTTTGAGTTAATTATTAATTTTTGTTCGATGGTCTTGTATTGCCTCAGAGCTCAATACTTCGACTCTCCTAGCTGGCTGATATTTGCTTTCAAGGGAAATGCTTCACTGTACCCGAACTATCACGAGTTACATGTTCCATATAATGACCCTCACTCAATTTTTCCTCCACTGACAAATTGTTTGTATGATCAAACTCTTCTAGTTTTCAAAATTTCTCGATGCTGGAGCTTAATTCTTCGACGTTACATAAATACAGGGTGGCTGAGACCAAATGATACTGACTTCACTCTGCTGTCATTTGTGTAGTTGTCATTTTCGTGCGTCAATTTTTTGACAGATTGAAGTTTGGTTAGTTGTTTATATGTGGTCAACAAATAATTGTTCTAAATTAATATCTTCATAAAAAAATCGTAATGGAATTCAAACGTAATAGTGTAATTGCACTGTATTTGGGTGGAAATTCACAAACAGCAATAGTTCGTCAGCTCCAGCATTTGAATGTGAATAAAATGTTTGTGTATCGAACCATAACTCGATACAACGAAACTGGTAGCATCGCTAAACGCAACAGAGGCGGTCCTAAAAAGACAGCAACATCAAAAGTAATGATATGAAATGTGAAGAAACGAATCCAACGAAATCCTCGTCAAAGTGCCAATCAATTAGCCGCACGTCTACATGTTTCACGATACAGCATTCACACCATATTGAAAAATGAACTACACTTGAAGCCCTACAAGATACAAAAAGTTCAAGATCTTACGGAGGCACAAAAAAAAGTTAGGCTTGAAAGAACACGAGCATTGAAGGCCTTGGCCGAACGTGATGAGATTCCAAAAATTGTCTTTTCTGATGAGAAAATTTTCACCATTCAACAGTATGTGAATAAACAAAATGATCGTGTTTAGTTAGAGCACAAGTCCAACGATAATTTGGACACAAGAGTTGCCATTTCGGCGCTGTAACATTTGACATTTAAAAGGTTTCATTTGAAGTGTAAAAAATTGAATATCTAAAATACGCCAAAATTTATTTGAAGTTTATAATTCAAATGTAATTTTTACTAAGCCCCCATCAAAATGCAGCCAGCGTGGATCAACAAGTTTCCTCCACAAACATAATACATCTACTCACAATATTACAAAAAAAACATGTGCAACAGTACCACCAGAAAAAGTATTGTTCGAGACAATACTCTTGCAGCTATACTATCTCGTCTGACAGCTGGTCATGATTTTCCATTCAGAATATTCATTACTTCAATTGAGATGCGCAATTCGCGTGAATAGTGCGTGGATTTAATGTTCTAAAATCTGCCGCAACAATTCGAGATATGGTGATAAAATATGGACAAATTGTTCGGTAAAATTATAAGATTGACCTTCAAGGATTGGAATCCCGAGGCAAGCTATTTAGCCTCAGTTTCGACGAGTGGGGCTAGTACGAGTGCGTGGACCGTTGCACGTAGAATGATGCGTTAAGCTTATTGAAGAAAGGCGGCAGATGTATGGGTTGAACTTGCATGAAGACATCATATGCATCACAAGAGACGGTGCCGGTATGATGCAAAAAGTCGGAAAAATACTATCCTATAAGCAGCAACGCTGCTTTGCCGACGCAATTCATTTAGGAGTGTTAGATGTCCTGGTAATGAATATAGTGACTGAGATTCAAATGGTGACACTCTGGATGCCTTTATCCGCAAAGTAAAAACTGTGGTCAAGCTATTCCATAAATTACCAACTAAGAACGATAATATTCTCCATCAAAGAAGAATTTGGAATTGCAATTACCGATTGATGTAAAGACAAGATGGAACGATTTGGTAAAGTAAAACACAGTATTCTAAAGTCTTTAATCGATCTCGAGTGAAATATGATTAATGTTTTAGTGACAACACTTGAACCAATAAAGCTAGCTGCAGAAGCTCTATGCCGCTCTAGATACGACATTATTTACAGCTGACACGACGATATCGTTTATGATAAACGACTTGGGTAGCGGTGAATCTGCTCCGCAAATGAGGATTCGCTTTGTTTTCGAACAAATGAATGACGAACGGAAGAGTCGAGTTTGCTATAATACTTAGTACATACGACAAAAAAGATTTTTTTATATTATATTTACATTTTCAGCACCGGTTGCAGAACCGAGAACCAACAATGGATGCATCTGGTCAAATCTTAACAACAAATGAAAGAGATACAACTAACGACATTGAAGGGATTATTTAATATTTATTTATAACACCACGTGTTTGTATACATATTGGACAATTAATGTAAACAGGCAGATTACTCAAAAATTGGTAGAACGAAATAAAGAAAACGATTACAGAGCTTCGGGTGTTTCTGTCTCCTTTACGTTTTCTCTCCTTTTCATTTTATGAAAATGTTGAAAATGTAAGGAATTTCACTAAGAAATAAATAATTACCCGTATCCATGTCAACTTGTTTACATAACATACGTATTTACACATAACGTATATGATTTATTCCTGTATTTTGGCAACAGCAACAACCGGATTATGAATTGATCACAACCAATATAAAATAATCAACTTTGGTACCCCCTCCCCCGCCATAATAATGATGATAAACTACAACATTTATAACATGTTATTAAAATAATGTTATGTTACAATTTCACAACCTAATCCTTAAGATTTATGAGCAATTCAATGCCGAGACAGAAAACATATTGTATCTTAGAAAATCGATGTAGGGTGTCTAGCAATTTGGCATATGTATACGCAAACGTCTAATGACAATAAATTTTTAGTGTGCTTCTATTATGAAATGTCACAATAAAAATTGTATCCTGATAAAAGGACAAAGGTTAGGTTTTCATATAAATAAATGGGAATTAAGTACAGAATATTATTTCCTCATGGATGTAGTCTCTATAGGTACATACAGTTATTTTCGCCATTATCATTATCTACCTACGTCCAAATATGTTCTAAATTAGATACGTACCCTTGTTGTCGCATGTACCTGCACAAAAGGATATAGGATTACGAGTATAACGTACTAAGCTTATTACTACAAAGACTTTATTAAAGAGATAACTTAATTGGTTTTCTTCTTCATCATAATTCAAGAATTTCCCAGAAGATACCAAAATAAAATTTTTCTTCCTTGTGTAGTAAATAAAGTTTGGTGTGGTGTGCGTTACACATGGAGACAATTTGGATGAAATGGTTGGGAAATTGTTGCTCGTATGTACCATATTTTTTATATAGTCGCATAAAGCTAAATCGATATATGGATCTTGGCAGTAAATGAGTAGAAGAAAAGTTACTACGCTTTATACATCCGATTTTTTTTTCAATTATTGGTGACAGTTCCAATAAAAATATGTCAATCTGATTTTGTTCGTTTTATGGGGTTCTTCTTCCCTTGATGCTTGCGTGTCTAGAAAATATGGGAAAGGGAAAATGTGTTAAGTTCACATAAAAGATTGGCTTAATAAATTTCTAACCCATAGACTAATCTATGACATATGTTTATTTTCGCTTTGGTCATTTGCTCTGTGGGCATATTTTAATAATTCAGTTAAATATATCTTTCTGACCTTTTACGTACGTATGTAACCTAGGTGTGCATCATACGTGTATCTATTTTGTATGGGTTACCCTCGGAAATGAAAATCCCGTAAAGCAGTATCTGTGAACTTAAAATCCCGGAAGTCAAAATCCCGAAAGCTAAAATCTCGACAGCCAATTCTCGATTGTCTACACATTGGTGTCGAAAAAAGCGAATAATTGATTTTTGAGTAGACAATGTCGAGAATCGGTAGAATATGTAGACAATTCGTAGAAAATGTAGATTTTTGGTTTTTTGATGTTGCTTCAAAAGAATTGGGAATTAGGAAAATATTTTGCTGTAAATACAAATTGCACTAATTCCAAAATATTTATTGCCCGTTCCCAAATTTATATTCTGGCATACTGGGAATAATTTTCGGGGGAGCATTTTTATGTAGATTTTTATAAAGTAAAAATTCAAAAATGTACGAATCACAATTCCTCAAAAAAATAATGAGGAAAAATTACCGTCAAAACTACAATAAAATGAAATTATTTTCTCTCAGTAAAAAAAAATCCCAAGCACCAGAATACACTTTGGGGAATAAAAAATTCGTCACTTCTAGATAAATGTCACTAATTCCCAATTCCTTATTCATGGGGAAAACCGGAATAGGGCCATGTTTTGGCAGTTAAAATTCAATTTTTTTAAAACAAATAGGCGAGACTGACATATCCTGGTTGGTCGATGTATTCGTTCGTGGAAAAAAATCCATGTTTAATAATTGGCATAGCTTCCGTAACTTTCAGACCAGCCTGTTACAATATCCTGTCACATGTGCTGATTTGCTGTATCGATTTTATATTAAAGGCGATGTTATCCTTCAAAAAGGAATCCGAAAAATGGGAGAATCCTCTAAGAGCTTTTTTTATGTATTCAGCGGGCTTTAAAGAAGTTAAATATTTTAATTCTGGTTCAAATCGAGTTAGTTTTGTACCGAGATCAAATAAAATATGGGTTGATGTACTTTCCAGAGCGTAATCGATTATTATTACGCTATACGAGGCTATGAACTAAAAGAAATTCGGTCTGTCAGGTGTGCTATGTGGCATGAACATTTTCGAAACGAATACTTCATTTCGGATTTTATTGTCCATTGTTTGAGCAACGTATTTGGTATTACTACAAACTTATAGGGTAAATGAGTTTTTTGATCGACTTTACTGGTTTTAGTTGATTACGACGAAAATTTAAAAAAGCTAAAAAAAATTGGCGTTCAGATAATGTGGGTTTTCCAGACTAAAATTGTCTGATAACTGTGATTAATCTTGTCTTGAACAGGTGGGGAATTTTTTTTCAAGTTATATCAATTTTGGTTAGGTTAGCTTAGGATTATATTTGTCCAAGACATTCACCAATTGTTTGAAATGGAGGGCGAGTGGCAGAGATAGACAAGACAACATCAACTTCACCAACATCAAGCAACCATTACAAATTTGGTTCCACCGCATAGGAAAATCATAGGATAATGTAATGGAACGAAACCTTCCTCCGGCATGCCAGTATACTTTGCTCAGAAGCCCTGGGAGCAGGCTAGGTTTGATTCAAAATGATTACAAAAACGGACCCAACTAAGGCGATATGGGTTCTATGAACAACTAAAATTAAGCCTGTCGCTGTAAAACGGATCAAGAAAAAAAATCGAACTCCGAAAGATTAAAAGATGCCGTTACTAGAAACCCGAAATAAGAGACACATTTTGCGAAGTGCTCAAACTCAGCCTCCAAACCAATGAACCAGTGGGAACAAATCGAAGATACGCAAAACGCTCAAGCTAGACCTCCAAAACTATGAAGTATAACCCAAAACACTAGGGCGAGTATCGAAAATTCAGACGCAAATCATGGATCAGTGATAAAATTTGCAAGACAATTGAAGAACGCCAGCAACTCAAGTTGCAAATGTGCCAACAAGATACGTTGGAGCTGAATCGTCAATAAGAAGGTGCGGCATGAAAATCAAGAAAATGGCAAGGAATGGTTGTAGGCAATACACTGAAAACATTCTCAAGGCAAGAGATGATGCTGCAGAAACCCAAAACATGTACTTACTTAAAAAAAATCAATGCGTGCGATGGGCAGCTAGAAAATTCACCAATATCCTTACAATCAGGTATGCACCTGGCCAAATCTTACGAGCATCACCAAAGATACACAAATCTTCCGATTAACAACTGGCGTTAATAACGTACCGGAACGAGCGGAAAGTTAGCGGTGTCATTGCTAAAATGAAGTATAACAAGGCCTCTGGAACGGACAATATAGAAGGCTTGACTATAATGATTCCCAAGAAGGATGACCTGAAATGAGAATGTAAAAACTGGCAACCTTTTAATGGTTACGTTGAGAAGGGATATATCAATGGTCATTCTACATGTAATTTCATAGCCAAAGAAGCTAGCCAAAATGGGTGGCTTAGATGAAGGTATAAAGAAACAAATCAACAAAACCAGAACAATATTCAATATGTCACACGAAGTTTGGAATACATCTGTCCTATCCCGCAACACGGGATGCTGTAAGGTTGCGAAACCTGGAAGCGTACAATAAGGTCAGCAATAAGAAAATTTGTAAATAAATGCCTTAGGAGAACTGAGCTACTACTGAGATACTTCTCGTCCAACAAAATAACAAATGTTGAGCTCATTAGGCACACGAATCAAGCAGTCAGTCGGTACAACACTGGTCAGAATACGGTTCTGAGAAAATCCTTTATTTTCTTACTGGGATGTTTGGGTATGTTCGTTGTAAATAAAATTTTAAAACAATTTTTAGAAAAGTTTATCGATTATGAGGGGATTGGGTATGTTGGAAGGAAATGGGATTCTAATATAAGTGTTGGGAAGAAGCTCTGGGATATGGCTATTTTGGATGAATCTCAACCAATACTTAACCGATTATGATAGGATTAGGTATGCTGGATGGAAATGGGATCACAAAATTATTTTTTGAAGAGTTCTGGAATATGGCAATCCGGGACAGAACTCAGCTATTTGTTAACTAATCACGATGGGATTGGATATGTTGGTTGGAAATGAGATTCTATAATGATTTTAGGAAGACGTTCTGGAATACGGCCACATGAGATAGAACTCGGCCAATTGATGGAAATAAGGTTAAAAAATGATTTTTAGAAGAAGTTCTGAAATATGGTCTCCTGCGGGGTGAAATTCGACTATTTCTTAACCGATCATATTGGGATTTGATATGTTGGTTAAAAATGGGATTCAAAAATGCTTTGGGAGAATTTCTGGAATATGGCCACTTTGGACGAAACTCGGTGATTTCTTAGCCAATTCGCAAACATAATAATATTAGTGGTTAGATAAAACAGAATAAACTAAGGATAAGGATATCCCATTCAAAGAAGATAATTCTAAACTTTTTAAAATCTTACCACAATTATATTGGGTGTGGGTGTGTATGTTCTGGCCACACCTGACTTTATTTTAACGATCTGTAAAGTAAAACTATAAAATTTTTTGGTTCATAAGAAGCTTTCTTGTCAAAATTCAACACTACAATGATTTCATTTTAACTAATTTGTCCTTCGTATTCAGTTGGGTTTTGGAATGGTGAATTTGTGAAAGTTAATTCATTTTGTTGTAAATTTGATTTAGCAATTATTTGCTCTTGATCGACTTTTTTGTAAATGCTCGGCTTTTTAAAATATGTCAAAAATTAAATGATCCTGTAACACTTGCCACTTTCGGTACACCAGTTTGCACAAAACTTCTGTGGAATATCCTAATTTTTGGAAACGACACTAAGGGATGAAATTTATACCTGGTCAGCCTGCTTAACTGCAAGGAGGTCAATTTTGAATAAAACAACAGTTTTTGGTCATCACTTCCGCTTAAATTTTGGGAAAATGAGCTGGGCAATTTTGATTTTCTAATTAAATTTTTAATACTTTCAGGTACATTCAATCGGTTTTATCGTAAACTCTTTTACTCGCTCTCTTTAGCTTAAATAGCTCATGCGATGATTTTGCTGCCTGCACGGTGGTCGTCCATGTACATATATTTGTTCATCGCATTATTCATCAGTAACGACATCATAGTGCTCACAGCTCATGTTCGACTATTAGACATCAATTAACTACTGACCAGTCACTTTGAGTCAGGTCCGAGTTCTTGGATACGCAAATGATATCATGATTCTTGGTCGGAGATTTAATGTCAAGTAATATCAATGACAATTTATTACCCCTTATCCTCCAGGCAATAAAGCTGGATTTGAAAGTGAACAGTAAGAAAACTATATGATATGTGTTAACTTTCGGAAATGAGGAGCTGGAAGTTGGACCTTAACCGGATTCATTAAATAATACGGGATTTTGATTGTCGGGATTTCAAGCGCCTCCCATTTGTTATATGTCTGCCTTTGTATACGCTTATATTGGATATAGAGACAATATAGAAGTGATAAGGTATAAATGTTACACTCATTTGTCTCATAAATAAATCTCGTATATTTACCCTAACCAAATATTTTTTGTTCAAATAGTCACGACAGAAAAATCATTGGGAAAAATAATATTTTTCATCTTAAATTTATTTTGTTTTGCGTTTTAAAAATTAATATTTATAACACTTGCTACGCACATGTGCTGTATACATACCTGCTTATATGCCTATGTAGGTGGTTTATTGTTATTTGTTAAACTTTTCGGTTTTCATGCTGACACATTTTCCTATATTCGCTGCTAAGGTAACACCACATTTCTTTGCTTAGTTTTCAGAAGTTTCTCCCATCTGTTTCCATAATATTCTTCAGTTCAGGTAATATGACGTTAATATTTCAATTTAAATAATTGTGATATAATTTTCATGCCATACACATGGAAATTTCACAAATTATTTTTAATTGGAAATTTTATTGCGGTTTTACTTACATTAACCTTTATTTTTTAATTGATAAGGGCTTGGTATCCGAACCTTGAGGTGTTATCAATAATCGGTTGTATATCAGAATTACAAACCTTAAAAATAATTCTAACACAATTTATTTATTTTTACAATTTATTTGAGTGAAAAATTGGTTTTGTTTAAACGACCCTGTTGCAAATAAGATTGTCATTGGATTTCTTTGTACAGCTGAATACCATAAGTCCACACAGGCTTTAGGATTCGCCACTTATTAGCAATTTATTATGTTAAGTTTACTCAGAATTTCTGTCTAAGAGGCAAATTACCTGTCTGCTTTTAATGTTTAGCTCTTCTTGTTTGTTTTAATGGCGACTGTTATAATGGCCGCATCACCCGAGAAAGTTGATATGTTAATCTGCTGTATCGTTGACAGGTCCGAGAACATCTTATAAGGAATATTATTATTGAGGTACCTCTGCCGACAGTTTCCTTATTTCTGAGTATTCGCCATCTAATTTAACACCAAAGTGTGGGTTAGCTATGTAAAATTTCAGTATTTCATAAAACTGCTTTGGTAAGTCTCTTTCTTATTTACATTTCAACCCTTTATATCATTTTCTGTCCAATCCGTTACTGCATTCAAGAAGATACTTCAACATACTCTTTTATTTTGATACATATCTTCATAATATTCTTGCTCTTAATCCAAATTGATGTGGAAGAATGAGATTTCTCTCGTCTACTATTGGTTTAAGTCTTTTGAGGAGATAGTTTCTCGAATATTATCATGAATACTTCAGCAACTTTCCATTGATTTAGAACATGTTTTAGTCTGAATATTGCGTTAATTATTTAGAGGAGTTTATGGTGTCTTTTTTCAGGAAAGGCTTTTATTATTTTTCCTGCAATTAAACCATATCGAGGAGATTCCTTTGGTCTTAGGTCAAGTTGAATTTCTTTTTTCATTCTTGTAATGTGACCGAAGATATATCGAAAAACTGACTAACGTTTGCCGACGAAGCCGTAGTGGTTGAATCTTTTGTAAAATAACACAAAATGTGTTCTAAAACAAATTTTTCTAAACATAAAATGAAAAGTTAACCAAATTTTGATGAAAAAAGTTGTTTTATTTTTTCAAAAATTGTCATTTCCATTCAATTTTAGTAAAATGATATGGACCTTTTGGTTGCCACAATTAATTTAAAGTCTTTTTGGTTTTAATAGCTTTCAATAATCAGCCAATTAATCAGGAAACCTAAGTATAAAGTTTTATGTCGATCACTTCCTTTTGTTCTTAATCGATTTTTTCGCAGATGTTATATGCGTTTCCGGTGGACCGATTTCAGCCAAATTTCTTTGGGACCTCTCCCAATTTTGAAAAAAATTTATAGCATTCTTCCTAATCAGTAAATCCGTCCGGGCTGTTGAGAGGATACAAGCAGATATACACCACATCGAAAACCAATTTTCGGATTTCGCCTATACTGGCGAATGGTAAATCTGTAAAAATCTCGATGTCGAAAATGTTCGATGCTTTGTAAAAGAAAATGATAATAACGTGATATATGATTAAGCAACGGCTATTCAATTTTAAGAATCCGCGGTTTCGTGTCGACCGAATCGGTTTTTCTCATAGTACCAACCGAAGTTCATACTGTTCGTTTGAAAAAGGTCTTCGTTTCATCAAAATTAATTGTTTTTAAAAATCATACCCGGAACTCGTTTTGGATAATTTTCCAGAACAGACCATTTTCCAAAGACATGTTCGAAATGTATATTAGATTCCAATTTTTATCATTAATCTGAGTTCCATCCCCTTCGATTGAGACATATTCTGAAGCATGACGCAGCATAGCGACTAACCGGAGCAACTTTATACAAATTTCCCAAAATCATGATCCATTGCAATCATTTTCTGATATTCAGAAATATTCTCTCTCAAATTTTTTATCAGAAGCGTTCGGGCTGATCTTTTTTTTAATATTTCCATTTGGGAAAATCATCCTAAAATCAGAACTCCTTGTAATGATTTCCTTGCATTCGAATATCCTGTCCCGCCAAATTTAGTGCAACATACGACAACAACATCGTGCAACATCATGCAATATGAAGCAACATGGTGCAACATTACGAAAAATGGTGCAGTGTAAAATAACGGCCTATCTGAAGAATTCTAAATTAATTAACTAGAAATCAAAACTCCTTGTAATCGTTCCCTTGCATTTAAAGACACTGACACGCTTAATTATATCAAAATCAAAGCCAAATAAAATGTTAAAAGAAGGCTCCAAGCTCCTATTAATCGATTTTCCCAAAATAAGAACCCATTCAGACGCTTCTCCACCAATTTCTACAAAAACCGTGCGGGTCGAAAAAAAAATCAAGAAAGTGGCCCGTAACTTACGCTCTGTACGGATTTTCCAGAAATAAGCACCCGTCTGAATCATCTCTTGACACTCGAAAACCTACTCACCAACTTTTATAAAAATTCAAGAAAGTCAACGAAAAAATACTTTGAACGAATTTTCCTAAAATTTGGACTAATCGCAATTGATTCCTGGCATTGAAAACCCGGGCATTCATTAATTTTTATCAAAATCATGTACGAGTAAAAAAAAAATAAAACACAGAATCCGGGTGCTACCTGTTGACCTCCTAACTGAATTTTCCGGAAAACCAGACCCATCATAATTGGTTTTTGGAACTCGAAAACGCTCCCCAGCAATTTTTAAAATTAAGTGAGCCAAAACAAATTAAAGAAAGAAATCGGGGCTCACCGTTCGTCTCTTTGAACGACTTTTCCAGAAATCTGAGCCAATTATAATCAACTTCTGGCTAATGAAAGTGCCTGTTCAATAATTAATGATAAAATCGTGCGAACCAAAAATGGAATTAAAAGACAGGACCCCTAGCAATCCAACCCAATATAAAATCCCTTGTAATTTTCATGAAACTCATTTGAGCCGGTCATAAGTCCCGAGGCTGACAAATAGAAAAAAAATTCATATTTTAGGCCAAACTTCCTCCATCGCTTGATAAGTATTATAAAGACTCTGCTGCTTTAACAGCAGCCGTCGAACGTTGGTTTTCTGAGTTTAAACTTGACCGCACAAACACGATGATGCTGAACGCTCTGATCTCCCGAATTTTGTAGCATACTCCAGAAAAGTTTAAAAAGTGTGCAAAATCGTTTTGAAAGACCGTTTGTAAAGTGAAGTTGCGTGAGATAGCTGACACCTTAAAGATAATAAATGGCAGCGTATACATTATTTCACATAACATTTGTGAGATGAGAATGCGGTGTTCTAGTGGGTATCGCACTTCCTCATATTGAACCCCAAAAACAGCAACGCGACTTTCATTGAGGTGCTGTTTAGGGCATCAGTATGTGATAATGGAGAAAACATGAATCCATCACTACACTCAGAAATTTAGTCGACAATCAATTCTTAAGAATATTCTGTCCAAATTAAGCTTAAATTTTAATAATTCCCGAGCCACTCTCGGGAAATAAAGAAAGAAAAATCAATTTTGAATACACCTTTTTGGTACAGAGACGAGACGCGTTTTTACCAGAATATTTAGATACATAACTTTAGGAGCGACGTAGAAGACTACAAACAGGAAATATTGTTTCGTAATCTGGGTGGTCCTAAAAAATTGACAACTTAGGTTTCGGTATTTTAAAAAATGGGTTAGTTATGTTTTTCATAAAATAAATACATTTTAACAGTGTGAGAAGTAATACTAAAAATATTTAAAATCCCAATTGTTATTGGAAAAGTGTTACTTATTTGTTTTATTAGTTGTATGATTTACAGGTTCGAATGCAAGGTTTCAGAATACCGAACGACAAGTTTACGTGAGTTATATAACCTCTCAGAATAGCAGAGTTTACGATGGAAACGGGAATCAATATGTAATATTCTTGGTGCCATAGTTGTGTCTTATGAAAGATGTAATTATTGATGCAAACGTTTTAGAAGCGGTGATTTCGATCTTAGTGACTAACCGCGTCCTGGACAGCACCATCACCAAACTTTGCCCCGTTCGACTACCATCTGTTCAGGTCAATTCAGCACGTCTTAGTGGATAAACAGTTCAAAACACTTGACGGTGTGCGAAAATTCGTTGATATTTTATCGCGTCGAAGCCTGATAAGGCGCATGGTCATAAAAAACGATTGCTGAAAAATCGGTAAAAATTAAGTCATACACCTAATAATTTTGAGTTTGAGCGATAATGGCAACCGGCCATTAACACATCTTTCCTTTCTACAGTTAAACTCAGTAATTTGAACTTCTTGTAACCAGGACAGTAAATTTGTTATGAATTTTTGTATTTCAATTTTGAGTTGTAAAATGTCAACGACCATTAACACGCGTTCCACGAGATTTGAACTCAGGTTCTATTAGAACTTGAAATGTTTTGTTTGATTGCTCATCAAGCCAGCTTTATTAGAAATTTCTAACTAGGACAGCAAATTTGTTACGAATTTTTGTATTTTCATTTTGAATTCCTGTGATAATGGTAAACGGTTATTAATACGCCTTCCCGCAGAGTTTGGGACTCAAATTCCATTAGTATCTGAAATATTTTGTTAAATTTCTAATCCAGTCAGCCTTATTGGAACTTCCTAACAGGAAACATTTGTATTTCAATTTTGAGTTTGAGTGAAAATTATAATCGGCCATTTACACAGCTTTCCAGAGATTTGAACTCAAGTTTCATTAGAACCTGAAATACTTTGTTACATTGCTCATCCAACCAGTTCACATAGAACTTTCTAACTGAACTTCAGATTTGGCATAAATTCTCTTATTTCAATTTTCAGTTTGAGTGAAAATAGTAATCGGCCATTAACACGCATTTCCAGAGATTTGAACTCAGGTTTCATTAGAACTTGAAATATGTTGTTAGATTGCTCATCCAGTTAACCTAATTAGTAATTGCTAACTAGGACAGCAAATTTGTTTCGAATTTTTGTATTTTAATTTTGAGTTTGAGTGATGATGGTAAACGGTGATTAACACGCCATCCCAGAGTTTAGGACTCGAATTACATTAGCACCTGAAATATTTTGCTAAATTTCTAAGTCAGTCAGCCTTATTGAAACTTCCTAACAGGACAACAATCTTGTTACGAATATTTGTATTTTGAGATTGAGTGAAAATTATAAACAGCCATTTACAAAGCTTCCCAGATATTTCAATCAAGTTCCATTAGAACCTGAGATACTTTGTTACATTGCTAATCCAACCAGTTCAAATAGAACTTTCTAACTGGACAGTAAATTTGACATAAATTCTCTTAGTTCAATTTTGAGTTTGAGTGAAAAAAGTAAACGGTCATTAACATGCATTTCCAGAGATTTGGACTTAGATTTTATTAGAACTTGAAATATGTTGTTAGAATGCTCATCCAGCCAACCTAATTAGTAATTGTTAACTGGGACAGCAAATTTGTTCCGAATTTATGTATTTTAATTTTGAGTTTGAGTGATAATGGTAAACGGTCATTAACACGCCATCCCAGAGTTTAGGACTCAAACACCCGAAACATTTTGCTAAATTTCTAATCCAGTCAGCATCATTGAAACTTCCTAACAGGACAACAATCTTGTTACGAATATTTGTATTTCAGTTTTGAGTTTGAGTGAAAATTATAAACGGCCATTTACAAGGCGTCCCAGAAATTTTGACTCAAGACCCATTAAAACTTGAAATACTTTGTTACATTGCTCATCCAACCAGTCCAAATAGAACTTTCTAACTGGACATCAAATTTGACAAAAATTCACTTATTTCAATTTTTAGTTTGTGTGAAAATAGTAAACGGCCATTAACACGCATTTCCAGAAATTTGGCCTCAGGTTTCTTGAGAACCTGAAATATGTTGTTAGATTGCTCGTCCAGCCAACTTAATTAAAAATTCGTAACTAGAACCACAGATTTGTTACGTTTTTTTGCATTTTAATTTTAAGTTTGAGTCAGAAAACTTATTACAATTGTTTGTATTTCAATTTTGAGCTTGAGTGAATATTTGTATTTCAGTTTTGAGTTTGAGTGAAAATTATAAATGGCCATTTACACGGCTTCCCAGAGATTTGAACTTAAGATCCATTAGAACCTGAAATACTTTGTTACATTGCTCATCCAACCAGTCCAAATAGAAATTTTCTAACTGCAGTTAGATTCCAGTTATTTCCAGTTAGTTTCCAACTGCAGTTGTGAATGGACATCAAATTTGACAAAAATTCACTTATTTCAATTTTCAGTTTGTGTGGAAATAGTAAACGACGATTATTAACACGCATTTCCAGAGATTTGGACTTAGGTTTTATTAGAACTTGAAATATATTGTTAAATTGCTTATTCAGCCAACTTAATTAGAAATTGCTAACTAGGACACCAAACTTGTTACGATTTTTTGTATTTTAATTATGAGTTCGAGTGATAATGGTAAATGGTTATTAACGCGCCCTCCCAAATATTAGGACTCGAATTACATTAGCACTTGAAATATTTTTCTAAATTTCTAATCCAGTCAGCATCATTGAAACTTCCTAACAGAACAACAATCTTGTTACGAATATTTGTATTTCAATTTTGAGTTTGAGTGAAAATTATAAACGGCCATTTACAAGGCTTCGCAGAGATTTGAACTCAAGAACCGTTAGAACCTGAGATACTTTGTTACATTGATCATCCAACCAGTCCAAATAGAACTTTCTACCCGGCTGGTAAATTTGACATAAATTCTCTTAGTTCAATTTTGAGTTTGAGTGAAAATAGTAAACGGCCATTAACACGCATTTCCAGAAATTTGGCCTCACGTTTCATGAGAACTTGAAATATATTGTTAAATTGCTCATCCGGCCACCTTAATTAGAAATTCCCAACTAGGACAGCAACCTCAAATTCCATTAGCACCTGTAATATTTTGTTAAATATCTAATCCAGTCAGCATTATTGGAACTTCCTAACAGAACAATAATCTTGTTACGAATATTTGTATTTCAATTTTGAGTTTGAGTGAAAGTTATAAACGGCCATTTACAAGGCTACCCAGAGAATTGAACTCAAGATACATTAGAACCTGAGATACTTTGTTACATTGCTCGTCCAACCAGTCCAAATAGAACTTTCTAACTTGATATCAAATTTGACATAAATTATCGTAGTTTAATTTTGAGTTTGAGTGAAAATTGTAAACGGCCATTAACACGCATTTCCAGAAGTTTGGCCTCACATTTAATGAGAACTTGAAATATGTTGTTAAATTACTCATCCGGCCACCTTAAGTAGAAATTCGTAACTAGGACAGCAAACTTGTTAGGAATTTTTGTATTTTAAGTTTGAGTTTGAGTGAAAATGGTATATGAGATTGATTTAAACTGTTTATACTTGTTTTAACAAAAACAACATTTAATAAGTATAGACCACATGATCTAAATGATATCTTAAATTAATTTGTACGATTTATTAAGAATATTTATAATCAAAATGTACAAAATTGCAATTTTATTATCTTTCCAAACTAGAAGTCTTATTCGAATGATCATATTTTCTAATAATCATTTATTTTAACAGTGTAAATCGAATACATACGTAAAAAATGAGAAGTTTTATTGTAAAAACGGCATACGGATGGTGAATTTTTTATGTTTATGAGAGTTTTGTTGTGTTTGTGTTCTTTATAAAACGAACATTTTAACAGTGTAAGAAATAATACTGAAAATATTTAAAGTTTCAATTGAAATCGAATACGTGAGTGTTATTTAGTTTTTTAATGAATGATACAGGCACAGTTAGCATATTGAAGATCTTGCTTGACCCCGAAATGTGGATTAATAAAAATAAGGTTGCAAAGCCTACTGTTTGTTGTGAATTTGTGAATTGGTTAGTTTAATGTTTCTTGTTTGACAATTTTTTTGCAGAAAATCGCGCTAACTTATATTTTATTGTTGGCTTGTTGATTAAAAGCCCTTTAATATTAAATTAATAACCAAAAACATAAATTATCACGTCCTGGATTTATGAATGCTTTTATTAAAAAAAATAAATATCGCAATTTTTATTTATTTTTATTTTATTTTGGTCCTGTTTAACCTCACTGTAGTTATACTCGTAGTACAAATTTTAGTGTAATAGTGTAGTAGTTTTAAATTTAGTAGTAGTTTTAAATTTTGTTGGTTGTAAATAGAGCTACCACCTACGTATCTAAATATTTACAAGGGTATAAATCTGCTACCACAAAAAAATATTTGTTTTGTTAAGGGGTTGGGTTAAAATTAATTAAAGCTTTTATTGTTTGGTATACATACGTAAACATAAAATTGAATATATAAATATATGTTTTATGCTTTTATGTATATATTGTAAAAAAAAAATAAATTTGAAATATTTAAAATAAATATTAATGTTAGGCTTAAACATTAGATCATAAATTATATATCATGATTATTATTGTTTACCATGACGAGCATGACAGAAATTAAAATTTAAAATTAAATTTCTTGGCATGATGATAAAATAATTTTTTATTGTTCTTATTTCAAGAATATTGCTTCTACAAATTTTTATTTTTCGTAAAAAGTCGTCTAATGACAAAAAGGATTCTACAACAATATTTATTTAAATGCGCCTGAGATGATAGCAAAATACAAAACAAAATTCTATAATCGTGATTAAAAAGTTTTTATCGTCTTCGAAATTTTAAAAAATTCTGTTACAAACTAAATTTAATGTTCATAATCATTACGGATTTTTCGTTCATCGCTCTAAAACGACGTTTGAAAACGGATTCAAAAGACACGTAAAACTAAAAGCTCTAACATTCATGGACTAGAACGATCACAAAGTAGTGCATGGTCAGCTGAAAAAGGCGGAATGCTTTGGGCAGAGACTCGAATATTATCAAATTGGAGGAAGCAAGGACTGCATTATACAAATCAGCTTTCATTCATGCAACGGGAAGACATAAAAAGATTACCGATGATTATCGTCCAGTGATCATGTTGAATGTAACTTGGATAAAAACAAACAAGGAAGTGGAACAAGTCTCAGTTAGTAGAGAGTGGCTCAGAAGCAAGTTATGAGTCTGTTCTGCAACTAAGGTTAGGAGTAAACGAGCAAATCAGCTTCGGCCGCAATCGTGTTAAAAGTAAAATCAGGTAAGATAGTGATTTGTTTGGTTCAACAAGTACCTTGAGATATTGGCGTCGGTGTACTTATGAATAGGTAAGATTCATTCCTGCAATAATGCTAAAAATTATCCAAAATATTTGTCTGCCTCTAAATTATAGCAATTACGGCAGAA
The DNA here is from genome assembly GCA_963691935.1 of Nephrotoma guestfalica. Taxonomy (NCBI): domain Eukaryota; kingdom Metazoa; phylum Arthropoda; class Insecta; order Diptera; family Tipulidae; genus Nephrotoma; species Nephrotoma guestfalica. Next base: position 19,384,668 of record OY829915.1, read on the forward strand.
GCTCGAAGTCAGTTGTACTGTCGCATCGAAAAGGACAATTCACTGAAAACGAGAATTAATCGAAAGTGACAAGTCACAGATTAGATTGACCGACTATTTCACGCACGCTGGATAATGAATTCAAAGGAAGTGGCTGCATAATATGAGTTCAAATGCACATGATAGTCTTACATACCCTTCAATGGTCACCGCAAAGTAAACAATTTGAGATGAGTATTTTGAATTACGAAAGCGAAATTCATTCATTCGAACCTGAATGAGTTGAACACTCGAGGGAGATAAAATTTTCAGTCGTTCCACCGCAATCGAAGTATTTCGGGCGAGCGTAAACGAAGGGTTTCAAGTAAAAATACTTTAATATCAAGTCCGGGTTTCGAAAGTCGGAAATGTTTTAAAGTTGGTCATATCGCATCGGTAGTGATCAGTTAAGTAGATCTCAAAAGCGTAATAATCTAAGTTAATTCGGTGGCTGTTATCGAATGTGTAGAAAATTCCCGTAATGAATTGTTAAAAAATTTCGAAAACTTTATCAACAAACCAATCGAAGATGAAAGTTCGATCCAACAGGAAGTGTTCGTTTGCGAAAATCCATTCTAAGGACAATGTCTTACCAGGAGGAACCATTGGCACTGTATGAAATTGCAGGCTTGGAATCCAAACCAAAACAAGAATTGACTGACTTGAAATTAAGAAAGCGTCAAAAAATTTTAGTTGGCCCTGGATCAACAATTACCATGATAACTATATCGTCAACTCAGGCTTGAGCACCTATGGTAATGTTCTAGTACCAGTGCGAGGTAAATTGGACGTCAATGTGAAATTTTTGAACGTTTAGATGGAGTTGCCACTACTTGTGAGCTGACGGAACAGATGTTTTGGGAGTGAACTTTGGAAATAAAGTCGATAATCTCTAGTTTGGGTCATTGTAATCAATTCAAACCTCAGTCAACATTGTCCTGATGTTTCAAGGTACGTTCGTTCCGACGTTCTTCAACCAATCCAATTCAGTCCATGAACCGCATCCATTTTTGTTGTCCGTAAAACTAATAAAAATGCAAACTCTCAACTTTGTGTTAACCAGTAACCAATTTCGAGTGTTGAGGAGTTATTTCAGGAAAATAATTTTCGAAAATTGATCTCAGCGAGGCATATTTGCACTGGGAAGTGTTTCGGACTATTCCAGTACCAAAAATTGCCAATTGGAATAGGTAGCCGCAATATTTTAGCGATTCTTTAAGCAGATGGCAGTGAACATGGAGTCAGGTCGAATCGAAGAAGAACTTCTCAAAAATCTAGAAGAGATTTTAAGCGACTTGCTGCTGATTCAAGTGTAAATTCTTCTGTGGAAAGGCCAACAAACTTGAAATAATTGCAAGGTTAATTACTTTAACTGTATTTTGAACGATTTTTTGCAGCTTGAAGCTCATAATGCATTGCATAAGAAAAATGTTTTGTGTGTGTGATCGGAAAAGCAACAAAATTATTTTTGCCAAATAAACAATTGCGTTGTGAAAGCGTCTCAGCTTGTTCATTATCAGCGTGACTGTCCACTATTATTCGCAACAGATGTCTCAAGGCACGGAGTAGGGCAGTGATTGCTCATATTTATCATGGTGGAAAGGAATATCCGATAGCTTTATCACCAAAGACACTTGATGATCATCAGAAGAAATATAGTTCGATTGAGAAAAACACTTTCCATCGTCTATGACCGTAAAAGGTTTAACTAATTTCCCTAAAGCAGAAAATGTATTCTGGCGATGGTTCATTAGCCCCTCGTAATACTGTTTCATTCAGGAAAAGGCTTGCTCGTGAAGACAGCCAACCGTCACTAGCATTTAGCTACATTTCTCTTTTGATATTCTGATGCCCTTTCACGATTTTTCATTGGCCTGGATATAAAATTTGGAAAAGTCTCCAATGAACAGTAATATAATTGCTGCAGAAGCACCTAGAGATCCCGTTCTAGCGAGTGTTGCTGTGTGAAGAAACATTCACCAGGCTCTATCTAAAGGGTGTCTCAGCAACAGCGCCGGATTTAAATTTGCCGCCAAACACATTACAAAAATGACAAAAGGCGTTTAATTACAAAATTTGAGAACAAATTTACGCTGATGGATCAGAAGATCATTGTTCGTCGTTGTCGGTCACTCGAAAATATAGCCACAGTTAAGGGAATCTGTGGCCGAGAATCCAGGAACTTCCATTTGGCATCGTGGTCAAGAATTAAACATTTCCAGAAATTCCTATGCAACGAATTTTGGTAAAAAATCTGCTTTGGCACGCGTACAAGGTTCAATTGGTGCAAGAAATCAAGCCAAGGGACCATGCACAGCGCCATGAATTTGCTGATTGGGTGTTGGAACATCATCAAATTAATGCGGATTTTTCGAAGAAAACCATTTTTTCAGATGAGGCATATTTTCAACTCGGTGGATATGTAAATAAGCAAAACTGTCGGATTTGGGGTGCTGAAAATCCTCGTGTGATACTCAAACAACCAATGCATCCACCGCGAGCAACTGTTTGGTGTGCATTTTGGGCTGGCGGAGTAATTGGGCCGTATATCTTTGAAAATGTGGCTGGAAATGTGGTATCGGAATTTTTGTGGCCCGAATTGGATGTAATTGATGTGGAGGACACGTTTTTCCAACAAGACGGTGCGACCTGCCACACAGCACGTAAAACAATGGTGTTACTGCAGGCTAAGTTTCCAGGCCGTGTCATTTCTCGATTTGGCGTTCAACATTGGCCACCAAGATCGTGCGATCTAACACCCATAGACTTTTTTCTTTAGGGCAATGAGAAGGAAAAGGTGTATGAGAATAAGCCTGAAACAGTTGAACATCTTAAAGAAGAAATACGGTGCGTTATAGGTGAAATACAGCCACACTAAACGTTATTCAAAATTTCAACAAAAGAATAACCCTGTGCCAGAGGTTTCGTGATGGCCATTTGCCTGATGTTGTATTTCACGTTTAATCGGAACTATTTTTCTTTATGTGGAAATAAAAATGTTTGCTTAATTTAAAAATAAATGTGTTTTTCTTTAAAATTAAATCCGGCGCTCTTGCTGAGACGCTCTTTAAAATCAAGATCTTCAGAAATTTTTGTAAGAATAATTCATTTTCTGTTTTCAATAACGTACTTCTTTTCTAAGTGAGTTTACTCAATTCATAATTCCTCTCAGTCTGCGGATCTTTTTTGCCCTGTTGCATACTGGATATTGATACTGTTCAAATGAAGCAGTTATCTTGTCAGATACTGCTGGTGGCCGAACATTGACAACGAGATTGAAACCACAGTGTCGAAAAATCAAACATGCCAAGAGGTTGCTCCAAATCGTATCGAAAAATGTATCTTTGACATATGTGTGGTTTGTTTCTCGCGATATTCAGACGTCATAAGAAGATGATTAAGAAAGAAGATGCCAACATTACTACCCTATTCATCCCTCGTCAAATGTGGGGGCAAAAAGGTTTGTGAGATCTTTTAAAACCGCCAAGAAGAAACAATTGGCGATCGAGATAATAGAAATCACTTGAAGCTGACGTTCCTTAGCAGTTACCTATTTTCGCCGAGACTACGGAGAATTGGTGAACGTAGTTTATTGTGAGCTAGCCTGTTTGGGGGATTCATCAAAATAAGGCGGGAGGAATCTAACACTAATTATTCATCCGCCGCTCTCATTTACAACAACAATACATTTTCTCAGTTCCTTCAACATCGATTGTTCTCGAACATTGATTATCATTCAGTTCACGTTTGGATATCGTCTTGGCATGTTAGCCAGTCACTTAAAGCAGCAATATTTTAGTTTAACGAATTAATAAATAGTTTCACCTCCGATGGATGACTTCCAGTGTTTTTCAAATGCAGGATGTACTTTAGGATAACCACGTTAAAAGTAGTCCACTTGTCTCTCGTCTTTTAACGAGATGTCAAAACAGTTTAACAAACCACCAATAGACGATTATCAATAGAGTGATCATATAATCTAGGATGGTTTCAATAAAAAGATTTCTTTTGGATAGCCACCTTACTATACAGAACCATGAATTAATCAAACATAGCGGGGTCGATATGAAATAAATTCTTATGATGAATTTTTGTTGCCTAATACTGATTTGATCTATTATTTGTGGGTCGCAAATAGCTCATTTGTTTACTTATAGTTTTAAGAGGTGTCTGTTTAATTGCCGTACTGATTATGAAAATTTCTTTTACTATCGATCATCTTTAAGCGCCTTAAACATTACTATTAACTGAACCGTAAATTAATTTTAGAAAATCAAAACGTAAAACTCAAAAAGATGAATGATCATTTCCGTGTTAAATATCACATTTTTGGTTTATAGTTTATTCAAAATTTGAAATATTAAAAATTATTTCGCACTAAGTACTATCGTAATATTTTAATATAATAAAGTATTTTAAATTTTGTATAAATTCAATAAGAAATAATCACTTTTCTTTTTACGTTACCTATACGTGCGTTGCGTTACATCCGTCCGGGACATAGTACCTCCGTACTCTTGATTAAACCGTTATGTAGTATTCCTTTTTTTTGGCACATTTCTCGCGTGCTATGTAGCATAGGGCTAAACTTATCAGGATTGCTATTGTGATGCCCATGCCTATACTCACCCAAATAATTTCCTCATTAAAACCGGTGTATGATCGTCCTGGAATTAAGAAAAAATAAACAATTTGTAAAGGGCTTTTGGTTTGTATTTCAATGGAAATTAATTTTAATTGAAACTTTTCGTATCTGCGAATATACAGAGGAATGATAAAAGGAAAAAAATGGTTTTCTTAGAAAAACTAATTGAGACGGTCCAATTTATTGTTATGATAAAATATACTCCTGTCTTTGATGTACTTTTTCATTGTAATTGTAACCATCACTGGAGAATATTATGGGTTTTGAAGTAAAACAACAATCTAGTAGAGTAGCAAGAATGTAAGATAATTGGAAAAACCTATACGCAATCACTGTAAGACGATGTTTAATTCTCAAACCAATTCATTATAGTGCATAGTCATATTTAAACATTTCTACCCAAATACCAAAAGCGAATTCAGTTGCTTCTAAATTTGTGTATTTTATTCAAAGTATTGTCCATCGTTAGGTAGAACTTTTTCCCATTTACCAGGCAGCTTACGGATTCTGCGTCGAAAAAATGCCTCGTGTTTTGAGGCGCCTCTAAAGTTTCCATGAGTTGCCGTGCTAAAAAATCACTTTGGCATATTGCGGGCGTTTCAACTTCAATATTCGACTTAATTGCACAACTTGTTGTTGATAACGTTCTCCAGCGATGGCTTCGTTAGGCTAGAGTAGGTCCTAATAGATCACTCGAAACTGATACCACCAGATGCACAACATTTGCTTCTTACCATGAATGTTACGGTTGAAGTTGATGCATGGCCGGGCTTACCCTTACTCTTGGCTTAAGTTCACACGGAACCCAATTTCCTTGTTTTTGCACCATACCCATCGTACGCCTCCAACTCAGCGTCTTGAAACTTTACTGGTTTGTCTTCGAATTCTTTGTCACTGGTGTCAAAATCGCCGTTTTAAAGGCGGAACCAGTACTCACATGATTTATTGATGGAGCATGTTCCACAGTAATCGATGTCCATCAAATTGTCTTCAAATTAAAACAAAATAGGAACGTTTCTCGCAAATTTTGTTTTGTTGGCTCAAAGGTTGACATGGTTAGAGTACAACAAATATGTTGTTTACACTTCAGCGAAATTACTCACATGCACCATCATTTACCCCTGTGACATTCTGGGCAGCAGAATTTAAACTGACGTTGAACGTTCGAAACGTCCAAAAATTACAACCATTGAGAAAACTGTTCGCGCGTTTTGTGCTGCGTTTGCTCACTTTGAATCTGAAACGTCGAATAAACATTTCCGACGCTCTTTTGACGTAGTTTATGCACACTTAATCAGAGTTTTGGACCGGATATTTATTGTTGATAAAGCTTGGATACCGCATTACACTCCTGAATCAAAAATCCAGGCAAAACAGTGGACTATCAAGAGGAATCGGCTCCAAAATAGGCAAATCCTGATAAAGTAGTGATGGTGAGTGTTTTCCGGTACAGTCATGGAGTTATCTTAATCGATTATGTTTAGAAAGGGAACACCATTACACGAGCATCATTATTTGACGAGCTGAGGGCATAAATTACACAAAAACGGCCACATTTGGAGAAACAAAATTTTTGCTCTAACAAAACAATGCAACGTTTACTCACTAGATCTAGCCGTAAGCGAAGTTGAATAAGGAGGTCATGACTTTTCAGACAACCCACGTAAGCGTGTCATTTCTTAGCGTGTCAACATTAGCATCTTACCTTTAGGTCGTTCCATATTTCTAACATATTACCGTGGCACCACGCCATTACCGTGGCACAGCTCCGTGTTAATCACCACCTGCAAAGTGCAAGCTAATCTTGTATTTGCCCGAATCATCGAACTCGCCGAAAATTTTTCCACAAATTCCAGCAAGGCTTTACCAGATAAAGGATTTCGTAAGCTATTACACACAATCAATGCAAGCTTTCGGTTAAAATATGTTCCGTGGCAATGGAAAGTCTCAGAAGTAATAATGATAGCAAAACCTGATAAACCACCTAACGATAAAAAATCATACAGGCCAATTTCATGTCATGCTGCCAATTATGTCAAAACTCTTTGAAAAATTATTACAAAAAAGACTTAAACCAATAATTGAGGATCGACAACGAATTCTGCCACATCAATTTGGATTCAGAGAAAAGCACTCTACAGTTGAGCAGTTGCATAGAATCACCAACATTATTTAAAGAACGTTGTTTCGTTTAAAGAACGATGAGACCCATTTTCACATCGGAGGCTACGTTAATAAGCAGAATTGTCGCATTTGGGACTCAAAATCCAAGATGATTGTTGAAAAGCCTCTCCATCCTCAACGTGTCACTGATTGGTGCGATTTTTGGGCTGGCGGTGTGATGGACTTTACTTATTCGAAAATGAGGCTGGCGCAACTGTAACGATTAATAATTTTTTATGACCGAAATTGGAAGATGTTGATGTGGACGACGTTTATTTTCAGCAACACGGCGCTACGTGTCACACAAGCAACGAAACAATCGTTATTTTGCAAGAAAACTTTCCTGACCGTGTTATTTCTCGAAGAAGTGATCACAATTGGCCACCGAGATCTTGTGACTTAACACCTTTCGATTTTTTTGGGGCCACGTGAAAGACAAGGTCTATACCAATGCTCCACAATCGATTCAAGACCTTAAACATGGATTCCGTGAAGTTATCGAGCACATACAGCCCCAAATGTGCGAACTGGTCATAGCGTAGCCGTGGCGGCCATTTGGCTGATATCGTTATCAAATGTTAATGGCATACCTTTCTCTTTACAATGAAATAAACATTCATTGATTTCTATTAAAAAAATCTTAAATATATCAGAACATTTCGGAATTAATCCTCACTGACCACTTGAATATAGAAGAAAGAAGAGCTATACAGAAACTCAAAGCTACAGATATCGTTTATCCACAAGGAGGAGATCAACAGACAGATTGATAAAATGTTAGACCAAGGTATCATAAGACCGAGCTATTCTCCGTGGTCATCGCCAATTTGGATAGTTCCTAAAAAAGTAGACGCCAGTGGTAAAACCAAATGGAGACTCGTAATTGACTATAGGAAGCTGAATGAGCAAACTATAGACGATAGATATCCTCTACCTAACATTACTGAGTTACTGGATAGCCTTAGGATTCCATCAACTCGAGGTAAGGAAAGATAATATTCCAAAAACCGCCTTCACGGTAGATAATGGTCACTACGAATATGTCAGAATGCTTTTTGGGTTAAAAAACGCTCCGTCAACGTTTCAACGCGTTATGGATAACGTTTTAAAGGATCTTCAAGAGAAAATTTGTGTGAGAAAATTATAGTGTTCTCCACATCCCCACAGGAACATATTGAGAGCCTTGAACAAGTATTTCAAAAATTGGAAAAAGCCAATTTAAAGGTGCAACTTGATAAGTCCGAACTCCTCCACAAAGAAATTGCATTCCTTGGACATCACATAACAACTGAGGGTGTAAGACCAAATCCAGATAAGATAATGGTCATAAAAGAATTTCCGATACCAAAAACGGAGAAACAAATTAAATCCTTTTTAGGTTTATTGGGCTACTACCAACAATTCACACTCACGACACACGCAAGCAATGTAGCACTTGGAGCTGTTTTATCTGAAGGTATATAGGACAAGGTAAACCGATATGTTATATGCGCCACGAACTCTAACAAAAACAGAACTATAGCACAGTAGAAAAAGAAGTATTGGCAATAGTCTGGGCTTCGAAATATTTCAAACCATATCTGTACGGTAGAAAATTGAAAATAGTCACAGATCACAAACCATTGATTTGGCTCTTCTCTCTTAAAGAACTCAAAGGTTGTGAGACGGCGGTTAAATCTCGAGGAATACGTAAAAAGGGTAGAAAAATACTAGCTCTGATGCACTATCTCATTTTGAACCAGAAATTTTAAATGAATTTAATAACAATTCATGTGATGAAACCGAATCCAGACATTCTAACGAAAATTTAACTGCATCACCAAGTAGTGAACAAGAAGACATTATCTCCACCACTCGAACTGTACTAAATGAGTTTAATACACAAATTATCCTTGAATTGGATTCTAGATTCCCAAGTTTAGATTTAAAATTCAGCAATCTATTTGGTAAAAGAAAAGCTATCACGGAAATCAACAAAAATCAAGACATTGGTCAAGAACAGCTTAATACCCAAATTTCAATAAACACTAAAATGATAGACCGATTTAATGAGATTCAGAAATATGTAAATGATCAGACACGTAAAGTAGAATTCGAGATAAGAAACTTAGAAAATAACACTCAGAACCGTTCCCGTGAAGTTTGTCCTAACTTTGTCCTAAAACTCCAAAAACAAAATTTAGGACAAATTTCACGCGTGTGTTTACGAGCGTGAAATAACAATTTGTCCTAAAATTGTCCTAACAATTTCTTCACGAGTATGTTTAGCTAATCTCTCGTTATAATAAATTATCATATTTGGAATATTTGAACATACACAGGGAAAAAATCGTTAATTTGTCATTTCCATTTCAGCAACTTATTTATTAACCAAGCAGCAATATTGTAAATGATTTTAAAAACATGAACGGGTGTATATATTTTGGCTAATGTCAAACTTTCTTTATCCAGAATATGTACGTAACTCGTGAATACCGTTCAACCAAAGTAGTGGCTTCATAAGTGTTATCCGGTCTCTGCACAAGGAAAATCAGCCAACATTGACTGGTATGCTGAATTTAAACCACCGATGATGCACCACGGTCTGGACGCCCAAATGAAACTGTGACTCCAGAAAACATAAAAAAATCCTCGAAAATGCTTTTAATGACCGTAAAGTGAAGTTACGTGAGATAGCTGACAATTGTAAAGATATCAATGGAACGTGGTGGTCATATTTTGCACAAACATTTGTCCATGAGAAAGCTGTGTTCGAAGTGGGTACCGCGTTTGCTATATAAAGGATTTGTATGCGGTATGTGACAATAGATGAAAGATGGTTCCACCTCTATATACCAGAGTCAAATCGGCAATCAGCTGAATCCCGAGAGGCCGGCGGACCTCGTCCGAAGCGACCAAAACCACAACAGTCGGCTGGAAAGGTTATGGCGTCTGTATTTTTGGATGCACTTGGTATAATATTCGTTGACTACCTTGAGAAAGAAAAATTTATTAAAAGCGAATATTATATCGGATTGTTAGTGCGTTTGAAGGAAAAAATTGCTGAAAAACGATCTCAAATGAAGAAGAAAAAATTGCTTTTTTACCAAGGCAATGCATCATATCACAAGTCGATCGACTTGTCATAGTAACAATGGCAAAATTGCACGAATTGCACATTGAATTGCTGCCGCATCCACCGTACTCGCCAGATTTGGCTCTCAGCGATTATTACTTGTTTGCAGACCTCAAGAAAAGCTCCAGAGAACGAGATTTGGCTCCGATGTTGATGAATAAAATTTAGTTCTTGATTTAACAGTTAGACGCAATTCACAAATAATTGTCATATCTTGAAGAAATCTTTGCTACATAAATACACCCTATGCATAATATAAAACGTTTATGACTACTAAGCATAAGCGGTGAAGCAATTGAAAATAATATTGCGATTGATTCCGAAATTCAGAGTAGCAAGATATCAAAAACAACACACACTGATCGTGTGCATCTAAATCCGTGTGATTAATCAAAATTTTCTTCAGCCGCAATTTTTCGGGTGATTAACAAGACTGCGACCGAGAACGAATTTTTGATCTTAAGATTTTTGCAGATATACCATTCGTTTTATCGGCGATGATCGAAAATTTGCTATTGAAGAAGCTCCCTGTGAGTCTGTCGTACGGATTGACTGATCGATTTGAAATTGCAGACATTAGCTTTTCCCATAAATTGAAGGTCCCCGTGATTTTTGGCCTAAATTGGTTCATTTGAAGTTTTTCATATATACCCTTTTCGTTTATTGGAACAAATAATGGGTTGGGGAAAAAGAAATCCATTATTTTTTCGCTAGATGGCTTTAGTGACATACACTGGTGTGTGATATAATAGGTAATTTTATGAAATGTTCAAACAATACGTTTTTTTACAAAATCTGCAATATCAAAAATTGAAACGATGGTTTTTTTGATTGCCAGTCTCTTCGATGGTTTTTTTGATTGCCAGTCCAAAAAATAGGAACATTTAAGCATTCTTGTTTAAATAATTAATTCCTCGGAAATAATTAATTTTTACTTAAAGATTTAAAATTTGGAGTTGTACTCGTTATTTTTAAGCACCACATTACATCGCCGCCCCATAGAATCTACCAGTGATTTACACCTTTCAACTGAGAGGCTCCAGCAACCGTTTTGAACGTTTTCCCAAATATAATTTTATCGGCACCAACTGTAAGCTACAGTCGTAAATCACATGGGAGGTATTACAGAAAATGAAATATTTCTGTAAAAGATTATAGAATTTTTCTGTATATCGGTCGAGTGATAAAAGGCACTCCAATGTATCTAACGATATACGTCACGGTACCATTAATTGCTTTTAACATTAATATCAGCACCAACTGCAAGCCGTTCAGCCGGTTTCCTCCAATCATGAAAGCAATGCCTTAAATCATCTGGTGCATCTAAATTAAACTTTTTGTAGTCCGAAAAAATAACCTGGAACCATTCTTCCTTCCAATGCGGATGTCCACGGCAATATGCCAATCGAGCACTTCTATGTTACTGGAGCAAACGTTGTTTTTTCATAAGTTTTTGTCGCCGGAGATGTGAACACTTTTTTATTATCCTCTGAACAGTACGGACACTGGCCGAGACTCCAATTTTTTGCTTTATTTTTTTGCAGATAGCATTGAATTGCTGTGCGACAACTTTGAGATAATTGTTGATGATCAAAGAATTGAGACCAATTTTTTTTTGGAAATCGCACGATTGGAATAATTTTCTTGTTTATGCGCAAGAATCTTCCCAATTTCTACCTTTGTTAGGGTTTTTTCTCGACCGATTTTCACCGCTATTAACTGCAGCTGGTAATAAACTTAATAAATTGATGATAAACTATTAAACTGAGCACAACTAAATTTATTTACATGCACCTTACGCCTTCGACGTCAAAAACAAAGTAATGAGGGTAATCAAGTGTCGCAGTTTAAATAAGGAAAATAATCGAAATGGGGCGTTTCCACTTCGCATTGCATGCAGGTGTCTATATTAATAATTGGAAAGTAAGTTACGATAGAAACTAAGGCGATGAAAAATTTTCAAGTGAGGGTTGTCAAGTGTGGCGGAGTGTATATTGAAATGCATCTTTTAAGTTTAAGAAAATACCCGAGAACATTAGTCGAGTTTCATTTTTGTAATCCAGGTAACACTTCATGACACTATTTCATCCGAAAATCGAAAACTAGAAATATTTTTTGAAAAAAGCCTATCTCCTTTGGTGACCCTGGTTACAAAGCTTTTTGATTGTGTACACAACAAAAAAGTTTATGTTGGTTAAATCCTAAATTGTTTTAAATTAAAAAGTTTTTACCTGAATAGTAACTATTTGAGTATCCAATTTTTCCAGTAACTCGTCCTCCGACCGGCATTTTATCGTTTTAGCAAAAAAACTGTTTTGTTCGTAAATCGATATTCTGTGTAACTTCTGGACAAAGACAAAGTTTTTTTTTGTTATATGTTTGTCTATTTGTATATCGGTCGAGAATTTAATTCGTAAAATTGAAAATTGATCCCGTTCGATAAATAATGTATCCGTATATAGAGTTTGTTTTGGTTGCGATGAAAATCAAATAACACTTTTACTGGCCATTCTGAAAATAAAGCAAAAACAAAGAGAAGTATTAAGATACAAGATAAATAAAAAGGATTGCTGCGGGGATGGGTATATGATGTGGGTGGTCTTGGAACGAGATTCGCGGTGAAATAGCTATTTAGAATTTCATGCTACATATAACGATGGATCAAATTTCTTCCTAATTCGTTGGTGCTGGTCTTGCATGCGGAATAATGTTACCATATCAAATTTTATGATTGAAATGGATTCGAAATGGAAACATAAATAATTTATATGTATTCATATTATTATTGTTACACTGTTCTTCCATTTGAAAGCGTCATTAAAAATTATCCAGGTTTTTTTGTCTAACCGTAAAAAAATGTGAAAATTCGCTGAGAATTTTCCGCCGTTTTTAAACATTTTCTGTTTTTACGTAATTTTTTTTAAACAATAACTTTTATTTCCTTCCGCTTTTTTTTGTTATTGTTATCATTATTATGTATATTTTATGTTTTATGTTTTATGCTAGATTATAAATACGTTGGAAATGGGAAAATTCTATTTTATGTTTCACAAACTCCATCTACATTATATTTCTGCCTTTCTTCTAAAGAATCTCTGTTGGTTTTGTGTGATGAACACATCACCACGTTATGTGATATCATATTTTTGGAAGATGGCACATGGCCATAACTTATGGATCATTTAATTCGTATGTGTTACGGTATGTAAACATACAAGGATATACCGTATTAGAGGTTGTTTGTTTGTATAAGGTTTTCGGTCTGGCTATTGAACTTCAATATCTATTCAGTTCATCGCTTGAGTATAAAACATTATTTGCAGCCACATAAATGCTGGGTAAAAATATAAAATCCATTTTAATTCTTCTCTTAATGAAAAACTAAATTTTCTTTTCATTGAAAGAAATTTGCAACTTGTTGGTCCATTCTTTGTGTAATGAATAGTTATATACTCTCTTTAGTTGGTATATAGATAGTATATACACATACATACTGGTGGTTCGTTCCAAGAACTATTTCAATATTTTACTTTAATTGAAAAATTGGATTTGTAATCAATTTTATGAGACTATTGTTGTAGTCTATAGTGAAAATTTACAGAATTGTTGTACAAAATTTATCGGATTGAAAAGAGAGACAATATTTGTTGCGCACCATTGCTTTCTGATTCTAAGGGTGCTTCAAAATACCTGAAGTCCTTGTTTTCACTCAATCTGCCAAAATAACACCCAAATAACAAAAAACAAATTTACTCCTAACGCTTTACACGAGTACATACTGTAAGGAACACATAAGTATCCAAAGTATTACAAACAATTTTATCTAGGGCATTACGGTTTCTAGTCTGGATTATGAGAGGTCTTGCGATATTAAACATAACTATAACGGTATTTTCTTAAAATCACTTTGTCTAATTGGCATCAGCCACTGAAATATGTACATCAGTTACCTAAACTATACGCACCTTTGAACCTTTGGTGCCCCTACAACAACTGCCGGCGAATAAACTTCAACCATAAACTGGACCGGTTCAATATAGGATTCCATCCGGTGAACAAAGTTTGGCAGTCATTGCATCGACTGTGGCACAAAAAACGTAAAGCACTAAGTTTATAACATCCGTCTATCCAAAGCACAATATTGCAAAATCTGATGGTCGTAACACCCATTACCCAAAATATAAGAACCCAAAAGTCCGAACACGCTTTCACCCATAAATCCTGTGGTTACAACACACGTCCTTTAAGCTAGCAGAACCCATACAGCAGAACATTACAAGATAGTATGAATAATTATAGGCTAATAATAGGCTAATTAAATCATCGTGATATTTACAATAACTTTATTGCGAATGCCCTACTAGTGGAGCCAAAAATTTTTTTAAGGGGGCAATTGATTAGGCCTATATGAAATATGAAATTTACTTCAAAATAAATGACTAGATTGTCTCCATGTGAAGAAAAATTGAGCAAAACTCATAAATCACCGGTAAGAGTCATCAAAAGAATCAGAAAGCAATCGGACTGAAACGAAACAAAATCAAACGTTAGTATTCGAAGTGCCTCAGTGAACCAGCAAAACATCGCGAGTTTCGTATCGGAATTCAACGGAGAAGACTACGAAGACTTTCGAGAGATACTAAACGACATGTACGCGAAATCAGATTCATTGGACGAGCTGGAAAGAGAGTTCACAGATATACAAATATGGAGAAACGGTAAGAAATTACGGATACCGACTACTGGAAGTAATCGAGCGATACAAGACCGGATACAAGGCTACATAGACAGACATAGACACACAGAGCATCTAAACATGACATCAGTCCAATCATTTAAGTGCGGACTAAACAACACCATTTAAAGAGAAAAAATGGCGACAATAAGAGACAAAAACGTTGAAGAAATTATAAACGAAATAGAAGCAATAGAAAATCTCTTAACGAGATTCATAAGAAATTCAGAAAAATAAATCACAGCTAAACAAATATCACCAGTACCAACACTAACACTCCCTCACATAATAATTATAACCAAAAAAAATCACCAACCACATGCAACAACTGCCAACGACGAAACCACCCATGGGCGTAGATGCAAAACACAGAATACACCTGGCACCAAATATATACTACAACACTTTTAACCAAAACCATTTTCGAAGTCAATAACCACTAATTATACCACAAAGCCTTTCAAATAACTCTCAGCAAATTATTATCAGCAATTATTAACAGCAACAACGTAACCAGTATACCCCGACTTGTCAACAAAATAACTACTAATCGTACTCTCAAACAAATAGGTTCACACGAAAATTTTCCTTATATAGTGCGAAGTCACTGCAAAACACGTATCCGACGAATGCTGCAGAAGAATATTCAAGAGAAATTAAATCCAACACAACAACCACAGAAATAAAGTCGCAGTCTCCGATACAAACGACTAAGCTGAAAATTCAACGGAATGCGCATCAACACAATAATATCACCACTCCATTTCCAACAAATTGACACCATTCCAACATAACAGTCGCAGTAGATAAACTCCAGCTATTAGGAGAGCCACTGGCACCGGATCACAGTCAAATATATTAATCACAAAATAAGAAACTCGGATATTCTCTCCAAATAAGACCATTCCCGCAATGTACCAAAACCCACCCCGATTATCAAACAAAGACACGATACCAGACCCTTTCTCAAAATTTTTAGCAATATATATGTATATATATATATATATATAAATATATATATATATATAAATATATATATATATATATATATATATATATATATATATATATATATATATATATATATATATATATATATATATCGATTGTATACAAGCGATTTGTGCTACTCGAAAATCCTTTTTTATCAAGTTTCACCAACGTTGACTGAGCTGTGTAAAAAACCAAAATAATTAACCAGGGTTGCCTCACTGGATGACCCTCCAAATGAATTTTCCAAAACAGCACTCATCACAATCAGTTTCTCGTAGTTGAAAACGCCCCTCAGCAATTTTATTATTTTCGGATCCAACCGGGCGACATCGAAATCGTTTGAGGCGAAAATTATGAAGAATATAGGTTAGGGTTATAACAGTAATTAGCAACCAATTGCTAAAAATCAATAATGTTACTCATAACAACGATTTTTTTAGACTTCACAACACCGTAACGCAACATAGCACAGTATGGCGCAACATACCGCAATATTAAAAAATATAGCGTCAGACATCTATTTAACGCAATTCACTAGACCCAACATGAATCGAAAAATGGTGTAAGATGGTGCAACAACACGCAAAATGTAGCAAAATAGTGCAACACCATTCAACAAGTTGCAACATCTGGCAATATGGTACAATAACATTGTGCAGCAAGAAGCAACATAGTTTAATGACATACAACATCCCTGTAAAAAATGTTGTGCAATATGATGCAACATAATGCAACATTCCAGAGCAACATCCCAATGCAACATTCCAGAGTAACATTACGCAATGTGGTATAATATGACGGCCTCTCCGGAAGACTTGAATGAATATGATATGAATTTTCCGGAAATCGGAAGCCGAATTTGATCAAAATCAGTTCCACATAAGTTGTTCAAAGCAGGTTTCGAGCCTCACTCAGAGCGCATATTTAGAAGGATTCTTAGGAAGCGATTTTTGGCATCCGAAAACTGTTCCTCACCAGTTTTTATCATAATCGTGCGGGCCAAAAAATAATAATCAAAATATTCAACCCTATAGCCCACAGGATGATTTACTAAATAAATATGTCCGAAATCAGTGTCCGTCGCAATTGATTCCTGGTACGCTGTAATTTTCAGCCAACATAAAAAAAACTGAGGATATGAACCACTGCAGGAAAAGATAAACGAATTTTCTAGAAACTAAGACCTATCGCAATAATTTCGGGTACTCGAAAACTCTCTTTTAAAAAATTTCGTGAAAATCGTTAAAGGCGTTTCACTGTCGAGGATGGGTTGATAAATATTTACAACTTCTTTTGTTATTTTAAACGAAAGCTGCCCAATTTTTATGACATTTGATTGAAGAGTTTCTTAGAAAGAGTCGTTTTTGAAAAGTCAAGGCCCAAAGAGATAACAACATTATATACGAAGAATTGCATATGAAAAATGTATCAGCAAGGTGGGGTTTGTTTGTTAACAAATGTCCAAAAACTGAATTGAAGGACCATTTCTAAACAATGTTTGGATATGTTTCAGAGTAATCTAATCGAACTTTTGCGACGATTAATGGTTGATAAGACATGGATCCATCGCTACTCACCAGAACGAAAACAACAGCCAAAACAATGGGTAAAAGCTGGTTTCAAAGTTCTCCAAAGAAAGCAAAATTTGTTGCATCGGCTGGTAAGGTTATGGCCACCGTCGTTTGGGATGCGCGAGGCATTATATTTATCGACTATCTTGAGAAGGATAAAACCAGCACAGGTGGATATTATGCATCATTATTAAGCACTTTGAATGAAAAACGGCCACATTTGCAGCAAATTCTGAGAAAATTGTTATCTTGTTGGGACATCTGACCTAATATCATGAACCTAATATCATATATTGTCAACCACTATTAATCACATTTCATAGCCAAAGCAATGCAATACAAGTGTAGCTTCTGCACGAAGAATGAGTGAAAGTAGCACTAAAACCTTTGTTGGGAGGTGGTATAAAGGATGAATTTAAGATATTTGCCTTTAAAGTAAAAAGTATATCCCAGGCCGAGAAAAGTGGCCTCTTTGCACATAACTTTATGTCATTAAAAAAAATTACCGGTATTGCTAGACATCAAATTACTAGGTTATCGTCTCTCGTGTAATATAAAAAGAATCTATAAAACCCGCAATAACCATTCTAAAAATAAGATGACGATAATTTTCCAAGATTATCCTTTTTTAAGGTGGACCTTATAAAAATGTTTATGATGCTTTATATACTAATAAAACTGTTGATATGAATAAACAGGGAGCATCTGGTCATAGTTAGCAATATACCATAACAGAAATTTCGCTGAACATAAATAAGGTTTAAAAAATTTTGTCTCACAGTTAAAATAAAATCACATCTATAGTATTATCGTGTCATAAGGCAATGAGCTTGCGCAAAGATGTTTCAGGATACAGCAGGATAATTAATTATAAGGAAATTCAATTTATTTCTCAGAGTTATAACGAGATAAGAAAAGTCTGCGTTCACATCACAGTAACGAAGTGTTTTAAAAGACCTTTTTATTGACAACAACAAATATGGATGACAACGACCACAAGGATTTATAGGTCGGGTTAATTTCATTGAATACAATTTTCAATAATTTTGTGTCACATTCGTAAACACAAGAACTTCCTTAAGAAACGAGGAATTTCAAACATTTGTTGGTGTGGTGTTTGCGGAAAATTTCAAATTGACAACAACAAATATGGATGACAACAACAACAAGGTTTTATATGTCGGTTACATTTCGATATTGAATAGAATTTTAAATAATTTTGTGTGAGATTCGTAAACACAAAAACTTCGTTAAGAGGAATTTAAAACACTAGATGGTGTGATGTTTGCAGAAAAGTTCAAATTGACAACAACAAATATGGATGACAACAACAACAAGGAATTATAGGTCGGGTTAAAATCGACATTGAATACAATTTTCAAAAATTTTGTGTCAGATTCGTAAACACAAGAACTTCCTTAAGAAACGAGGAATTTCAAACATTAGTTGGTGTTGTGTTTGCGGAAAAGTTCAAATTGACAACAACAAATATGGATGACAACAACAACAAGGATTTATAGGTCGGGTTAATTTCAACATTGAATAGAATTTCCAATAATTATCTGTCAGATTCGTAAACACAAGAACTTCCTTAAGAAACGAGGAATTTCAAACATTAGTTGGTGTGGTGTTTGCGGAAAAGTTCAAATTGACAACAACAAATATGGATGACAACAACCACAAGGTTTTATATGTCGGTTACATTTCGATATTGAATAGAATTTTAAATAATTTTGTGTGAGATTCGTAAACACAAAAACTTCGTTAAGAGGAATTTAAAACACTAGATGGTGTGATGTTTGCAGAAAAGTTCAAATTGACAACAACAAATATGGATGACAACAACAACAAGGAATTATAGGTCGGGTTAAAATCGACATTGAATACAATTTTCAAAAATTTTGTGTCAGATTCGTAAACACAAGAACTTCCTTAAGAAACGAGGAATTTCAAACATTAGTTGGTGTTGTGTTTGCGGAAAAGTTCAAATTGACAACAACAAATATGGATGACAACAACAACAAGTTTTTATATGTCGGTTAAATTTCGACACTGACTAGAACTTTAAATAATTCTGTGTCAGATTCGTAAACACAAGAACTTCCTTAAGAAACGAGAAATTTCAAACATTAGTTGGTGTGGTGTTTGCGGAAAAGTTCAAATTGACAACAACAAATATGGATGACAACAACAACAAGGTTTTATATGTCGGTTAAATTTCGACACTGAATAGAATTTTAAATAATTTTGTGTCAGATTCGTAAACACAAGAACTTCCTTAAGAAACGAGGAATTTCAAACATTAGTTGGTGTGGTGTTTGCGGAAAAGTTCAAATTGACAACAACAAATATGGATGACAACAACAACAAGTTTTTATATTTCGGTTAAATTTCGACACTGACTAGAACTTTAAATATTTTTGTCGGAGATTCGTAAAGACAAGAACTTCCTTAATAAACGAGGAATTTCAAACATTAGAGGGTGTGGTACTTGCGGAAAAGTTCAAATTGACAACAACAAATATGGATGACAACAACAACAAGTTTTTATATTTCGGTTATATTTCGACACTGAATAGAATTTTAAATAATTTTGTGTGAGATTCGTAAATACAAGAACTTCCTTAAGAGGAATTTAAAACTTTAGAATGTGTGGTGTTTGCGGAAAATTTCGAATTGACAACAACAAACATGGATGACAACAACAACAAGGTTTTATATGTCGGTTAAATTTCGACACTGAATAGAATTTTAAATATTTTTGTGTGAGATTCGCAAAGACAAGAACTTCCTTTATAAACGAGGAATTTCAAACATTAGAGGGTATGGTACTTGCGGAAAAGTTCAAATTGACAACAACAAATATGGATGACAACAACAACAAGGTTTTATATGTCGGTTAAATTTCGACACTGAATAGAATTTTCAATAATTTTGTATGATTCGTAAACACAAGAACTTCCTTAAGAGGAATTTAAAACTTTAGAATGTGTGGTGTTTGCGGAAAATTTCAAATTGACAACAACAAACATGGATGACAACAACAACAAGTTTTTATTTGTGGAAATCATTTTATATTGAAAATAATTTGAAAAAATATGGTTCAGATTCGTAAGCACAAGAAGTGCCTTAATAAACGAGAAACTTAAACTCTCGGTGGTGAATTACTTTCGATAAAAACAATTGACGACAACAAATATGCGTGACAACAACAACAACCGTTTATAGAAGAGATTATAAAGATTATAAAAGATTATCTACCTTCAACTGGGAAGGGATTAGGGGGAGGAATTTTTAAAATAATTATTCGAACGCTGACGTATTTTGGTCCCATTTCCTGGGAGAAAATGTCAGTATAGAGGTATTTACAAAAAAAAATTCACTGTTTCCTCGCCCATAACTAAGTAAACACGACGTGACCGTATTACAAAAGCAGACAGAAATCCCTGAAAAATGTATTCAAAATTGTGTACCAAAATCTTCGAGGGAAAACATAACTCGTATAATAACGTTACATAACATAAGCTAATGAAATTGTACATAGTATAAACATAAATTATGATTATGTTATCATAATTCTGAACGAACGACTTTATCTCCCGTATGTCCGTATACGATTCACCCCAAAACACCGTCCTAAACAAACATACGTAGATTAATTTTTTTGTATACATAAACCGAATATATATTTGCATTATAGAAATTTGTTAATTCGGCTAAGCGGGAATTCAACATTTCAAGGAATATAAAATGGAAATGGAAAATGGAAAGGAAAAGTTTTTAGAGAACAGGTATATAACGTGCACATCATGATTCAGTCCCGAAAATTTTATTTTACACACTAGTAATTTTCCGAGAACACGAGATGAAAAACCAATATTCAGTTCAGCGTAAATATTAGATGTGGGATGAAGCCATTTAACGATAAATTTATAACGGTTAACATAATACTGTTCATATCAATTATGGTAATGTATAAATGAAGTTACTCGTATATGTTGTGAGATTTTATGATTTCCCTCCCATTGCTAAACTTTATCAACTCGTATATAATTTTTGCTGTTGCCACTTTCAATTTATTTTAATCGCCTTATTCCGCAACCTAAAGTATTCACCTCAAGAAAATTATTTTATCAATATTTTTTGCCTTACATAATAAATTGTGTTTCCGCAGGTTCTTGCGAAGACGTATACGCGTGGTATTAAGTATGTATATTTAGAAAAATGTACGTGTCATGTACGCGGTAAGTTGGAATACATGCGATAAGAAATTCGCGTGGTATATATTGTAAGAGGGAGCCTGGTATAACATCGACGGTATAACCTCATTAATCCAAATTATCTTGATACACCAACTAAATTTATTTAATTTTTATCTAAGCAAATTCCCCCATACAATTTTCCACTTAATTATCCACCCTAATTGCAATACCAGCAGTTTTGATTTTTTTTTCTACCTCCTCAACGGTTGATTTACCTTTTCCTTTAAGTAATTTTGTACTTTCTTAAACTTACATGATATTGGTGAATATTTCCAACCAACCAATAGGACAATCGATACTTAGAAAGGCATTTAAATTGTGGTGTTAAATTCAAATGGTACCGACCAAACTTCACACTGGGGGAAATCTCGATGGGGGCAGGATGCAATAGGAAATTTTCATCAACAGATTACGATCTGTGATGAAAAGGAACACTACTATGACCCCCTGTCGCAGTGCAAAACTCATGGGCCGACCCATCTTCTATATCCTGTACTATAGGCTGGCATGGAGCTATGCAATGCGCAGATGGTAACGTAAATCGGACCTATAGCCTTACGTCTTCGATTTGGCAGGCAACTGCGTAAGGTATAGGACGGGAAAAACGAACCGCGAACGAGTTGCGAGTGCTTTCGCCCCAGATCAGATTGCAGGGATTAAATTGAACTATTCTGGATAATTAGTTTGTGAGTCGCATGCGAATGGTCTAAGTTAGATTAAATATAGGAGAAACAACAAATTTGTATTCCTTTTCACTTTTAATATTCTACTGTAGTCCGTTACAAGCAATGCAAACTATCCTTATTTTGCATATAGTTTTTCACGCCTGTCTAATTCTAAAGTGGAACGTATATTAATTTTTATCATGGACCTTATGGCTAAAAATGTATCACATCCTTAACTTG
Organism: Nephrotoma guestfalica; assembly: GCA_963691935.1. Lineage (NCBI taxonomy): Eukaryota > Metazoa > Arthropoda > Insecta > Diptera > Tipulidae > Nephrotoma > Nephrotoma guestfalica. The sequence goes on from OY829915.1 coordinate 19,407,075, forward strand.
CGATTCAAAAGGTGTATAAATATTCAGTAGAAACTTAGAAAAAATTCCAGAAATTTTATTTTTAGTAATTAGTTTAGCAGACATCCGTTGTTGAAATTTCCATCTGTGTTTTTTGAAGAGCCTACATCCATGAAGAGATTTAAGGCAACGATACCTATATTTTGCAGCCCTTAGACTGTTCTATAAGCAATCAAACAATTGGCGGAAGTGGAACTGTAGATGGGGGTGTGTTAGTGCCTCTAAAACAAAGTAATTCTGGAGATCCCTAAAACGGACAAGAGTCTAAAAATTTGCCGAAATAGTCGAAGGCTTGATAGAGCTTTTCACGATTAATATTCGCCTTAGAATGTTTTGATTCACCAGATTGTCGTAAAGAATCTCACGCAATCTTCAGTTACAGGCATTCTTGGGGTTGGTGAAACTTTATCGGAAGTTTATGATCATGATGAGCTTGGTACAATCAATCTGTTATGCTAGTACGACCCAAAGAATGAAGGAGCTGTACCTCTCATGCAGTTTAAATTCCTTTGGTGCCGTTGCTGTTTGAGCCGACCTTCCGTTAATGTTTTATCGTTAGTTAAAAAATAATTCCTCCCAATTGGGCAAGAAGGTTCTTGCAATCATCTTCGGAGAGAGGAAATATCATAGATATGTGGTCGCTCTTTTATTTTAGTGACAGACCATCAACCATTAGAACTGTTATTTGATATCAAAAAGGTATATCAATTACTGCTCTCCATAGACCCCACCGATGGACCATAATTTTGTTCCGCCTTTTTCGCGTGTGCCACAAGAAGGCGAGAGAAGTGATTAACCCCTGGTTTGTGTGAAAAATGTCTTCTCGGAGATGGACGAGATATCAATATGTTATGAAAATGTAGCACGGGAAACAAAGTCTCCCGACTTCGGGATCGATGTGGAAATTATGGGCGAAACACCAGCAGCTAGCACGATTGGCAAATTGGAAAAACTATTTGCTGTGTTTGGTTTTCCTCATAAGCTCGTCGCAGATAACGGCCTACCATTAAACTAAGCTGAGTTCGTGAAATTTTGTCAACCAAAGGTATTTCTCCGTTGAAAAGTTCAGAATATATCTTCCAAGCCAATGGGCTGTCAAGTCAGTTAATTAATATCCTACATGTGTAGACAATGTATGTAGAGAATTAATAAAATGGCGTCGAAAACGATATTTTTGTGCATGGAACCATTTCAAGATGGAAAACTTCATTTTTACTCCGCATTTGAAAAATTAGAACGCATTCGAAAAATTAGTTTGCATAAGGTAATGACGTACCTCAGGAGTGAAATTCGCAACAAATCGAAAGTACTAAATGTTGGAGGAACATAATACTAAATCCAACATGAAAGTACTATCTGCACTTTTACCGATATTTCAGCAACTTTACAATTTTACAATTTCAAGGCGAATTGAATTAAGTCGGATTAGACTTACATCAACATAGCATTTTTCAGGAGCCCAGTCCCAATTTAAAATAATGAATTCTTGTACGAAATCTATCGTAATTCCGCGTAATTTGAATTTTTCGGGGTCATTTTAAAATAAACCTTGGAAGTTGAGACTTTGGAAATGGTCCCACCATGATTTTCGAGTAGTTCTGGTCCTCAAAGTTTTAGGACGATGTAATTGGTACTTAATGGCGAGAATGGTCCAGATACAGCCACTTTGAGAACCCACTTTATATCTTAATGGGATCTTGAGATTTTGGGTTTTGGTCATCGGCCCCACTATGTTTTTCGAGAAGTTCTGGTCCTAAAAATTTGTCAGTGCAACGTTTTAGGACGACGTAATTGATACTTCATGGCGAGAAACACTACTAAATATTTCATTGGGATTGTAATTTTTTTTTTGGTTTTGGTTTTTTGACAATTTCGTTAGTGTGAGCTAGAACAAAGAAAATGGATCCTATAATTATTTTTGATAGCCCTTCCCCTGACGAGTTAAATGTGGAATACGAAGTAAGAGGTATAACCAGTTCTACGATAGTTGAAAAAAAAATGTGTAGAGTTAGTTCAGAAAGAATATCAAAATCAAAGTCTAAAACCTAAATTATCGCACATAATTAACGAGCCAGAACTTGAGTTTAATGCAATTAGTCAGCAATGTATTGAGTTAGATAAAGCCCTTGATCGTGTGGAAAACGGTTCAGCGTTTGAAAAACGCAAAATCCTGATAAAAATTGTACATTGGCGTGATTGAACAATTTGTCAGGTACTTCTCTATTAAGCTCTATTAGATCGATTAGTCGCGACATAAAAAAATTAGAATCCAATTCTGATTTATCTAAGGCAGGCTCTTAATCTAAAGCAACTTTCTCGAAAGACGTATATGAGGCGGGTTTAAGTCATAAAATTAGCGATTTTAATACTAAAGAACAGAAATCTGATTCGGAATTTGGGAAAGATTTAGAAAGGTGTTTTAGAGGAGGAAATGTCTAATATGTTTACAAGAAAATTAGCCTCCGTCAAACAGACGTATTCGGAAAATCGTAAATCTATGCATAAAGCAGAAGTTCGAAAGACTAATCAAAGTAATAGCGAATCAGAAGGAAGTTCACGGATCCCGCCAAATGGAAAATATCGTTTTCGGGGCGCGAAAGCAAACGGGGAGACGAAAACATCCAAGATTTTATAATGCGTTTAGAAGAGTACGCATTCCAAGTCGATGTACCTAAGCAGGAATTAGTTACCTTAATGAGAAATTTTGTAACTGATAAAGCTGATAAATGGTATTATACACAAATATTAGGTGAAATCGACATACTACCTGGCGACAGATAAAGGAGGCAATACTTGAACGTTTCGGTAGCGTACAAAGAGGTCGTGAAACAAGAAAATACAGTCGAAGCCGCATTCAATATTTCAAAGAATCATTTAATGATTACTTAATCGAAGTTGAGACTGCCAATTACCGGTTGACGGATTCTTTATCTGACGACGAAATATTAGATGTCTTATTAGATAATATGAACAGCGCACTAAAGAATGCAACCTCCCATTTAAAAATTAAAACTGCTTCTTCCTTAAGGAAAATCTGTGATAACTTTGAAAAGGTGTGGAATACTTCAGGATTTGACCCACGTAGGCTAATCGAGACTATCGAATGTTCTACTTGAAGCAACCGGACACGTAGAAGCAATCAACAGTCAGAACTTTACAGTATGCTATGTAAAGATCTAGGACACAGATTTTCTGCTTGTCCTATGGAAAAGACTCACAAATTCTGTGAGGGATGCGGTGTGACAGGATTTAGCACTGATGATTGCGCTTAAGATGTCAAAAAAACGTACTCCAGGGAAATGTAGCGCCGAACGCTGCGCCTTCTGGGGAACCTCGTTCGGGACGAATCTTGAGCCCCAGACCTTCGGTATTGTCAAAACAGCAATCGACATAGCCCAATCAAAAGTAATTTCAAAGTATTGCCAAACAACGTCCTCTCAATCAATTAAAACACTAACTGAAGGTAATCATAAAACTTCAAAATTAAAAAAACGTTTACGTAGGATAAAGTTGTACTGGAGGTACAAGAAACTTTTTCAACACGCGTTTTCTGTCAGCAGATCTCTCTATATCGTATAGAAGCGAGCTCTTGGTTAAATTTTTTTTTCGAATATGTCTGTTGTTTGTAAATAAATAACTATTAACATCGGAACATATTTTACTACTGTGATAGTAAATTTTGTTTGGGCTGATTATAAAAAAACTGTCTCGACAACTATTTTTTGGGCTGATATCATCAAAATGTCATGACATAAATTTTTTTTTTGGGCAGACATATAAAATATTATAGAAAATCTAATTTTAGTGTTGCCATAGCATATTTTTGGAATGAATTTTGGGTCAAGTTCACATACATCAATTGCTATCTTTATATTTTTAATGAGCTAGTTAACTTGACCTTATTAAAGTTAGCCAAAAGATTCCAGCCGAAAGATAAAAAAAAATGATAATGCAGATAGTGTCTTCGCTATCTCAGCCATAAGTAAACAACATGGACAATGTTGATTGATTTTCTTTAGTCGAAAGTTATCAGCTGACATTTCCAACTCAATAAATAAATAAATATATAAATGGCGCTCTAGATAAATGACCTAGGCTAATAATGCCACTATAACCATTTGATAGGCTATATTGTTGTTCAACTTTGGTCTAATTGTTGCGTAGGTCTGAAGGATTCAATGTATTGAAAATTCATTGAATGCTCTGGCGCTCCAGATACACTACCTAGGCCATTATTGCCATTATGACTATTTGATAGGCCACGTTGTTGTTCAACCCTGATCTAAATGTGGAGAAAATCTGAAGGATATATGGGGTGGTTTTCTTGGCAAAATTTACATTTTCTATGTATTGAAAATTCATTGATTGTTCGGGCGCTCCAGATAATCGACTTAGACCATTAATGCCACTATGTCTATTTGATAGGCCATATTGTTGTTCAGCCCTGGTATAAATGTAGGGAAAGTTTGAAGGAGATACTTGGTGGTTTTTGCGAAAATTTCCATTTTCAATGTATTGAAAATTCATTGAATGCTCTGGCGCTCCAGATAAACGACCTAGGCCATTAATGCCACTATGACTATTTGGCCTAGGTTGTTTATCTGGAGCAACAGAGCATTCAATGAATTTTCAATACATTGAAAATGGAAATTTTGGAAAAAAAACATCCTGAATCTCCTTCAGACTTACTCCACATTTAGACCAGGGTTGAACAACAATATGGCCTCGTTTATCTGGAGCAACAGCATTCAATGAATTTTTAATACAATGAAAGTTGAAATGTTGGCAAAAAATTACCAAGTATCTCCTTCAGACTTACTCCACATTTAGACCAGGGTTGATACACAATATGGCTTATCAAATAGTCATATTGGCATTAATGACCTAGGTAGTTTATCTGGAGCGCCAGAGCATTCAACGAATTTTCAATATATTGAAAATCGAAATTTTACCAAAAAACAACCCCGTATACCCTACAGACTTGGCATTAATGGCCTAGGTCGTTTATTTGAAGCGCCAGAGTATTTAATGAACTTTCAATACATTGAAAAAGGAAATTTTGCCAAAAACAGCCCCGGATATCCTTCAGACTTTCTCCACATTTAGACCAAAGTTGGACAACAATACGGACAAACCGAGCACAACAATGCATATATATATATATATATATATATATATATATATATATATATATATATATATATATATATATATATATATATATATATATATATATATATATATATATATATATATATATTGTATATATATATATATATATATATATATATATATATATATATATATATATATATATATATAAATATATATATATATCGGCTGATATTTTTCGGCTTGAGAAAATGCTTACTTTCGGCTGGGATAGCGAAGGCACTACCTGCATTATCGATTTTTTTATCTTTCGGCTGGAATCTTTCGGCTAACTTTAATAGTATGTTAACTTTCAGCAAACGGAAGAATTGTTCTAAGAAATGAAGTGTATTAAGATTTTTAAAACTAGCAAAGTATAGTCATATTGAATATTTTCAATTTTTATTGTATTGATTAATTTGTTTATGTTATCCAGATGAAAAATAGTTATTATGAAGGCAACTAAAATGAATCCAACCCCAACGTAGTTGTCGTTCTAAATATGTTTTATTAAATTTAGCTCTAAAGCTTATTATAAGCCAAATGTATAATGCAAAAACATGTCGTCTTGGTGTGAAATTTTCTCTGCAGTACCATAAACGTAAAACAGTTTTTTGCCTGATGAACGATAAAGGTAAACTAGTAGTAGTTTTATAAAATAATCAGCTAGCCCTATAAATAATTAATGATGTTTTATTTTTCAGATAAGTGGATACAAGATTCCTCACTATGTAGGATTTAGTAGAATAAACTAGAAAATAAGAATCTACCTAGAAAATTTTCTCATGAATATAAACAACTTTAAGATAATAAAAGAAGACGAGAAACATGTACGAGTACATACGGGTATCCCAGGTCTTAATAATGATTATGTAAAAAAATATCAGATTCATCAGAAAGCTGTGCTACTTTACTCGTATCTGTACTTATATTTAAAAGTCACCCCTCACATCTCCTTTGAGTGTATTTCATGTAATTCATACTAAAATATTTATACCTACGTTGGGAGTAAAATACCAATTTTATATTGAATAAAATAAAAAAGCAGAATAAAATATGAGTGGGTGCACCAAATACCCATCTCGGGTGGGTGCATCAAATCTGATACGTAAATTATTTTCCGAATTATATATTCGCCCCAAATTTAAATGGTGGGTGTATGGATGGTCTTCAATATGTTTTTGCGAAACTCCTTAATGCCCAAAACGTTTCAAAATTATAATCAAATTAGAGCTTTTGCGGTGAATGTATGAGGTGTACAGTTGTGGGCACGGAACAATTGTACACCTGTTATTTAACATGCGGTTATAGAAGAGCTTTAAGTTTAAATCGGTTTTAATATTTAATGATACCAGCAAAAAGGTGATGATTTTGATAAGAAACAAGGAAAAATAAAATTTTTGAACATCTCACTAAGCACCTTAAATAATTATAAAAAGTTTTTGTTGTATGTAGGTTTTCTTTGTGTCTATACAAACTAATGAGCATTTTTTAAGTAAATTTTAAATATTCAAGGAAAATCTTAAAACACACAGACAAAGCGGAAAGGCGCAAAAAAAGGTGTTCATTTTCGGCTAAAAGGATTTAAATTATTTAATGTCGGGATTGTTTGATCGAGATGCTAAAAATGTATTTGTATAGAGCAGCTTCTTGAGTGTTCTGGAGAATTTAGTTTCTTTTCAATTTCGATGTAATTAATTTCCATCAAAAGCTAATTATGGTGTAGATCCATCATTTTATGGTCGTTTTTTCTCCTATAGAAATTCACTCAAAATTAAGAAGGTAATTTTTGGGTTTTCAAATTCAAGCAACAACCATCTCTCGTACATTATGCCGGATAATTAATCATAATCATGTAACGAGCATAATTACATTGGGTTTTTTATATGCCGATACATACATTTGTAAATTATTTTAACATACGCTAAGGAGGAGTGGCGGGTAGATGTAGGATCAAGGTGAGCAATGACAGTGTAATATTTGTAAAGTGGTTTTACTTAAAATATGTTGTTGATGTTTGTGGAACACTATAATATTTGTAATGAAGTTATATTATTGATCAATATAAAGGGTGGGCCAAATAATTTTTTTTTTAAAAATGCAATAAAACAAAAAGTTCTTAATATTTTTTCAAATTTATTTTTTCATTGTAAAGAACAATCCTTCCGATTAATTATGGAATACTATTTCATTCATTTGACTGCCTCGGCAGGCCTAGACGTACCCCATACGGTCGGTCCAATTTTTGAGCACATTTTCGATGGTATGCGGCATTATTTCTTCAATGGCAATACGAATATTGTTCTTGAGAGCGTTAATCGTTGCTGGTTTACCGGTGTAACACTTATCTTTGACGGCACCCCAAAGATAATAGTCCAACGGCGTTAAATCAGAGCTCCGAGGCAGCCAAATCACATCAGCGCAAAAGATCAATTGCAACGTGTGCTGTGTGGCACGAAGCGCCGTCCTGTTGGAACCAAATGTTGCCTATACGTCCTCCTCTTGAAGTGCCGGGAACAAAAAATCATTTATCATGGCGCGATAGTGCTCACCATTGACAGTAACGGCGGCTCCTTGCTCATTTTCAAAGAAAAATGGCCCAATGAGGCCACCGGACCAAAGTCCGCATCAAACAGTCACTCGTTGAGGATGCATCGGCTTTTCTACGATCACGTGCGGGTTCTCCGTGCCTCAAATGCGATAATTCTGGTTGTTTACATAGCCGCCAAGATGGAAATGCGCCTCATCCGAAAAGATGATTTTTTTGCCAAAATCGGCATCTTCTTCAAGCCGATCGCAAACCCACTCAGCGAACCGAAAACGCAATGGGTGGTGTCTTTGCTTCAATTCCTGAACCAATTGAACTTTAAACGGTGTCATACCAAGGTCTTTATGCAGAATTCGTCGCAATATTGTGCGTGAAATGTTCAATTCTTGAGCACGATGACGAGTTGACGTTCCCGGCGACTCACGCACATTCTCGGCTACAGCATCAACATTTTCGGGTGTACGCTTGATTGGCTGTTTGGTTTGTGCTGGTTTACCATTCGCAAAATAACCGCTACTTCAAAAAAAGTTAGATGGCCCACCTTGTAGGTAGTTTGGAGAATCAAGGGTTGGGTGCGGTTAAACTGAAGCCAAAATAAGTTTATGTGAAAGAAGTTTATTGTCTCCCGCTTATTGATACCAATAGGAATTTTATGACCTTTTGCAAAATATTTGTGGGGTTTGAACAACCTTTGTGAAGATAACCCAAAATTCTAGCCTCGAAAATAAAAAAGGTGCGCATAGCAATAATATTTAATTCTATTTATTCCGACATTGCATTATAATTATAGCTCTCTCCTTATACTTTATACATTTATATGTCAAAAATTTAATAAATAAAAATTTTAAAACCCTTTTAAAAAATTTAAAAACATGTGATAAAAGTTTTCGTACGGAGTTCTATAAATAAAACTAGGCACATCATTCAAAGCATGTACAACGTTTTGAGCTCCTAAATAAATTACATTAAATAAAAAACTTACTGTCCACTATACTAACAACGAATATCACTTTCTATGCTTATTTGAATTTAAAACGAGTTCAGATGTCCATAGAAGACAAAAACTATTCGTTGGCCCAACTAGCGGTGCACATCGTTTGATAGGTGAATGTTTAAGGTGCACGTAGGAGTTGAGATAGGAGTTGAGATATAGTCCATAGAAGTTGGGAACTACTCGCCAGCCCAATGCGATTTTTTTTAGAATTTGTCTATAGGAGTTGAGATATAGTCCATAGAAGTCAGAAACTGATCGTTGGCCCAACTGGAGGTATACATCGTTTGATGAGCATGAATAGTTCCTGAATTCTATGGACTATATCTCAACTCCTAGACATAGAAAAAGTCTAAGAAAAATCTTACGTACTCCTTAAACAGTCACCTATCACGCGATGTGCACCGCTAGTTGGGTCAACGAATAGTTCCTGATTTCTATGGACCATAACTCAACTCTTATCCTAACTCCTACGTATTCCTTAAATATTCACCTATCAAACGATGTGTACCGCTAGTTAGACCAACGAATAATTCCGGACTTCTTCCCCCCTATCAAACGATGGGCACTGATAGTTTGGCCAGCGAGTAGTTCATAACTTCTATGTACCATATCTCTACTCCTAACTCAACTCCTACGTGCTCCTTAAACAGTCCTCATATCAAACAATGTGCACCGAGAGTTGGACCAACGAATAATTCCTGACTTCTATGTACTATATCTTAACTCCTATAGACATAGAAAAATTCTAAAAAACTCATAAATGTTGTTTAAACAACCCAACAAACGGTGTACACCACACAAAAAAATTTCTACATTCTTACTCCCAACCCCGAAAATTTCGTTTGTTATGACAGATTTTAGCAAGAATTTTCGGAGCTGAGAGTAAAAATGTGGTGATTTTCTGGGCTGAGAGTACAAAGTGGCATGATAGCAACAATTGGTATTGCCATCGCATTTTTCGGGATTGGAATTTGGGCTATCTTCACATACATGTTTGGCCTGCTCAGTAGCTTTCATTTTGGTGTATTCTGTGTATAGTCTTTGATCCATGAGTTTTTTGTGTAAAGTGCGACAGAAGTGCAATAGACTTGTTTTGGTCTATATACGGTTACGGAAGTCTGAAGTTCGATTCTCATTAACGCTTTGTCTTTTTGTTGCTTTTGACAGGAAAAATAAAATTTAGAATGTGTCCGTAAAAATAAGAAAAATTAAACCCGTTGTGAAATATAAACGATAATCAACATGGATAAAGATTCAAGTTTAAGAAACCGTCAGTTGAAAGCCGTGATACAAAATCTCTATCGGCACGTGCGTTTTGCATGACGCATAACGATTGCAACGCGAGCGAGAGTGAAAGTGAATGCAGAAGTGCAGCGTTTCCGACGCGAGTGAGAGACAACTGAAGAGCGTTGATAAGATAAAACCATAAGCGATTGTTTTATTTATTTGTAGGTGAAGCATAAAATTTTAAAAATTACTTAATATTAAAATTTTTGCCCCCCCAATTAAAATGTGTTCGCCACATGCTGCTATATGAGCAGAGCCTCCATTTTTAACAACAATTATATTGCAACTCGGACAATGATTGGCTTCCCTATTTCCAAACATTTTGCTGTGTTCTTTCACTGAGATATCGGTCGATAAGAGATTGCAGCAACGAATCGGTGGCTTCGAGCAAGAAACACCAGAAGCTCAATGACGACGAATCGCCGTTAGTTCTATTCAGAAATTATCTCAATAATGTCGTGCAAAGATGATTTATGTCAGCTGACATAAAGATCTTGCATTTCTGTCAGAAGGATAAAGTCAAACAACACAATCCAAAAGACGATAACGGCGTTGAGTTTCGTTACCCCAACATTTTCCAGCCGTTCTTGTCTCAAACAACCAACTTAGGCAACATCAACTTCCGCGACCATATCCGGTCATACAATAGCAATGTTTCGCTTGCATCTATGGGCTATAAAATTGTAGAGCTATCTGGACAAGGACCTTATGTGGCCAAGATTCGTGGGCAAACTAACCACAGAACATCGGCTCAAAAAATTCGCTCAGCTCTACGTGAATGAGAATACTCAGGCGACACAGCGGTGACAAAATCATCCAGAAAATGATGAATATTTAAGTCGAATCTTAGACGAAATGGACAGCAACATCCAGTTTGTGACATGGTTTTTCATCGCCAACTACAGTCCGACGAAATTCGTCCAGCTCAGTAGGTTGTTAACATAAGTGCAAGATTATATCATTTTACCGGAAGAAGGAGCCATTACATCGCGAGTACCAAAAATAAAGGGGCCACCCCCCAACTGAAATACAGTTGGAATTTGCGGTTCCAATTTCCCCTTACCATCAAATAAACACCAATCGCATCAAAAGCGTACAAAGAAGGGTTATTGCTGTACAGTGCTCAGAAAGACGGATGGTGCTATGATCACAATCTACTGTACCACCCCAATATTCTCCGTTTACCCCTTTATATTAAAATATATAATATTTTTCAAGGTCCTGCTCTGAATACCAGAAGAAACCAACTCGATACTTTAATGCTACGAAATGTCTTTCTTGGGCACATTGTAGACCCGCCAAATATTTTCGGTGCCATCGGTTTGCATGCCCGACATTAATATCATAAATTTTCGATTTTGTACCAACAAATAAATAATAATAAAAGTCCGAATTTAGATTAATCTAGAGCTGCGGGCCATTCAATGAATTTGATAAACTTGAAATACCGAATTTTGTTAAATTACACCCCCGTAGGTCCAACATGATTTCTTCACAATTGGGATAAAGTTAACAGCCATTAATGCTTTCCAAATAGTCATAAAACATCAATGCTGATTTAGATTGACCTAGAGAGCGGGAACATTAAATAAATTTGCAAAAAATTGAACAACCGAGTTCTTGTCAAATTATACCCCCGCAGTCCTATCAGGATCTCATCACAATTTGGCTAGAGCTAACAGCCATTAAGGTCTATCAAATAGCTGTAGTGGCATCAATAAACTAACGAAATCTTGTAAGATTATACTCTGTAGCCCATCGGCATTTCGTTATAATTGGGCTAGAATTAACAGGCGTTAAGGCCTATTGAATGGACATAGCAACATCAATGCGGATTTAGGTTAACCTAAATTTCTAATGTGCTTTCGAAATTTCCTCAAATTACACCGTCGAGCCCCATCGGAATTACTTCACAGTTGGCCAATTCATTCATTATAGCCTTGTAAACCACTGAGGAACCGTTGGCCAATTTCGAACCATTAGCCCAACAGTTTAAAAGGTACCATCAAACGGTAAAAAATAATATTGGAGGACAAGCAAAACACAATATGCCTCGCCGGGGACTCAGAATCTTTCTATGGAATACGAGAGATTTTAAAGGAATCATTGGGAGATAAACAAGAACATCAATTCAATTTCAACGAGAATATGGCATCTAGTTGAAGAAAGTCCGTCAGGCAAAACAAATCAACAGCTACTTTCCACTCAAAATCCAATGTTGGTATTTCCTCAATGGCCTGGAAAACTTTAAAATGAAATCATTCCCTTGAAAGTCAAGACTTCCGCAAGGTCAAAAACACCGTTAAAAATTGTGCAATACTCTTGAAGCCGATATCGAAGGAAAATATTCTGATCTGGACGCAGAACATGGTCAGAACAACGAGGAGGTCACAACCCTAGAGAACGAAAACTTTTGGTGGAAACGCGATTCGGATTCGGTAATATAATACATTGCTGTCTACTGAACCCAAATTGATAAATAGTAAAAAATATTTTAGGGATGAAGAAAGAGGCTAAAAAGTAAAAATTAATTGTGTTGGACACGATTTACCAGAAGTATCCAATAACGGGGTTCAATCCATTGAAAATTTTGTTAGAAAATCGATGGTCCAAATGAAGGCCAAAATTGGACATAACTCGAGCACCACTGAACTAGACCATAAAGTTCCACCGATACTATTCCTGCTATCATTTTTATTGCCATTTAGTAAAACTTTAAACTATAATGACCTACAGAAAAAACACCCGAAGTAAAATTAACGAGGAGACGTAATCCAAACGGAACATCTATGCGAGGCTTTAGGCTAATATCGATTCAAATAAATTTCGTTGAAATCCAGGGTGCACTCCACAATATAAAAACCACAAGACAGATGCTAGAAGATCAAGAAATTGCTTCCATCATCGAGGAAGGTATTTAAAATAGAACGCAGTTGAATCATGTTTGCCTGAGGCACATGGAACATAACACAAAGAAATTCGTCTCTTGAAAAACTACACCAGACTACAACTCTCCGGTAAGATACATTGTAGTACACCACATGGTGACCACAGGACATTACCGTACCGCCACAACTCATCTTTAGTAGAATTCCAACATATGGTGCAACTACAATTCTGCCGACCTTCTTCATCAGAAATATCATGTTCATCCTAACCGTTACCCTATTTCTCACATCCAAAATTTCTCCATACAATTACATTCGACATAAAAATGTTTGTTTGAAGTAATTTGAACTTTCTCAGATTACTTCGAGTGGCATTCTGCCATCCCAAGGGCGAATAAATGAGAGAATTTCCTGCACCGAAAAACGTCAATCAGATTCAACAATTCGTCGGCGTGGTAAAGTACTACAACCGATTCATTTCAAAACTAGCAGAGATATACTTGCCCCAATTCACACACATTTAACAAGGCTCCTCAAAAATCCTAAAACGCCTCAACATTTCTCTTGGAATAAAGATCGTCAAAAAGTATTCCTTCAGTTCAAGAACAACTTAGAAAATATTGCTCTTTCAGCGCATCCGCTGAGCGACTCAAAATATAGCATCACCGCTGATGCATTCTACACATATAGCAAGCAACATATAGCTGCGGTCTTACAACAACTCGATCGTGAATTGTTTGTAGTTTTCCACACAATAAAACATTTTGGATACTTTGTCGAACGTCGGGAATTCACCATATTTACCAACCAGAACCACTTACTAAAGCAATTTCCTCTAAAAGGCAAGAACGTCACTTAGATTTTGTCTCCTAATTTACCATCACAACGATCGCAAAAGCACAAGCGTCCGATTAAGAACTAACAGACTTACTCTCTATTTCTTCAAATCGGCGTCCGTCTAAGTGGAAAATAATTAATTCGCACTAGCCTTTTTGACAATTTACTGTGAAATTTTTACAGGCAACAAACGCCCGTCAAACTATCTGCGGCACTTTGCATAATATTTCACATCCAAGTGTACGACCAATTCGCAAGAATGCAAAATTCAACGCCACACCAAATCACCTCATGGGAATTTCTAAATTCCACCAGGTAAATTTGAACACATCCAATATTTATGTTAAACCACTTCCACCATATAATGGTTTGGGGGTTGCGAAAACACTCGTCGTTGCGTCTCTTTCTAGATTCGGACATAACGACCGATCAAGGCACACAGTTCGAACCCAAACTATTCACTTAGCTGAAGCAACTCTTAGGCTCACATTGAGTATGAACTATACTGCCTACCATCCTAAATCAAAATTAAATCAGCTCTTAAAGCTCGCGCAAATACCGGCAATTGAATTTCAGAGATCCCAATCATATTGTTGGAAATCCGGGCAACACCACAAGTTAGCACTGACACAGTGATTGATCAATTACGCAAAGCAAATCAAAACGACATATTCGTACCAAAATGATTGCAAACTTGTGACTACTTTTCCGCACGAATAAATAAAGTACGCACTGGCGTCACACCACTCTATGAAGACCCATACAAAGTTATATGACGACTTGCAACAATCTGTCTCTAATGATAGACTCAAACCAGTTCATGGAATTTTAAGTTCACCCGATCAAATATCGGTAACACAGTCTTCACAGAACTCAAACCCTAAATTATCTGTCATCAGTTTAATACTCGCACCCACGGTGGAGGGCATTCACTGAGCGGTGAGAGATGTAGCGAGTTGTTTTGACCACGACAAGAAACACCGCATAAATATTGGTAAACCTCATCTGTACGTACCCCAAGCCATTATATAGAGGTTTCCAATAAGCGGTTTCATTTTGAATAGCCTGCTATTTGGGCAGCTGTCAATTTTGAAGCTGTTATCTTTTGACGTTTGACAAGTAAAAATTACGTCATTACTAAAAATGGTACGATACCCGCTTCAACAACGCACTGAAATTGTTAAAATTCACTACAAAAATGGTGAAAATTTTGCAGTCACAGTTCGCAAAACTAAAGCACTTTTGGGTAGTCGTGAAGCACCTTCTCGGCCGGCAATAGTGAAACTGGTGGCAAAATTTGAGCTGTTGGAACAAGTTAGTGATATAAAGAATCGAAACCGTGTGCGTCGCTCAAGAACAACTGGGAATATTGCTGCTGTAGCCCGTAGTGTTGACGAAAACCCAGGTTTGTCGATTCCTCGTCGATCTTTGGAATTAGGTTTTCCACAAACGACATTACACCGTATTTTGCATGAAAACTTAGGTCTTAAGGCTTCCAAAGTTCAGTTAACACAAGAACTCAAGCCGGTCGATCGCCATAAACGTCGTATCTTCGCTGGTTGGGTCCTTCAAATGCATCAAAATGATCCGGATTTTCATCGAAAAACATCTTCAGTGATGGGGCGCATTTTCACCTCGGAAGCTACGTCAATACCGGAATTGGAAGATATTGATGTGGACGACGTTTACTTTCAGCAAGACGGCGCTACGTGCCACACAAGCAACGAAACAATCGCAATTTTGCAAGAAAAGTTTCCTAACGGTGTTATTTCTAGAAGAGGTGATCACACCACCGAGATCTTGTGACTTAACACCTTTCGACTTATTTCTTTGGCATCACGTGAAAGAAAGGCTATTTGGCTGATATCGTTTTCAAATGTTAATGGCATACCTTCCTCTTTACAATGAAATAAACAGTCATTGATTTCTCTTTAATTACTCGTTTTTTTATATCAAAATGAAACCTCTTATTGGAAAACCCTTTATAAGAGACGGCATTTCGAGCGTTTGTGCTATCCGAACCATATTTCAGTATAGGGTGTACTGAAATAGTTTGGTGTCGCGCAACTAGAATTTTAGAAACTGGCAAAACTAGTTTAAGATGTCAAATATATTTTCTACCTATTCGAATTTAGATTTTATCGGAGCAACATCGCCGCCGCTCCATCGCCCACCGGTAACCAACAAACATAAATCAAGCAATCAAAAATTAAAGTGGTTTAATTATCTTTATTATTAAAGCTGTCCGAGCACGTTAGTACAATGAGCAAATGTCTCACCCACGCTGAATTGACTACCATCAAACCCATAGGTGATCGTAACAGTATAACTATATACTTACATGTGACACAGAAAATGATTTACCTTTTCCGATAAATAAATAGAATAAATTTTTATTGCTCAATAATACGTTTGAATTGCTTGTCATATACAAAAGCTCAACACTATTAAGATAATCTACTTAGAATATAAAAACTTGAAAAACAAATTAAAGTTCCTTATTATTGCAACCGTTGTCTCTTTGCCTCTTCATTCCTTGTATATAAAAACACTACATGTTGATTGCTGTATTATAGTCTTAAAAGCTGTTGTTAACATACCTTTTTACGTATCTAATTCAAGTCATGATCCGAGATTATTATTTAAGTAAAACAAGGACATTACGATTGACCTAAGAAAATTTCTAGTTTGCTGTTTTGTTGAGATGCTTATATACCGTTATATAAACTATACTTTATAGAGCTCCTATTATAGTATTAAAGAGGGTAATCTTAAAAAAAATACCACCACCGTATTTTTAGAATTGTTATTGTAATTTTCCTAGATGCCATTTTAAAGAAGAGATTTTAATCTGTTTTACGATGCAATGAAAACTGTAAAATTTAATTGAAATTAGTCACGTTCTAATATTTTTGGTGTAATTGAAAGCGAATTATCTCAAAATTAACGTAAACTGTTATATTGTTAGACTGAATAAAAAAATTGTGTGCTGATTGCAGAACAATCTGTTGTTTAAGATTTTATCGTTATTTTTACTTCCTGCATGTAATTAGTGGGTATTGTAAAAAAAATTCGAAAACCAGTTGTCTTTATGTACATTTCTAGCGAAATCTTTTAAATTGAAGTTAGAAATGGTCTATTCGAATCATTTTAAACATTTAATTAACAGAAAATCAATTTCCAATTAGAATGTTGAGGAAACATTTATTTCCTAAAACAAATACGTAGTCGCATTACAGTAACCTTCCTCGTTCTTACATAATCTCGAGAAAGACCAAACTCGATTAGAATTAGAACACCATTCTGTCATTAGTGGCATTTACCACTCAATTATGACGATTTCAAGGACCTTCAATGCTATCTTGAATAAATGGATTTCAAAATCAATATAAACCAAAGGAATACGGCGATCGTTGAAAGCGAGGCCGACAACCTAGATGCTAGAAGTTACCTCTTGTTAATTAACCAACCAATTTACCAATCATCGGCGATAATAATGTAACTGTTCTTCTTTTGAGGCAAACCAGTTATCGAGCCATTTTCGTACATTTTTGTAGAAAGTGAAGTGCTCTGCAGTAAGCCCAAGCCCCATTGATGCAAATAAATGATAATGGTATGAAAGTATTTCCCAATTAAGTGCTTCCAACTTTTCCATGACCGGGTTTGCTATTTGTGATGGTGCATTATAATGAATCAAAATCACTTTGTGTTGCCTTTTATCATGTAGTTTTTCACGCAAAACTCGATTCAAATTGATCATTTGTTGTTGGTAGCGTTTAGTATATACGGTTTCACCAGGTTTTAGCAGCTCAAAATAAATCACATTTTTCTGATCCCACCAAATACAGAGCATTGTCTTCCGTCCTAAGCGATTTGGCCTGGTAGTCGACGTTGGTGGTTGTCCTGGGCCAACCCAAGAGAAATGACTTTCTTTTGTATCTATAGCGACCAACATTTTGCAAGTCGTTTTTCTATTTTTCTGTTGCCTTTCATTCAGTTTATGCCGAACCCATTTCCCAGCAGACGGCTTCTCGTGACACATTTAATTGATCCGCGAGTTGTTTTTGCGTTTGAGCGTCATCCTCATCCAACAATGTTTGCAACTCGCTGTCTTCAAACTTTTTGGCGGTCTTCCACGTTCTTCGTTTCTCACGTCAAAATAACCACTTTTGAATTTATTAAACCACTCATAGCTTTGTGATTTACCCAGATCTTGCTCACCGTTAGCTTTGACAAGGATTCGATGTGATTCTGCAGCAGTTTTCTTCAAATGATAACAAAAATCAATGATGTTCGCAAATCGTAATATGTAGGCACAAAACTCGACATTTTCGGTTTCATATTTACACACCTGGTATTCCTGTCGATTATCCATGATAATCCATTGCTGAATTCTGTGAAAAAGTTTCAGTATCTAAGGGATTAGGTAAGGAGCGATTTTTTGAATCAAATACCTATGATCGGGGAAAAATTATCATGAATAATTTCATCGGATGGTTTACCGGTCATCTGAAATTCCGTGCACCACAGACTGATAACATTCAAAAACTAATGTTTGCTGGTGATAAAGTCACGCTGGAACTGCGGGAACCATGGGTCATTCGCAGATCCGCGAGATCAGTGGCTAATATTTCTTATGAAGGATAAGCTCGATGACAAAATCAAAGACCAATGGACAAAGCAAACTACAGCAATCGACTTTAACACATTCGACGAATTATTGAAATTCCTCCATTTGCGAGCTGGTGCATTAGGAGGACGAGATCAAAATTGGCGTACCAAAAATCGGTCAAATCGTTCGTTTGAACTGCATTTTCGTACCCAGTTTGTAAATGCAATGGACCACTGACTATTTCAATTCGGACAGGTGTCAACACCAACACATAGTCGACCGTATTTTATTCTCCAAAAAAAGTGTAATTTTGCTTTCACTTCAAGTAAGGGACGGATATGGCCATAATCATTAATGTAAAGTTTTATTGGGGTAATATGCTCAAATTTGAATGAAAGCCTATAGTTATGCTGATTGCTTAAGACAGGGACATAGGCAAATCAGCCAGCGCTGGACATACCAAGGATATTGTTACTTTACAAGTTATAACTTTTTTAATTACGGATTTTATCCTACACCAATCTGCATCATCTTCGCAGAAGCCCACACTTAAAGGATTGTTAGAGGGTTCGGAACATAACCCAATCACCCATTACACGAAATTGGGTTTAGCACGAATTTCATTTGCCTTCGATATCAAATTCACCGTTCTTAAATTTTTGAAATCCAAAATTGTTGTGTTTTGAAGCTCAAAATTGCTCAAAACCGACATTTTCACATAACTGGGCAGTTTTAGCCATAACTTACTGATGCACCATCTTTTGTCGAACGGCGGACACTTATTTGTATACTCAACACAGCTCCAGGCCATTTTTAATACGCGACCCGAGTCTTTGCTCCTCCACAACCAAATACACTAAAACACATTACATCAGTTCAACGCTGCAGTGGAATATCTATAATGTTGAAGGACTGACAAAATACTCTACCCATAAAGCTTTTATCAACTGGATCCTAGAAATGATGAACTAACAAGAGTAGTAAAGATAAGATGTAGCACTTTAAGACGGTCAATTACAAAAATGTGTCGTCTTCTGTTGAACCGCTAAAATTAACCTGTTATCGTTATTTATGCTGTTAATTCTTAAACCGCATGATAAACAGCTCTACAGTAACGACAAATGAAGTTCTGCACAAATAAACCATCATTCATGAGCCTGGAATCTGTTTCAGGTGCGTAGGAAACGTACAATATACCAACAGAGGGTCTAAACAAAGAGCTGCAGACCTATCAAACGTATCCAGCAATCAATAGTCAACTTTTACACTTGTTGTTGATGCGAAAAAAGTATATCGAAATAGAGGTGGGAGTACATGGTTCCGGAGAAGTTCATTATAATTAACTGAAGCCCAAATCAAACACAATTAGAGAACTTTTACCCAACAAACCCTCAGTGCTAAATTTCAAACAAACTCAACAAATCTTAATCCAAGCAGAAATGATATTTGACACGCTCATTTTAAATCTAAAAGCGAACACTCAACATGCTTACAGACGTGGTATTGGTTGACCATTGTAAACCTGGCCAAATCATAATTTAATACCAGTAAATATGTACGGAAGAATTAGTGGACATCATGTGGTCTTTAGAGGCGTGCAGAGTTTGAAATAGCTTTAAAACTGGCGCTCATTTTATTTGTCTATTTGGCTGAACAAAATCTACAAAGTACCCTGGTACGTTGCTGTCAACCGAATTGTTTCGAATCAAACCATGTTTTGATCGTAGAACTTTCGGTTTTATTGGCAGTTTTCTTCATTTCTTGTTTTTCTTTGGAATTAAAAATTGCAATCACATAAAAAATATTATTATTTTGATTTCCGTAATTTGTTTAGTTAATAATTAAAACCGTTCAAGTAAATAGCTTTACGCTTAGGATGGAATAGTTAGGCTAACGTAAATTAACAAAAACCAAATTAATTAATCTCGGTAATTTAAATTTTGGTTCCCTTCAAACTAAATTCAAAAATAAATGAAAATATTCAAATTCCGGATATACAAAAATAATGCGAAGCATCCCACGAACATTAACCGTATGCCGTTTAGCGTTAAATTTTAAATATCGCAAAGTAATAGCAAGTCGATTTTGTGGTATCGCAACAGACTCCTGTACCTCATGGTGCGCCTTACGACCATTTCATCTAGCTCCGGTTTGCAAAAAAGTGAAGGACAATCCACCAACAGGTGGTGCTAGTGGTGCAGCTAGTGGAACGGGTACTGGAAAAACTAAAAAAGGCCATTCAGTATTCGATCGAGAGACCAAATATTTATGCCCAAAATGCGGTGATCAGGAAACGGTAGTCAAAACATTTGTCACTTCAACGCGATTTGTAAAATGTTTAAAATGTCAACATTTTTTCGTGGTTCTGAACGATAATGATTCAAAGAATAAAATATTACGAGAAAAGGGGTATAGTCCTCATCCACCATCACCAAAAAAAATTATGGAATATTTAGATCAACATGTTGTCGGACAAGATTATGCTAAAAAGGTACTCTCCGTCGCCGTTTACAACCACTACAAAAAAATTTCACATAATTTGGCAAATGTATCATCGCCACCGGTTCCTCAACAGCAGCAATTTAATGATGCTCTCGTCCGTCACGAACTACAACATTTAACAGGAATAGGTTATTTGCCACCGGAAGCACCGCGGCAAACAATACAGCCGCCTGCTCCACTGCGAAGAAAATCGGGATCGAACATGCTCGATAAAAATTCGGACGAACTGAAATTAGAAAAAAGCAATATTTTAATGTTAGGCCCAACCGGATCGGGAAAAACTTTGCTGGCACAAACCATAGCCAAATGTTTAGATGTTCCATTTGCTATTTGTGATTGCACGACGCTTACCCAAGCCGGATATGTAGGCGAAGATGTTGAATCTGTAATCGTTAAATTACTACAAGATGCCCAGTATCGAATAGATCGGGCGCAAACTGGTATCGTGTTCTTAGATGAGGTCGATAAAATTGGTTCCGTTCCCGGGATTCACCAGTTGCGGGATGTTGGCGGTGAAGGGGTGCAGCAAGCTATGTTAAAAATGTTAGAAGGTACAATCGTGAACGTACCTGAACGAAATTCACCCCGTAAAATGCGTGGTGAAACAATACCCGTTGATACAACAAATATTTTATTTGTAGCGTCAGGAGCGTATACAGGACTCGATCGGTTGATAGCTCGCCGTACGAATGAGAAATATTTGGGTTTCGGAATACCAGCGACTCAGTCTGGTGGCCGACGTGCTGCTGAAAGTAGGGCATCATTGGATGGTGATCAAGCCGAACGTGATGCTTGCTTAAGAAAAGTTCAGGCTAGGGATCTCGTCGAATTTGGTATGATCCCGGAATTCGTTGGTCGCTTTCCGATCCTTGTGCCTTTCCATAGTTTAGACGTTAATATGCTGGTTCGCATTTTAACCGAACCGAAAAATGCTCTCGTATCTCAATATCGCCATTTACTAGGAATGGATAAAGTGGAACTATCATTTACAAAAGAAGCTCTCGAAGCAATCGCAAAACTGGCAAAAGAGCGTCAAATAGGCGCCCGAGGCTTACGTGGTATTATAGAAAATTTAGTATTAGAACCAATGTTTGAAGTGCCCGGTTCGGATGTAAAACGAATTCATATAACTGAAGATTGTGTCAAAGGAATATGCCAGCCAGAATATATACGTCACTCTCCGAAGACAAATGTAACCACTGCAAAAACTTTGGAGGAAAATTCAATGACAAAAAACGAGGAAGATGCAAAAGATGATAGTTTGTAAAATTTAGTAATGTGCCAAGGAAATCTACTGTACAAAATTTTTTAACCTGAGTGCGAACTAGATTAATAAAGTTGTTGCGAGAAAGTTAACAAATTATTTTTTAATTTTAAAATTGAATCAAAATTTGTATTAATAATTTGAAATAATCAAAAAAAAAAAACGCTTGATGACAGCCAAGGCGCATTGACACGAGGTAAGTTTTTTGACTGATGCGAGTATTCATTTCACAGCTTCCTGTTTTGGTTTTCAAAATTCAAATAATAAAAACATTGCTGATCACTCGGAGAGCCAACCTCCTGTGCAGCAAGGCACTTAAACGATGTATTTTCATTTTGAAGACAAGTAACAAGCTAACGTCGCACAAAATATGAACGATGCTAGCTATGTTGAACCGACTGTTGAAAACAATTGTTTATTGTAACTGCTTCCAGCGCCACGAATGTAGTTTTGAGAATTGGTTTAGAGAATTGTTTAAGCAAAATTTGTAGCAATTTTCAGAACCCTTTCGATTCTTAAATAAATAAATTTTTTTGACTGGCGCCAACGCCACAATAGCAGTTTTGAGTAGTAAATTGCTGTAGCAAAATTGATGGGATTCTTCAAAACCATTTAGGTGATAATGCGTTCAGCTAAATTCACACCATTCTTCAAGACCTTTTCAATGATATGCGACACACATGTATTGTGTTACATAGATGGATATTTCAACATCAGCGACACAACGGTGAATTTGTGAACTAAAATCATATTGTCATAGATGGTTGTCTGGACCTGGTCCAAGACCTTCCAAACAATACACATGTAACACGTACGCATGTAAACATGTAAATATGTGAACATGTAAACATGTAAACATGTAAACATGTAAATTTGTAAATATGTAAATATGTAAATACGTAAATATGTAAATATGTAAACATGTATACATGTAAACATGTAAACAGGTAAACATGTAAACATGTAAACATGTAAATATGTAAATATGTAAATATGTAAATATGTAAACATGTAAATATGTAAATATGTAAATATGTAAATATGTAAATTTGTAAATATGTAAATATGTAAATATGTAAATATGTAAATATGTTAATACGTAAATATGTAAATATGTAAATATGTAAATATGTAAATATGTAAATATGTAAATATGTAAATATGTAAATATGTAAATATGTAAATATGTAAATATGTAAATATGTAAATATGTAAATTTGTAAATATGTAAATATGTAAATATGTAAATATGTTAATATGTAAATATGTAAATATGTAAATATGTAAATATGTAAATATGTAAATATGTAAATATGTAAATATGTAAATATGTAAACATGTAAATATGTAAATATGTAAATATGTAAATATGTAAATATGTAAATATGTAAATATGTAAATATGTAAATATGTAAATATGTAAATATGTAAATATGTAAATATGTAAATATGTAAATATGTAAATATGTAAATATGTAAATATGTAAATATGTAAATATGTAAATATGCAAATATGTAAATATGTAAATATGTAAATATGTAAATATGCAAATATGTATATATGTAAATATGTAAATATGTAAATATGTAAATATGTAAATATGTAAATATGTAAATATGTAAATATGTAAATATGTAAATATGTAAATATGTAAATATGTAAATATGTAAATATGTAAATATGTAAATATGTAAATATGTAAATATGTAAATATGTAAATATGTAAATATGTAAATATGTAAATATGTAAATATGTAAATATGTAAATATGTAAATATGTAGATATGTAAATATGTAAATATGTAAATATGTAAATATGTAAATATGTAAATATGTAAATATGTAAATATGTAAATATGTAAATATGTAAATATGTAAATATGTAAATATGTAAATATGTAAATATGTAAATATGTAAATATGTAAATATGTAAATATGTAAATATGTAAATATGTAAATATGTAAATATGTAAATATGTAAATATGTAAATATGTAAATATGTAAATATGTAAATATGTAAATATGTAAATATGTAAATATGTAAATATGTAAATATGTAAATATGTAAATATGTAAATATGTAAATATGTAAATATGTAAATATGTAAATATGTAAATATGTAAATATGTAAATATGTAAATATGTAAATATGTAAATATGTAAATATGTAAATATGTAAATATGTAAATATGTAAATATGTAAATATGTAAATATGTAAATATGTAAATATGTAAATATGTAAATATGTAAATATGTAAATATGTAAATATGTAAATATGTAAATATGTAAATATATAAATATGTAAATATGTAAATATGTAAATATGTAAATATGTAAATATGTAGATATGTAAATATGTAGATATGTAAACCACGCACTAAATAAGGTGTACCTTTCCTAATTATTTTTTTTAAATGATTTTGCCTGGGGGATTTGAACTTTGTATTCGAATGTAATATTTTTATTTGTATAAACTGAACCATCTAATAGGAATTGATTGGCAGATTTTATATTTCAATTAAATTTACCGCGACACCATAAAAATTTTGTTATAGCGGTTTTGTAAAAATATTAAAACCACAAACCAGCTAAATGAAATTTACTTTTTGTCATTGGTTTGATATGTAGTACTGGAATATTTTACACACACATTGATATTTCATTATAAATCTGTAATGAAACGCGACTTATCGATTTATTAATCCATTTTAGGAAAATCTAAATATAAAAAATTTATATTGATATTTTCAATATTTAGACTTTCCCTAAAAAATACGTAAAAAAATATCAGATAAATATTGGGATACACAACATTTTATTTTATATTATTTTTTTGTTTTTCATCCCATTTTCAATCTCAATCAATATCAAAGTGATGGCAAATATACCTCTGTGTGTTCCCATCCGAAACGAAAAACAGATGAAATATTCAACAGCGCAAAAGGGAAATTGTAAAAATTTTGTTTATGGTAGAAAGGAGGTTTCAAATGTTATTACATTCTAATCATACCCCTCTTTAGAAATTTTCACTATACCGTTTAGGATTTTTATTTAAAATTAGAAAAAAAAAAACGAGCAAACCAATATTTTCTTATTTTCATTGCGACCAGTTAGGTAGCATAGGTATTCGTATACCTGGTTTAAAAATTTAATTGCTATATAAAAACCACATTATAATTAAACTTTACGAGTACCTTCGTCGTGTCGACCAAGTTGTGCAAAATTTATAATACTTAAGGTGTTTGTTTTGTCGAACAAATTGAATAATTTATCCAAGCTGCCGCAATGTACTGTATATTCTATTGTACTATATCTTGCCTTATGCTATGTGCTTTTTGTTACCGGTCGTGTATTGTTATTCCTACTTGATAATACGGTCGCATCGGTTTACGGATAATAAATACAATCAAAGGGAATTGTTTTTCAGATTAATATTTAATTTCAGATGACAGTTTTTACTTGTTATCTGTTTCCGTACTGAACCGCAAAAGGTGTATTTGTTAGAAATTATATTTCACGTTTCGTTGGAAACCAATTACATCAAGCTTTATTTTTTTGTGTAAAGTGAATATTTAATGTAATTGGTATTTTCTCGCTTGTTGAGTGTGACGCGTTGTATTTAAAGTTTGGAGAGGTCACAATGTTGTTTTAGCTGACCCAGGCAACTTTTCTTATTATCTAGTCCGTATAAAGATAAAGGCGCACAATAGCTTTTATTTAATCGACAACGTTTCTGTTCCATATTTTGCAGCAGTATTCAGAATCTTCTATGAAATGAGTTTTTATTTAAAACTTAGGCTAAAGAAAAATCAAAAATTATCTTATATTAAGATAAATCATGCTAATAAGGACAACTATTATCGTCTGGAGGAGTACCGATCTCAGTTCTGACGTGCATCTATCATAACAGTGTATCGGCGAACAAGAATCCGGCATATACCGCCGAAGTCGAAAAAAGTGGTTTCTAAAAAATCTCTATGTGTGTGTATCTGTATGTGGTGCGGTGCAGTCTTAATGTGGGTTGGTTCTTCACAGCCCAGACATATTAACTGATCGGAGTGAAATATCTTACAAGTTATTTCATAAACTGGGAGATTTCAGTCCAGTGCTTTTTAGCCGAAATCGATCAAACGGAAGTGACAGCTAGAAAGCTTAAAAGTATATAGCATTAACGAAAAACTAGTTCAGATCATTTTTAAATTTGACGGAAATGACAAGGTTTGATAAAAAAAAAATTATTTCACAAAAATGCGGCTTCCCTACTTCCAAGCTGAATGAATTCATGCTTAAAGTTTTTCCATTAATTGAGGAATGCTTTCAAAATTTGATGGAAATCTTTGTACCGAAAGTAGCACCTTCCAAAGAAGCTTTTTCAATTTTAAAAACGACAAAAAATTAAAATTTTCTAATAAATTAAGAGATTAAATTTTCAACTAGGGTTGATCTTGTTGGTTATCTGCAATTTTAGCAGGAATAATGATTTTTGTTATAAAAGACAGTTTAACTAAAAGCCCGGTAAGACTCTCGCTTAGAAATCCAATGTGGTGTATTCGAGATTCAAAACACACACGTGAATATAAAAAGAGAATTTACTCTTATTAAACAAATTTTTATTCAGCACCCTAACACTATATTGAATGATAGATGGCAGTTAAAAGCTTGCCAGCTTATACAAATATTTTTTGCTCATTTGTTCGTTCCCACGGGTTGGTTGGGGTTGTAACCCCCTTGTTAAAACCAAAAATACAATTATTTACTGAGTATTAACTACCAACACTCAAAATAAAACGAAAGTAATACCAACGAAATGTATGTCTGTACAATGACATCGTAGATTTTTGGTCGTACCTTCGAGGTTTAATACAAAGTCAAGTCCATCATTTCACGAGGAATCCATCGAGCGTTTAAGCTGTTACATCAAGTGTATGGTAGTATGGCATAAGTGAAAAATTTCCAAATGCAGCTTTCAAGCTTCGGTAGGACACCACTTTTATCTCGCATCCAAGACTGAGCGTCTGGCTAAAAAAACGCTGCTGATTGTGACTCCGCAAAATTCTTTTGAATCTGATGTTATACCACAGCTACATTATCCTCTTCCTAGTGACTCAGAGATCAAGCATGGGTCGTGAAACGGTTCGGTATTTTGATTTTGATGATTGGATCAGTTCTTGTCGTTAGACGTTTTAGACATTTGAGCTTGTTTCTCCAAGGTAGCACGGCTTAAATCAGTCTAAAGAAATTTTGCATTATTTGTCCCGAATTTAGAGCGTAAACAATTTTTCAGCACGATTGATAACCAATTATCAACCCTCGTATGTTGCCTTTAATGATTTTTAAACCGTATAAATACATGTGAACAAGTTTTTATGGCTTATAGAGAGACAAATACTTTATCATGAAGGATCTACGCTTCGACGATACGATAACAAAGATTTTGAAAGTTCTCTTCTATAAAGTCCCGTCTTATTTGGTGCCGACTCCAGAGCCTGTTTTATGGTACGATTTTGGTAACGTAAAATTTAATTATTCCAACTATATCAATGTTGTTTAGATCACTCCTGATCGCTAGATTCAGACTTAACCATTACATTTATTCAAGTAACTACTGGTTTTATCCGCGCTTTGTAATATTGCGACACTGCAGGGACTGCGTTTTACCATCGACCACAGGTATCTAAACTCATTCACATTTTCGTATGTAATGTGCGCAATTGCCATGTGTTGAGCTTTTGCTTTGTTGATATAAAGGCCGATTGGTTGGGCTGTGGTTTCCAAAGGAAGCAGAACTATTTGAGAGACATGATGTTACAACACATGATGCATATCATATTTGGCTGGATTTTTAATATAAACAACTGCGCTGTAATTTTGCTTTAACAGTCACCCATTAATATTTCAGAAGTGGTTATCAATTTTGAATGAATGCCCAAATGTGACAAAATTATCCTTAATATGTGTGAACCCCTAGTGAAAATCTATAGATAGAAACGGAACAGGAATGTCGTTTCAGCATTTTTCTAACATAATCCACAGAGAAAAGTTTTGGTCGGTTCTTGAACTACCTGAACGAAAACCGCATTGGTATAGTCGCCCAAATTGCACTCGCTGTAAATTAGTCAATTTGTCAGCAACTACCTTGGCCAACACCTTGCAGACGGTGTTGAGAAGTTGTTTCAATTCAGCCGATCTCCCTTTTTTTGAAATGGACAGATTAAGGCCTTATTTTCCACTCGTTTGGAATTCTCATCTAGTAGATATAATCGCCTTGAGCGTTTCATTACAGATCCCATCCTCACCAGGCGTCTTAATATTTTTCATTTTAGATATGGCTTTTCGCAGTTCATCGCAAAATGGAGCGGGTGGAGTCATTTCTACATTGATATCAATCAGATTGATGCAGTAATGTTGGCTGTCCACTGGAGGATAACTTCGACTATCTGTTTTAGAATGACTAGGAATAATTTCACCACAGTGTCATAGGACGGTGTTAAGGGCGTAAATGGAAGCAGGTAGCGATTTCTTTTATAGAACCATCCACCCACCTATTTCTAGCTTTCAGAAGTCATTGCCAATTTTATTATGTTCCACCGTTCTTCCGCAAAATTTGGTAGTGGTTGGCTGGCTAGAATTTCTGCTATGCTTGTTTCGAAGCAACTACCAGAGAGTGGTCAGAGTCAATGTTGGTGCCGCATTTGGTTTTAACATTTTGGTTAATTTGATTGACAGTAACTCCATTGTTTGATTTCCACGTGTCTTTATGAATTCGATTACGGAACCTGGACTGAGTTCTACTGAAATTGGTTTAAAACCCTTGGGATATGTAGTGTTAAGACATAATAGAGCTACTAGTAGAATACATGACGGCACATGATGGCAGCTTTAAGTGTACGGTGGCAGCTCTCAATGAATCCATTGCAATTGTGAACTAGTTGTTCTTTTAGGTTCGAACTAAAACATCGAAATAACTGGTACATCGAAACGTGAGATCTATATATTGGACACTGCTAAGGAGAAGGACTATAATGGATACACAGTTATACTGCCCCTTGGACTCTGAATCTTCTCAGAACTGGGACGTAATTACATATCCTTCTTGGCATGATACTGATGCAAATAAATTGTTCTGACTTAGCTTTAACGGTCGTTTGGAAACCTGGTTGGGATACGTTATGTACAGATTTAAATACCATCCTGACGAAATTCCGTGAAACAAATGGTTCAAATGGCAAATTAATTGATTGCCAGTTTCAAAACACAACTTTAACCAGGCGAGAAAAAAACTGCAAAGCCTACTACAAAAAAACAATATGGATTATATGCGATATTGTCGTACGAAAATATATCCACCATTATTCATTATGGAAGGTTTTTCTAATGGTGAATTAGCTACAAGCGATGAGGAAACAACTAAAGCCTTCGTTGATCACCTTGAAAGGGTATTCACTACAAACATTGGATTATCAGTGGTTCAAACAGAAAATGTAGCTATCAGACTTGAAAGGAAATTCAAGATAAAGGAACTGCTAGTAAAGTTTATTAATACTCATCAAATCCAATTAAAAAAAGCCCATGGGTATATATGATCGAATTACAGGTGAACTGCTTAAACAACTGCCTGAGTGTGCCTTTGGAGGACTGGCTCAAACACTCAATTTAATTTATCAGGATATATTCCTTGAGTGCCATCAAGGATCCTATCAAAGCCTCGTTATATATGTAGACCAATAAGCCTACTACCAATTATCTCTAATGTATTCGAAAAAACAATTATCGAAAAAATTAAATCGGAACTACAAAATATCATCTCCAGCAAGTGAACCGAATATCTACAGAAATAAGGTCTTCTTGGTTGTTACCCAAGCATTCGATAAAGTTTGGCACGAGGGTCTGCTTCATAAAATTAATCTTAAATTGCCAGAGATTTAGCAAATCATGAAGTCGTATTTCTCAAATCGCAGATATTATGTCAAATACAATCAATATCTCTCAATTGGGCGAGAAAACCATTCTGGCTGGAGTACCATAAAGCAATGTGCTTGGTCCAACGTTATATTTAATTTTCACGTCACATCTACCAACGTCTTCGCAAATTATGACATATACTTTCGTAGATGATACGGCAATCGTAGATATGCATAAAAATCCATAAACGGCGTCCGAAACTCTGCAACAACATGTCCATGATATCGAAATCTGGCTAAAGAAATGGAAGATAAAGGTCAATGAAGAGAAATCGACCCACATAACATTCGCATTAAATAGTCCTACGTGTCCCCCTGTCACAATGAAAGGAATACAAATCCCTCGTCCACCTGGATCAAAATATCTTTTGGCGTCCATCCAGACCTGGACTTGGCGAAAACATATTGAAATGAAACGAGACCATGCCAAATTAATTGCAATATTCAAGCATTGACCTAGAATACGAGCTTCACCTGTATAACACAATAATTAAACCAATTTGCTCAAATAGGTGCTAATTATGACAGTCAACCTCACATCAAATATTGACACTGCCCAACGAACACAGTCAAGTATACATAAGGACCTTAGCATCCTAACTATCAAAGAGGAATTATAAAAGTTGCGGGTTAGCTATGCAGGGAAAAATCTAAAAGATGTCTGTGACAGCAAATTATAAAAGTTTATTTATTGATAATAAGTAAATCCTGCTGCCGCAGATTTACATAATTACCTTAGTGATTAAGATTGGATAAGTTACTGTTATTTTACAATAGGTAACCATTTGATTGCCATCTAAGAACTAAAGGTGTTACATATGCCGAAGAAATGATCCTACACCGTCCCTAATCCAAAGAAAAAATCGATAGATGTAGACATCAGTCAAATATTACATCAGTAAGATATTTTCAAGAAACTAACAAAATTTGATGAGAGGCTACAAAAATTGGAAGATAGCGCATTGGGAGCTAAATCCACACAAAATTGAACAGCACAATGAAAATCATGTCATGGAATGCTAATGGTCTGCTCCGACATCAACAAGAACTACAAGCAGTCCTCGAAATTGAGAATATAGATGTGTGTCTTATTTCGGAAACATATTTTACTAAGCAATCCTACATAATATTTAAAGACTATTGCGTATATCACACTACTCATCCAGATAATTAAGTCAGGAAGTGCAGTCACCATAAAAAAAAATATCTAACATTTTGAAGAAGTAGAGCCGGCCCGAGACATTCTGGCGCCTGGTGCAATTCATAATTGTAACGCAGTTTTTAGCTACTTCCACCTTACCCAAGTGGTAGACTTGCGATGCTTTTCTATTATTTTGCAGATTTTCCATCGGCGAACTCAAACAAAGTGATTTTTAAGAAATTTATATTCCGTGCAAACCGTCCGTGACATTTCTACAGTCCGGAGGAGGCAACTAATCCATGTGAAACTTCGTTTTTTTAGTACGATAAAGTTCGCAGTGAATTACAACTCTTGCAAAGCCCCTCCAAAGTATTCGTCGGTAACTTTAGCGTTTTATCAAAATTAAAGAACCATCAGTTACTTTTAACCGGTTAAAAATGGGCTATATAAAACCCCTAAAACCTTCGCATGAAAATCTGGTTCTCACTTTTTAATCTTTTTAAAACTGAGGAAGATAATGCAGCAGTTCAAATTTTGGAGGCCGAGAACAAATTCCAACTTTCAAATTAACCTAGAGAAACAAAAATTCAGTTTAGTGCGTATGTGGCTCGGTTTTGGCTAATGAATAATTAATTGCTTTATAGCTTTAGGATGCCTCAATACTTCATTCTCGACTCCGCAATAAGTAAGACGAAAATTTACTAGCTAAATTAATTAATATCATAACTGAGAATTTTCAGATAACAACTAGCTTTGTGGTTGTAGAAAGCAATAAATTTAAACCAAACATTTGTAAAAGCTTCTACTTATTTTGCATACTAATATCCTCTCAAGTTACTAGAACATTTTCAGAGTGAGTGCCCTCAGTGCCCTGTGCCCTGTGAAGAAGCAAAGTATGAAAGAGTAGAAATTCAGACCGCAGAGGTTTATATAAAAACCAACAACTATCATTTTGTTGTGGCAGGATTGTACTGTCCTCCAAGACATTCTATTAAAAACAAACAATACTCAGAGTTTTTCAAGCGTCCGGGAAAAAGGTTCAAAATAGGTGGTGACTTCAATGCGAAGAATATTCACTGGGGTTCTAGATTAACTACAACTAAAAGAAAATAATTACTGATTGAGATTAAAGAAAATGGATGTGAATCCATTTCAACAAGAAAACCAACATATTGACCAACTGGCCCAGGAAAAATACCTGACCTGATCGATTTTTTATAACCAAAAATATTCAGATAGTCAAATAATCCAATAATCCAATTCTAACCAACAAACATAAGGACAGCGAAAGTTTCAAAGTACACTTTGAACAAAAAATACTTTTGAAAGTTCCTTTAAAAACTATGGATCAACTGGGCAAAGAAGTAGAAAAGTTCATTACGGATATCCAACAATCAGCATGGAAAAGTACTCCAGAAATCAAATCAAGTCTAAACGGAAATAAGCATCCAATATAAATTAGAAATCTCCTTAGGGATAAACGAAAATTCAGAAAAAGTGGCACCAAACTAGAGCTCCAGAAGACAAAAAGGCTAAACAATCTTACTCAACAACTAACAAGAGAAATTCAGAAACTAAAAATGAGCCAGTTAATTTCTGCTTAAGTAACTTGACGGATGACAGTGCCCATATAACACGGGCAAGCAAAAAACAAAGATAAAGCTGAAGGATTTGCTAATCATCTTGAAAATATGTTTCAACCTCATGAATATCAAATTCTCGAAGATCTCAGACTCACATCGCCTACTGAAGTAACAAACGAATTAAAAACAATTTAAACATAAAGAGACCATCAGGGTTTGATCAAATTACCTGCGAAATAATAAAGCGGCTACCGAGAAAAGGTACGGCAAAGTTAACTAATATCATAAACGCTGCATTCAGGTTAAAATATGTTCCAAAACTTTGGAAAGTGGCTGAGGTTATCATGATTCAGAAACTAGGAAAACCACCACATCTAATAACATCATATAGACTCTTTGAAAAGTTACTATTAAAAAGACTCAATCTAAAAATTGAAAAAAATAACCTAACTCCGAATCACCAATTTGATTTTCGCAGTGCTCACTCAACTGATGATCAAGTGCATAGAATAACCAATATCCTTGAGAAGATTTTAGAAGGGAAAAAAGTTTGTTCCGCAGTATTCCTTGATGTAGCGCAGGCCTTTGTCAAAGTTTGGCACGTAGGTTTAATCTACAAACTTAAATTAGTCCTACATAAACAGTACAGCATAAGACTGAAATCGTATATAACGAAAATACATTTCAGGCTTAAGCAAGAAGATGAATATTCTGAGCTTAAGGAAATAAGAGCAGGAGTTCTACAAGGAAGAGCATTTGGGACACTTCTGTATTTACTATACACCATACAATACGCCGATGGCACAGCCATAATGGCAATAGGTGATAACAACTCAGATACAGAGAAATTACAAACCGCCATAGAGTTAAATATAATATTAAATGAATCCAAATCTGTACATGTCGACTTCTAACAAGAGATTAGTAAGCAAACACTGCCAAATATCTTGGTATGACATTAGACGCTAAGCGACAAGAGACGAGATGGGATTAAAATACAATAAAATGTATTGGTTACTCGGAAGAAACTCTCATCTATCAATCCCTAATAAGGTTCTGCTTTATAAGCAAGTATTGAAGCCTGTTTGGATTTATGGCATATACAGCGGTGGGGATGTACCAAGCAGAACAACATGGATATTATCCAACGATTCCAAAATAAATTGCTAAGAAACATCGTCAAGGCACCATGATTTGTCAGAAATAGCGACATCCACAAAGATCTGGGCATAGAATCCATCAAAACCGAAATGAGAGGCTTATTAGTATTCGAAATTATAAAAGAAATAATAAAGAAGAGTTATTTGCAAAAAAACAAATACAATTTTTTACCCAAAACTATGTCAAATCACTTATTTTATACCACTCGAACCCTTCTCACTTATAAATTATTCATACATCTATTCCTATGTAGCGGGGAGCAATCATTCCTGTATCACCGTTTTCGATGTATAAATATATCGATGCTGGGTTTATGAAAATATGGTTTTGTATATATCAAAGGTGGAAAAACTATGAAAATTTACTTACATATTGATTAATCCGTTTCAATAGAATATATAAGTACTTTATCTACCACACAAATATTTTCCCTCCAAATTTAACTGTGCCCATAAAAACTGGAAAAATATTTTATTTCCGTTCACTTTAATAATTTTTCTAATTTTTCAAGATGTACGGATGTTTTTACCCACTTGAATTTGATGGAAATGCGATTTAACTTTTTTTTTAAATATCTTCCCACTTATTATTAACAAATCAATTCACTTTTTTAACGCACAATCACTATTTTTGGTGTAATATAATTAGAAACACACACAAGATTGCCAGCGCACGCGGTAACTAAATTTTTCCACAATTTTAAAAATTTCGTATTCTTTAAAAAATATAATTTTTACTAAAATAAATATTTTAATAAATATCGTAACTCGAAAAATTCTATTTATCATTCGTACAACTCGGCTGTTGTTAATAAACTGAAAATGATTTTTCACCAGATTTTGCTTTATCGGAATGCTTTGCAACTAATATTTTTTGTTTTTGCTCTGCTGGGGTTCATCAAGAGAAAATTCAGAAATCCGAGTACAGCGACGATAAAAGAGGGAACATTTTATACAAAACCATTCCAGTCCTGATAATAATAACGGTAATAATAATAACAATGAATGTAATAACAATCTACATAGTAAACATAAAAATCCTGTAGTAAATTATTTCGTTTATACTCGACTGTTAATAAAATTTGAGAATCGCAATTTCTTTAATTTTTGGAACATACTAAAAACTCTGTTTAAGAGAGAATTTTCATCTCATCTATTTCGCAGGCACATTTTATTCAGCTACAGTAAACCAATAACAACAAAATATTTGTTTGAATGAAAAAAGTGGAAAAGTTTGAAAAGCTCAGTTTTGCTCTCGTACAACTTTGCAAGATTTGTTGTTGTTGTTATTATTATTATTGGTGTATACTATTTTCATTATATAAAACACGAGTAACGTACCATATATGATTTTTAAAGGAAAAAGGAAAAATTTAAGATTATTAAAGTAGATTTATATTTG
Organism: Nephrotoma guestfalica; assembly: GCA_963691935.1. NCBI lineage: Eukaryota > Metazoa > Arthropoda > Insecta > Diptera > Tipulidae > Nephrotoma > Nephrotoma guestfalica. Next base: position 19,442,429 of record OY829915.1, read on the forward strand.
ATCCTGTTTGTACAGTTGAAACTCGATAAGTTATATTTATACTTTATCCGATTTTTAATGTTCATTTGGAAAAATCGAAAATTGGTCCTAACTGCCCTAAAATTATTATTTAATGTTTTTTATTTTTATTTAATATTACTTTTTTGTAGTAATCTTGTTGGTTACTCCTTTTGCAATTATTTCTTATTGTAATTAGAATGCCCATGGGCATATGACGTATGTCTGCATTTCCATGTCAAGATACTCGCTGTGCGTATTTTCGTGGACGTATTGTATCTGTTTTGCGCTATTGCCATGCACAAAATGCCTAAAGCAAAAAATTTATTGTTAGAATTAAGATTATATAAAAATTGTACACACAACTTATCTTAAAATTTAGATACAGATGGTCCATTTATTAATCCTGGGTATTTACCTTAATTTAATTAGATTTAATTTAATTTTCTTACCTTTTGATTTGTTTATAATCTTTTAATGGCATAACATATTTACCTAAATGTACACACCAAAACTTTATAAATGTTTAAAGACCTTTAGGAACACATCCTTATCCAGAATGATGTGAATGAATCACAATTTCCTTAGAAATCTGTGAAGAGCAACCATCCGAATTTGAAGAATTTGAAATCTTGTATTACCGTGTAATTAACAAACTAGACATGAGCTTACGTTGCAATTTGCCATATAACGAATCTGTTACATATCTGCAAGGTATATGCAATACAAACCAATATGTAACTACGCTTTAAGAATCGATCTCACCTACAGAACCGCAGACGTATCGGGTAATGGCGCATTAAAAATCAAAAGCTATTCTTGCATGTGAGCAATTTGAGCATCAACAGCAATCTAAACCAACAACTATTATCAACGAAATACCTGGAGTAGACGAACCCATAACGGGAACCTGTAATATGCATCCTTAAATGTAAATAACAGTTGCGTATCTAAGGCGATGTCATACCGAATTCCGATTAAATTACAAACATCATTCATCCAATTTGATTCATATAGGATACCCACCTAAATGTAGCCAACCGGATCAATTTGCCCTACTTCCAAGCAATAACAGCTGTTTTACATCAATGAAGGAAGCAAAGTTTATCAAAGAAAACCAACGATTAATTGCATCTCATACGAAGACTCTAACAGTTTTCCACTCGATCCGTCTCATCAACGCTTCATAAGACTGTCAACAACCACCGTTGAAAGAGACTTCCGAAATCCTACAGCTGTCGAATTCAAGTTTACCAGAATAGCATCTTATACTTACTAGCCACGCATGAAGATGCATGATAAGCATGATAAATCCTACGTTCAAACCAGTTACAACAAGATTGCCTCGAATGATAAACAGAAATGAAGACGGGCATTACCACTCTTTATTATCGCTACCAAGAATAGTAAAGAGTACCCAAGAAGTATTACCCCTCTTTACAATCGACACCAAAAACAATAAAAAGAACCGAAGAAGACGACTACCCCTCTTCATTGCAAGCACCAAGAACAATATGAACCCGCGATGAGGCCTTCATTTAAACTTATCAATGAATTGCTTCAATTATCTAAGGTTACCAAATCTCTCTCCCAACCAACTGATAACTGTTGATTATTTAACGACGGTAACAAGTACCTTAAATATTCTGTTGAAGTTTTTACTTAATGGTTTTCTAACGAGATCCGCTGATCAAGCAAAATAGAAAAGACTGCCCTCAAAATTAATAAGTCAAACCAGTTTGTTAGAACCGTATTGTTTTTTTGTAATCTGGTGTGCCGGATTCTCTACCTAAAATTCGATGATACATTGGTCCTTCGGGCCGGATTACAGCAGTCGTTGAATAGATAGATCCTTTACCTGCAAATTTACGTAGAAGATACTGGTGCTCAACAATCGCTTCCAACATCCAACCGCCCTGATCAGGAAGAATGAAAAGATTTCAACAACAAAAGCCTTAAGTATTGCACTTTAGAAACCAACTAATCAGATCTAAAGAATATTATTCGAGTAAAATATTTCATGTTATTTGTCCGTGGCAATTTATTTATCGCACGTTACCTCAATCAAAATTAAATCTATCGCTTGTGAATTTTATCACCTCGTAACACGTGTGAAAATAGTGCAAACAATTTATATTGAAAAAAAAACGCCGCACTACCATGCATGCACCTCGGATCGCGGACACAACATCACAATTAACCTAGTGGTATCAAGTAAGTGCCTTCAACATGAGAAAATCCGTCAGATCACGTGATCTCACATAATCACGAAGACACATTTCACCAGCATAATTGATATTAGATCATCACATGCTTGTTCTGTTAAAATATAAATGCAAATTATCATCCACATTTAACAGACAACCAAAGAAAACGAAGACTCTCTGCTAAGTTACCAATCAGCCATCACTGAACATCTAAACCGGCACCATCAAAATTACGAAACTCCATCAAACATCCAGCAGCAATAGCTAAAAAATGATCGTAAACTGCTTGAAAAATATGGTTAGCTCATAACACTCATGGAATTCAGACAGAGTATCTCCAAATACCTAGAGGACCTGTATCGACAACATCAGTTTACAGAATGAAGAACTGTGCACAAATGTGGCTGATGTTCCCTCAGTATGCTCATCTTACTTCTAAATTGTACTAATTGTGAACGACAAAGTCTCTTATTCGAGTTCGGAAGAGGAAATTGATGCAGCTATTCATATATTTAAAAATAAAACACTCGGCTTTATCGAAATTTTCGCAGAATCGAGCGCATATGTCCGCTGCATAAAAAAGGCGACCGTCCCAAATGTGAATATTATCGTGCCATAGCTCTGCTAAACTCTGCCTATAAAGTGCTTGTTAATGTTGTACTTGTTCGAATCATCCCCTCACCGAAAATATCATTGGCGACTATCAATGTGGTTTAGACCCCAACCGATCAACCACTAATCACTTTAAGGAAGATCCTGAAAAAAATTCTGTAGGGCAACATCAACTGCGAAAGCCTTAAATTTTTTCTCTCTCTAAGCTAACGACATCTGGCTCGCTGTGCAGAACCTTCACGATGCATACTCAATAAGTCAAGCTAAATTCTTTGATATGCAGATGATATTGTTATTCTTGGGCCAAATCGTATCAAGGATAATATAATACCACATATTCTCCACGCAAAACAACTGGATCGGAAAGTGTAACAAAACTTAATGTACACCCACGGATCACCTATACGGTAAATTTTGAAAGTTCATTTGCATCTGCAAATCGACGAGAGCTAACTTTAAGCCACCTGGATGAAAGGATCTGTTTTGTTTCAAGTGTGTGAACAAATGGTTCCTCGGAGTAGAATTGTGCATCCCTAAGGATATTAAGCGTGAGAATTTGCCCAAACTAACATGCTGTACCTGATGATGCAGAAAACGATCGCAAAACCAATAAAAATGCATCAGGAAGTGGAAAAACAAGAGATTGAAACTGCCGAATTATATGGTGTTATGAGTCGAGCAAGGTTATTTATGATAGAGACAATGACCAAGGGCAGTACAATACTCCAACGGACAACAAAGTTAGTATTTCAAAGTAAAGATGGAGAGGTAAAGTTCCTTCGGAATATTGACATGCAGCCTGTTGATAATCGAAAATCTAAACGGATTAACATTTATTTTCCTAATTTATGTACCATAAAATACCATATTTAATTTCTGACAGGTCAGGATGGATGGGGCACGCGAAGTCGATTTCGAGTATCTATAAAGAAAAAATTATCTAATCGTTTGTCAATTAGAAAGGAGATTTTCCAGTTTCTGAACGCGGCACGTTTAACCCGGAGGTTTGCGCAAAGTCAAACGATGTTCATGGATCCGATAGAATCAACTGGCATTGGGAGCAGATAGTTAAAACGATTTTAGAAAGTATATAGATAGCATATCACGGACACTGAAAACAAGCGAGTTGGAAATTCTGTAATATTACCATCTAGCTTCCAGAAAGTATCGACGCAGGATATTTTGAAATCATTATTAGAAATATGATCCACACATCATGTGGCTACCGTAACTTATAGATGCAAGGGAGATGCTTCAATGATTTTCCAAAAAAATTTAAGATGTTACATTGGGAAATGTTATTAATTATCACAAGTGAGGCAGACGAAATATAAGTTTTTCGCGGCCATCACGACAACAGTTTGGTGGTCCTACATAATCCAAAGCTTTCTTTAATATTTAAACATCAACGTTACGATAGTGAAATATCTGATGCAAATATTTCAATAACGAAAAACCAAAAATTACGATGCATCTCTAATGTATGTGGATTTGCTCTATGTTAGCACACTGGAAGCCGTTTGGTGAATTTTCAAAAGTTAAGGCATTGTGATTATACTTTGTATGTAAGTGCAAAGTATTTTCAAATTTTTTTAGTTCGGTCACTGCAGTCTGATGAGTCGACCGATTTTTTTTAATTAAAAAATTCAAGTTTGATTAGTTCGAAACCAAACTTCCAACGTCTTGGTGACCTCACCTAGAATAACCCAAATAATCACCCAGAATAACCCAAATCACCTTCATAAATATCGATTTTTCGAATGTCAAATGAATTACAACATGAAACACTCAAAATGTTATTTTTCCAAGAGTTTTATAATCATTGTAACAAATTGAAGTCATAACCTTGTGTCTAGATGCACATTTGGAAAAGGTTGCTTCGTTTATACGAGAGCACATTTTTCATCTTTATTCTGAATAATTTTTTACCATAATCTTTAGTGTTTCTTTATATTTCGAAACTCCACACCCATCCATTTTTTCCAATTACCAAACTTCTTAAAAATAAAAGATTGGCATAACAAAAGCATTTTTTTTATGACGCTTTTGTTAAATACAAAATAGTTACAAATTATAAACGAACGAATAAATTTGCGCGACAAAAATTATTTAAATATACAAAAGCGTCTTTTTGTGCTTTTTGATAACTCGTAATCTTTAGAATAAATATAAAATGTAAATCAATTGAAACTTTGAAATCTTTTTATTGAAAGATTTAACTTAGTTTCTGCGTCTTTAATATGGGGGAATATATACGAGTACAATTGGAAAGATGTGGCAGATTGGAATGAAATGGCAATATTTTTGGGTATATACAAGTGCTGTAAAAGACATTGCCCTAATTTAAGTAAGTAAAAGTTAAATGTCCTTCACGGAATGATAGTACCTACAGTAACATACATGAAATCATTCGCTAATTCGGAATTTATTTGAATATATTTTTTGTATAGACATTGTTTTTTGTATAAGGGGTTAAATATATTTGCTGTTAATAATTAATTAAAATTTCTCCATTTTATTTGACGTCGTGAGATTTTTGCATGTTCAACTATAGGCATTTTTCTTCTTATTTTTAACATTGCTATATCAGTAAATGCAATTAATGCATTGAAAATACGATTGTGTAAGGCTTTCTAATAGTCATCACGGTCTGGAAATTTTTCACAGGCCTTGGTGAAGAATAAAATACTATACTCAATCGAAATAAATAGAACAAAATTGTTATACCATGTTTACGCCCTGCATGTAATAATATAATTTCATAGCAAAAAGGCCGTATTCACAATCCTACAATTCACCAATGACTGATTTGTATTTTGATATTCAGAAAATAAATTTTATAAAATAAAAATTATGTATACACTTCCTGCATGTAATAATTTTAAAGCAGTTATATTAGTTTAAATTGTGCATTAAATAAATAAATAACCGGCTATATTCTGCATACGGCATTCTATAGCTTATTTTAACTCTAAAACATATTGTTCTGTAACAAAGAAATATTCACTTCCTGCATGTAATAATTTTATTGTAATTATAAATGTTATAAATGTATTTATAACTATTTAAAAAATGAATTAAATTCAATCATTTAAACCAAACCTACAAAATTTTTTGTTTTGTGTCTAACGGACATATATTCACTTCCTGCATGTAATAATTTTTACTCAAGTATGTTTGGTGTAAATTTAAGGATTACAACAAAATGTATTACATAGGAGTCTAATTGTTTTGCGTGTGGCTATTTTACATAGTTTTCAAATAATCAGAAAAAATTAATAAACTAAACAATTTGCGAGAAGATGAGATTTCATGTTGGTTTCAAACTGAAAAGAATTTAAATTTTTCAATGAAAAATTCGTCTCTCGTCAGACTGCAGTGACCAACTACAAAAATAATGTTTATCACTTCATCCTTTTAAATAAAGCATTAGTATTTTATCTAGCGAATTATATATTTAATCATTAGAATATCATCACAAATTTTCGTAAAAGGATGGAAGCTTGCCGTACTGCAGCAAGAGGTTACTTATGTGACATTATTTTTGATTATAAATAAAGAAATTTATAAACGAATACTCCGTAAATAACTGAAGTGCTACAATTTGAAGTTACTGCTTTCTGTTAACAAAATAAAACATATTTCCGGGTTTCCGATTTAAACTTCAAACTATAACGAATTTGCATTTTCGTTTAGTAGTCAAATATGTTTTTAAAGAGAGCGAAATTGCATTTAGTTACAGAATATAATTTCCGCCTTTTTTTTCTTAGGAAATAATTTCGCAGCGGCCTCTAACGTAATTGAGAGATAAATTTGTAGTTATATACCAAATTACTTTAAACATTAACATTTATCTCCGAATTAATAATTCATCACTTCTGTACGTGCCTACAAATTAATAAAAACAAAACTCGTTATTTAATCGCCCTGATAATGAAAATGCTACAAAGATTATCTTTTATTTATATTAAGATTTGTGTTATTAAATCGGTGCGTAAAAGTGGGTGTCGTTTCAAAAATATCTTGCTTCAGCATGTCAAAAAATTTTATGCGGGGCCTTAATTCATCGCAGAAACAAATTTACATTGTATAATTAAATTTGAAAATATTTCTTAATTAACGTTTAAGAAGAAAACTAATTAATTTATAAAACAATTTTGAATAAATATAAATTAAATGTCAAAGAGTAAATGGCACTTGACGAGTATTATAATTTGCAAATGAATTTATTTAGAACAAGTGGTATAAATATTTCATTGTAATTTTTTCATGTACATGTTTTTATTGCAGGCTACCACATATTCGTACATCCAATTTGCCACTTCTACTTCATTTGTATGTATCTATGTGGTTTTTAATTTTTGTACATTACTAATTCACAAGCCACATCGCACCACAAAAACGCAAATTGGTTATAAAAGGTGGTTAGGATTTGGAATTTAAACGGAAAATTAAATCTTTTATCTTACAATGTAGAGAACTAATTTGACCGGAAACGACATTCTGAAAATTAGGGGGGAACGGGGTTAGAGGGAGGGCAGTTTGCTCTTGCATTGCTATAGGTCACAAACTAATACTTTTCTAAATATCTGCTAAACCGATTAATGGGGAGCAACAACACCATCGCCTAAGTCAACCAACTAAATCTAAGAATAATAAAATTTTGGGTAACCGCATAGGAACTGCATCTGCAAAATGGAAAAATATAACAGCAATCCCACCACCACTGTTTGACTGAAGCAAACCGAGATATTTTGAACAAGTTACGTGACCTGAAAATAAAGTAAAAAATATAAAACATTTTTATATTTTTTTACTTTATTTTCAGGTCACGTGCAAACAAGTCAAAAAGGTTGATCAAGTAAATCAGCCATCAACGAGCGATGTAGTAACGAGTCATGTTTTAGAAAATGGTTTACAATTAAATCAATCAATTTTACCTACAGCTGTATTGAACCTGTTGAACAAACATGGCCGATCGATTAAATGTTAGTGTCAACATCATATATAGATAAACTACAGCTAGCACGTGAAAATTACAGAACACCAATAGCTGGTTTAATAGGTTTTACAACAACACGTTGTGCTGTAAGAATTCGAATTGCACCAACAAACAATAGTGATGCATGTATTGACCTTGATGCTTTTATTATAGACAAGGTAATCTAAAAATTGACTAAAATGAATCAACAACCACTTGATCAATGGCCAGAGACACAAACCCAAAAATTAGCAGATCCACCATCCGATGGATTAACGAGAATTGATCTTCTTGTGGGTGCAAACAACTTCTTTCAGATATTAAAATCTGAATTGGTGATTCCGCAGTGAACAGTTCGTCGTTTAACATATACCAGAGAGGCTTCAATATTGATAAAGCATTAGAAATATTTTAGACCATAGAGGAACTTCATGGTGAAAGGCAATTAAATCCGGAACAGCAAAATGCGAGCCACTTTTTCAAACTATAACCATCGGAAATGAAAATTGGAGATACGATGTTCGTCTTCCCTTCTCAAAAGATTCAAAATTACATCTGAGAAAATTCAGTGAATCGAGCAATAAGTCGTCTCAAATCGGTCGAACGTCGTTTACAAGGTGACGAATCGGTAAAAAATGAATAAATAAAATTCATGATCGAATGTGAACCGAGTGAATCGTGGAATGGTGAATGCTATTATCATCCTCATCATGCAGTGATTAAACCCGATAGCGCATTACAACAAAGGTTATTCGCGTAATTTTTGATGGTTCAGCAAAAACTAGCACATCTTTCTCGCTGAACGATGTGTTAATGAGAGGACCAACGATTCAACCAGAATTGATAGAAATTCTTATTCAATTTAGAAGACATCGAATTGCAATAGCGGCGGACATAAAACAAATGTATCGCCAAGTGATGTTTAACAATGATGATTGCAATTACCAGCGTCGTACTAAGCTACTCGTAGCTTAAATCAAGTTGCAGATGATAATAGTGAAATATTTCCATTAGCAAGCCAATCCATCAAGTCAGATTTTTTCGCAGATGGTTTGCTAAGTGGAGCTGATTCAGTATCAAACGCAAAAATTCTGTGCAACCAAAAGTTCGCGTCAAATTCATCTTTACTACTGACGGAAATAGAAGATAATTATGAATCATCTGATCCAGTGATTGTGGATAAGTCTGATGAACACAAGGTACTTGGTCTGTACTGGGATCGTCGATATGATTGTTTTGGCTTCAAGGAGTCTACTGTAGGGTTTCATTCAGCAGCAACGAAGATACAGTTTATATCAAACTCCTTTAGGTTGTTTGACCCAGTCGGTTGGTTATCACCCGGCACCGTTGCTATAAAAGTCATGTTTCAGCAGTTATAGAAATTGAAGTTGAGTTAGGGATGGTCCATTACCGTCCGATTTGTCTCACACATGGGTGCAGCTATATACCGACTTGAAGGAACTGGAAGGAATTAAAATTGATCGGTAAATAGTTCCAAAGTGAAAGTATTAGTTGCTGCAAAGATAAAAGTGGCACCCATAAAAACCAATCACAGTTCCTCGTTTCGAATTGTGCGGTGATGTTTTACTCGCAAAATTAATGAGGAAAACCAAACAAATTTTTAATGTAGGCAACAAATATGTTTTTCTCTGGGCGGACTCAGAGATCGTACTTAACTGGTTGGCCCAACATCCATCAAGCTGGAAAGTATTCGTTGCTAATCGCTGTACAAATATTAGCGAATTAATACCAAATATTTATTGGCAACATGTCAGGTGCGAGGATAATCCTGCAGATTGAAAATAAATCAAATTTTGTGCCTGGATTAGTAGAATCACATTCTCCGTATACCAAGAATTATACTCTTCTTATACCGAGATTATGAAAAAATTAATTAAACTTGAGCCACGACTGCTCCATGCAAAGATTGACATTAAGCGAAACATATGTTGCCCACTAAATGCTATTGATTTGAGGAAGGCTGAGTTCACACTGCTAACCAATCTACAAAAAATTGTCTATCATGAAGAGTTTAAGCAGTTAAGGTCAAAACAACAAATATATAATAGTGACATTCTTCGGCTGAATTCATTTGTCTGTGAAAATGATTTATTGAGAGTTGGTGGCAGATTGGAAAATGTTAATCTTCCATTTAGCCAAAAACATCCAATTATCATTCCTGGTTGTCATACAATTAGTGAGTTGATCCTGAGGCATCTTCATTTTACGCACTTCCATGCTGGATCTGCATTACTAATGCATTTGAGCCGTCAACTGTATTGGATTACAAAGGTTAGAAAAGTTGCTCGTGATACTGTAAATAATTGTTCTACCTATATTGAACTAATGTTCTATCTTTTTTAACATACCAATAGTTAGGTTACAAAATTTATTCAGCATGCCACAAACACCATCGACTCATTTGCTTTAAGTGACAAATCGATCCATTCTATAGTTTATTTTAACTCTTAAATTTGCTCACTACTAAAGAAAAATTTACTTCCTGCATGTAATAATTTTAATGTAGTTGTTTTTGTTTAATAACTGTTGTAAATTTAAGAATTTTAACAAAATTTATAAAATATGTTTCTACTTATTTTGCGAGAGCCAATTTGATTTAGTTTTGCTACCTGAACACCAATATTCACTTCGTGCATGTAACATTATTAATAACGCAATAAATATAGTCGTATTCACTTCCTGCATTTAATCATTCAAATGAATTGATAATTATTAAAAAATTTAATAAAATCAAACATTTAAACAAAATCTGCAATTTGAATTTTGGACTCATAGATGGAAAATTTATAAGCCAAAATGAGTTAAAAATTCAAATTTATACACGATCCAGCGATAACGGATGAAAAAGTATGGGTTGGTTGGGAAGTTGATTGTGTATAAGTAGGTGTCGATTGTCATAGTCGTTTGTCTCACAGATTTTGACGCTAAATAGAATAATTTCCTATGCTTATGTATTTAATTCGAGAGTACTGAAGATAGGCCAATCAATGTACGGAAAAATCATAATAAAACCCATTACAACACAAATAAAAGTAAAAATTATAAAATCTGCAAATTGTCCGGCTGTATCCAGCATTCCAAAATGTTACGATGATAAATTTGGATTTGGTGCAAATAAGACGAATTTTATTTTATAATTCTAATATTTAAAATATATTTTACTGTAAATGTATTTACTTCCTGCATGTAATAATTTTATCGGTATGAATTAAGCATTAAATGAAGTAAAAATCAATATGCTATATGTAAACTTTGCAAAAAAATTTAACAACAAGCAATATTACAAAAATATTCTAGTCTAGTAAACAAATACATTTTCAGGATTCTTGTTTTATTCAGCCTACCGTAATACTTATTTATTTATTTTTGATGGCGCTCCATCTATGTAGGGATTTTGCCGTTTCAATAAGGGGACATTATCAAAGTTATTTTTAGAATAATGGTTGATAAGTTCATTGAAACCTAAACGATTCATATTGCATTTTGTTTTAACTTTAAAACATATTTATCAGAAACATGAATGGTATTTGCTTCCTGCTTGTAATACTTTAAATAAATTAGTGTTTATTACCAATTAACCAAAGTAATATTTTATTACTTGTGATGTGGTAGTTTTATTTAATTTTACTAAATGAATATCAATAAACACTTCGTGCATGTAATAATTTTTGAGCAACATCTGCAAAAAATATTATTACTCATCTTGCATGTGGTTATTTTACTCAGTTTGAAATTAAATTTTACAAGCATGAAGTGCTTCCATGTAACCAATAGCTACTTCGAGCTTGTAAAATAAATTTTATTTAAAAAAACGTCAAATACTTGTATGTATATGTAGGATATATTCATCATGCCAAAATACAACGTCGATGCTGTTGTTTTCTAATTCAAAATCGATACATTTTATTTTATTTTTAAAACTTATTGTTCTGCAACAAAGAAAATATTCACTTCCTGCATGTAATAATTGAGCATAAGAGATAAAAATGCCTACATTGAAATTAGCCAACAATTTTATGACCCAGTTGGTAAATACTTATCTTATAACAGTCTAATATGATTTTAATAAGAGAGAATTAGGTTTTAGTAAAAATATGTAATTTTTATGAAAAAATCGTTTACGCCAAAATTTTTGAATCTATTTTAACTCGTCTAGTAATTAGCTCTCTATAACGTAATTGAGAGATAAATTTGTAATTACATACTAAATTACTTTAAACATTAAAATTCATCCCGGAATTAATAATTTATCACCTCTACGTGCCTTTATAGTAGCTAATAAAAAAAACTCGTTATTTAATGCTCTTGATAATGAAAATGCTACAAAGATAATCATTTTTATTTCTTTTATTTATATTAAGATTTGTGTTATTATATTGGCGTGTAAAGTGGGTGGTTATTGTGTAAAAATTTTATGCAGGACATTAATTTATCGCAAATACAAATTAACATTAAGAATATTTATTAAGAATATAAATTAAACCTCAAATATTAAATGGCACTTTACGAGTATTAAACTTTAAAATTTATCTAGAACAAATTAAAGGTGGCACAAATCTTTCATTACATTTCATTACCACCTACAGTTAATTTGTCTTTTCTATTTCATTGGTAAGTAGGTATGTGGTTTATAATTTTTGTACAGGTTACTAATTTACCAGCTGCAACAAATAAAGCATAGTGGTTAGAACGGGTGGTTAGGACTTGAAATTTTAGCAAAAAACGACATTTTCATCTACAATGCTGAGAATTAAATTTACCGCAAACGGGATACGAAAATGTATAAGTAATAAACGATGATAAGGTTGAACATGGCCGACAAACAATCAGGTAGACAGTAATTGTTTATTTTACAAACAATTGTTTTACAAACAGTTGTGGATTTGACATTTAACGACTTGAAAGAGATTAAATTTAATCTTGCAATGTAATAACACTTAAGCCATAAAAAATATTTTATAATTTTTAGTGTTATCATGGAAAGTTTTTTAAAAAATACTTTATAGCGAATTATAGTTAGATTAGATTCATCTAAAGGGAAATTCGGCATACAACAATGCCTTCGTAAAATGTGGCAAACGTTTACAGCAGCAACTCTACGCAATATTTTCGTCTATTGTCAGATGAACCATACAGTAGACCAATGTACACGTTTTACGGCAGCTGTCAACAACGGATATAACAAAATAGCGCAACCACAGCATCATACCATTATGCATACAGCAAAGTCAAAAGCACAAACCACGAGTACATGTGAAGTAAAATCTTTTTAACTAATAACAAACATGAATTATGATAAAGGAAATGTTTTGTTAGCAACAGCAATGGTTAAATCTGCTATTCCAAATGAAATTAAGAGTCCTGATAGACACAGGATCACAAACGACTTTTATTACTAAAGACAGTGTTGTGCGTCTAAGCGTATATTGCAATTGTCGACATTTCGGCATCGAAAATAGTGTAAACAATGGTTTTCTACGTAGACGATGTCGATAATTGGTAAAGTATGTAAACAATCTGTATACAATGTACCATATTCCTTTTTTTTTTGTTTTCTGAAGGTTAGATCCTTCCAGTTAACTAATCTGAAACTGAACTGTTATAATGTTGTTTTTTCGAAATATTCAAACAGTCAACTGCCTTCGGTAATTGACATAAATAAAATTTAGCAGATAATACCAACTTGGCTTTTGAATTAATCTGTTGGCTTAAATCTGTTTTTTTTTTCATATTCGACCAATACTCCAAATGTTTTGCGTACGCGGTACCATACGAACCTGCACTGTGAACTATAAATCAATAACGACCATTGATTGTGATCAAAACCACCGTTGGCATGACTAAAGCTCTCGGGGGATGAGTTCATTGCCTAAGCGTTGAATTTCTGGACTTAACTTATCATCCAAATTCGTATTTATATAATCCCATGCAGCAGTATACAACCTAAGCCACTGTGAAGTTTTCCAAATCATATTATCAATAGTTAATTATGTTGGTTGAGTTGAAATTTATTTCTCGAATATCTTTTAGTAAATTAGCATACTTCATTAAAGTCAGCATTTTGTGGAATTTACATTACACACAGAAAATTTGCGTACAATGGGCGCTTTCAGGGCATCCAACAGTTGAGAACATGTTGAGTAAAATCGAAACCAACGTTAGGAAAATGTTTAAAGCCCGTTTACTCTCGTAACTTTGATTCTAACGGTTTACCATGATCCTGAACATTTCATGAAGCATTATTTGTATCGATACCATACAGCTATTGGTATGAAAACCGGGAAATAGGAGCATTGCCAACGAATTTTTCGTCCTTTTTTTTTATTATCCCTGCAATCTGTTCTGGGGCCAAGGCTCTCACAACTCTTTCGCGGTTTGCTTTTTCCGTCCTTGCTTTTACGCCAGCTTAGGCCAGTCCGAGGACGTACGGTTATAGGCCGATTTTATCACCATCTACACATTGGATAGCCTATACTGGCATGGGAGATGGGTCTCGACTGTTTTCCACTCCCACGGGGGGTCATAGATGTGTTCCATTTCATCACAGTTCGTAATCTTTGGCGTTTCATTGATAACCATAACGGTAACTATACGAGACTTAATATGGCTATGAGAGAAATTCGTCTACGGGTGGTGGACAGATATAGCAGAAACACTTTGCGATTGTGTACAATCGATTCGCCTTTGCTCAATGTAAATTCAGTTTTACGCTTCAGCCACACAAATCCCCTAATATTTATGAAATTCTTGTGTGGTGTTACCAGATTAAAATACAGTATTGTGTGAGGGTATACAAGGTGTGATTTTTAAATATCGGTGTGATTCATTTTATTCTGGCCAAGCCAACTGAGATTTACATTTGACTGAGAGATTCGCCCTTTCCGTTTTTTTACTTAAGTTGTTATATTGCCTGAAATATCCAAAGTTTGGTCAAACTTTTGCGGTTATTAGGATTATATGATTTACGTTTTATTGTGTAGTTCTGTTAGATATTTTCCTAAATTAGCTAAAATATACAAGAAATTGCAGTTTTTCCGATTATTCCGTTTTCCGAGAATACAAAAACTTGGGTTCAAAGTTTTCAAATGTGGAGTAAAAGAATAAAACTTTCTTATACCTTGAAATGGTTCCATTAACAGAGAAACCATAGAATTAGCTGATTGCTAAGTTAAAAAATAGTTTTCGACATTGTTGACACATTTTTTACATGCTCTACATTGTCGACACCATTTTTTAAATTCTCTACATACATTGTCTACACATGTAGAATATTATATAATTACGCTGTGTAGAAAATACGGCACAATCCTCCCGAAGAACCAGTTCAGATATTGAAGCTGACGGAGCAAGAAGTGTACCCTAAAATAGCTGAAGTCGGTGGTCACAATATTGAAGGGGTAAACAAAGTAGTGAACCTCAAAATCCAACCTGCAATAGTACATCCGTATTTGAGTTACAGTTAGAAGCTTTAGTATTGCAAAACTCATAAAAAACTACCAGAACAACAGACATAACCGGAGGACTAGGAGCTTCTTAGCAACTTAGAGGGTACAGATTCGAATTATAATTGAATTGAAATTGAATAATTTTATATAGAAAGAGGAAACGAAATATCGCATTAATATTCAAAAAAACTTCCGTACACTTTCTTCAACTGGAAAACAACTAAATAAAATCATCCAGATGAAGAATGAATATAAGAACTTCCTTGATTAATAAATCCAACTGGACTGGAACTACACCATCCTTATGCTACGAAGAAAATATTTTCTACCACACCATGCAGTTATCTATTAGGTGTGCAAGTAGAAACGCAGCTCTGAAGTCGGTTGCGTTACTTGAACGCATTCAAATCGCCCGCCATTTTGAATATATTTAGCTTAGTCATTGCTGTTTTATGACATAAGTATCAATCATACGCAAGCTCTTGTTCCGTGTGCATCTATTTTAAGAGATGGAGGTCGATAAGCAACATTTCCGTCATTGCATTCTATTCTGTTTTCAAATGAAAACAAAATACTGCTCAGCTATGGAATTGATTAATTCGACTTTGAGTGAACATTTTTCAGTAAAAACAATTTGACGATGAATAACTTAAAGATTTACTGGACGAAGATCCGTGTCAAATTCAAAAAAAGCTTGCAGAACAGTTAGGAGCAGTGGTGTGCGGCTACGCGTAATTTGAAATTTTCGACATGTTGTTGTCGAAAATAGCGTAAACAATTTATTTTGGTGTAGACAATGTCGACAATTCATAGATTATCTAGAATATTCGTAGACAATGTAGATTATTGCTTTTCGTGTTATCTTCCACAATGTTTTCAGTTCGAGTTTGCCATCTCACAGTTTCAACAAATTTTCTTATTTTTTATTTGCAATGCCATGTTTTTCATTACTAAGCTCTAGCGCCACGTATCCGATGCATTACTGGACGAATGGGTAAACTAAGCAGTTAAAAAGTTTACTTTGAATTATCAAAGTGTTATCTATCACCTGCAGAAAATAAAAATATTACCACCAGCTTCACTGGCCTTGGTATTTCAAGACAAAACTTTAGTTTTCAATTTTTTCCGGTAAAATTTAATAGACTGTTCGGCTTAGACCTGTCTTGAATTTTCGATTTCAGATGCAGATGAAGCCGTCAAATATTGTATGAAATTTTCTTAGACCACTGTGTACTAAAATTTGTCTCAGCTTATTGAAAGTGTACCTGCAACAAGCTCATGAGCATTCTTGATGTGATTAAATTTGTACCCAGCTACACTTGCATACTTCTCGGTCTCCAGCATCAATATATTATGATTTTAAAGTAGGTATGCATTCTACCATGAACTGGTTATTTAACATTTTATTGCGTAGTGAAGATTTTGTTCATTGAAGCACCTTCGCTCAAAGTTGTTTTTTTTTGCAGGTATGGTATAAAGTTCTACTTATTTACATAAGTTTCCGATCTTTGTCGAATTATTACAAAATTGTACCACAACTAAAGTATAAATTTTTCCTTATCAATCCGTTTCCCGAACAAAGCTTCACATATTATATGCTCGAAAGTATGCCATAGCCATATAAAAACTTGGGTTCAAATTTTTCAAATGTGGGGTAGGAATAAACTCCATGAAGGCGCATTGGCTAAATAAACAAATTTATTTATTTATTTGCTTATACAATTTTGGAAAAGCTCTCCTGTTTTATTTTGAGCTTTAAGCTCATTTACAACAGAACGAGCAGCCCTTAATAAATTACAAATGTAAGATAAATTTCTTCTAATTTCTTTGTAAACCGCAAAATAAATTTATACCATTGTATGTTTTGTATCATGGTAACTGCAGTTATCGAAGCTTCACGAAAACTGGCCATCGAACAAACGAGTAATCTTCGTCTTCTAATTAACATCTTCGGAATTCATATTATATTTAGGTCGATTAGGTCGCATGATTGACAATATTGAATCACTTATTCTTATTATTGAATTAGACATAATTAAAAATTAACAAAATAAAAATTTAAATCTTGCAATATAAAAAAGTGACAGTTTGACAAAAGTTAAAGGCAACTCCAAAAAAAAAAAAATTATTCGATGGACAAACCATAGAATTTTACTGATTGATAAAAAAAGCAATAATTTTCGACATTGTCTACATTCTCTATATTGTCGACGTCAAACGTTTAATTGTTTACATACATTCTCTACACACGTATAATATTAATTATCTACGTGGTGTAGACAATACGGCACAACACTAATTAGGAGTTACTCACCAAGAAATATCACTTCGATTGCATACAATGGGAAAAATGCAGAAGGAAGGAAATTGGGTTGGTCATAAGCTAACCTAAGAAAACAAAAACGGAAGAGTTGACATTTGCATGAATTTGCTTTATCGGTACAAAAGAAAGACTTATCAGCACAAAATCATTACGGATGATGAAAAGTGGATTTTTCTACGATAATCCTAACCTCAGAAAACTATGGGTCGATCCAGGCTAGCCTGGTGGGATTGGAAAGGAGTCATTTACTTAAGTAAGGAGGGAAACGACCATTTACAGGGCAAGGAAGGTGGAAGGTGATTTGCTGCATGTCAACGCTCGTCCACATACAGCAGAATCTGGGTTGACTCATCTTCTTCTTATAGGCTGCAAAGTTTTACAACAAGTGACGTATGATCGAGACTTCGCTCTCTCTCTGATTTCCACTTAGTCAGATCGATGTAATTATATTTGAAAGACCAATGACTATTTTACTTCGAAACCACCAAGTTTCAATAAAGTTTGTATTTTCAATAAAGTTGAATTTGATCAAAAAAAGCAGAGTTTCTACTCGCACACCTAATAATAAAGCCTTAGTGCACTAACCCAAATGGTAATTCGTATAGTCTACGAGCATTAGATTGACGTAAAATATAACATGCCAGATATGTGTCAACCGCAAAAATTTATATTTCAGCTAAAATATGCTGTCGGAATCGGATGTTTAGCACCAAAATTTTACGTTTTGAAATAACACCGCATATTAAATTTTATGTTTTGTATTTTTTTTACGCCAGGATGGAGGAAAAGCGGAAAACGGAAAAATCTCTTGAAATGATTAAAAACAAACGAAATTGTTTTTTATTTACCTTACAATTTCCACGATTTTCGTACCACGTATAACAAAGTGCAAACAGTATTAGGAATAATAATTTACGTAAGGTAATTTCCCATTTCGGATTGTTAAATTTTATAGCTTGGTTAGCCTGGTTAAATTGTATATTGGCTTAGCATTTTTTTTTATAGAAGGTTGAACGACATTAATTAAGTTTGTATGAGTAGTTTATTTTCTATCCAAAACGTTTAAATCCGTGGAAGTCTCCTTTCCGAACGTCAGACTAAGAAATGCAAAATAATTTTCAGTATAGTATAGTACGTCAAATTGTAAAATATTCCTTTGATATCAAATAAACTATTAATGTAGATGATTATACGCTCTACTGTATTTTATATGAGAGATGAAAAACTGGGAACGTAATATAACTTGTATTTCTTTTTTTGTAGCAATGACATTTCCTTTTTACCATTCGAGAGTGATATGAAAAATGAATTTTAATATTTTTAGTTACGAACGGATTTTTTATTAATAATTCAACAACCTCCTGTTACTTTTCGGATTCATATAAAAGCTACACACATCAAGACGAGCAAGCATAGCATCATAGCAATGTGATGTGAATAATGGTTTAACAATTTAACTCTTGTGTATAATAATGCTATGCTGTTTAAGCCAGAATTAAATGTGTAGACAATACAGATAAATGTTGTTACATTTTAATTGCCTTCTTATACATCCGTGAAAAATTATCGTAATTTAAACTTTCGCCTTGCTCTACGGCAAAAGTGGTTGTATAAAATAAGGTATTTTAATGGTACGACTTGGTATACGACTTTTGTCGTAAACTATTTAGGATCGTAAATTAGATGATAATGGTTGTAAAACATTTATATGTGTAAGTTCCTTGATTAGTATTCGTCTACTGCTAAATAATAATGCTAAAAAAATAGAAAACGCAAATATATAGCACCTGTGGTATTTTAATACTGTCAATTTGGTAGAAATCTACGCGCCATATTGGGCCACAAAAGGGGTCAATTGAGAGAAAAACGATTTCAGGAAATAATCGGATAGCAGGTCGACTATAATATTAAGGAAACGGAAGTCCGCTCTGAATTCCCGACTTCATAACTGACGGTGAAGGTCGGTTGAATGAAACCCGCTCGACAAAACCAATGGCATAGGTGACAGCAACCCATTATCCAAAGAAAAGGTAGTTAAAAAACTCTCGGGGCGTTGCTGCTGACCAGAAAAATGGCTATGGTCCTGGAAGTGGATCAACCGCACCAACTTGAGTTATATCGAGTTTAATATTGAATAATTTGCACCTTCGTTACCAATACTAACGATCTCGTAAAAAAGCAGAGCAATCCATGATTGTGGGAAAAAATATAAAGCAAAATATGAGGAATCTAGGTCGGGAGTATGAAGATGCTAAAGGAAAGTAACAAGGGGCACTGCGTGTTACTGATGGGTGTGATGAAGAGTGCAGTTTTAAATGGGGATTGAATTTTAGTGAAACGGATCGACAAAAAGAGCATAATACGTTTTGGAGTCTTAGTGCGAACACTATAAAAATGTCGCTGTCGTGAGAGTTTCTAAGTTACTCTTCCTTACTATACGCTCGATGTGAGTCATAATCGAGTCTACCATTTTTAGAAAACAAAGGCAACCGAAGTTGGCATGAATTCATCAATAACCCATGGCAGCCATATAAAGTATAAGATTTCCGAAGAAAACTTAATATCGTCAGCGATCACATCAACAATTTTCCAGTGGTTGATTCTCATTATTGTCTAGCCAATAGAACAGGACAATATCTTGAATCTGGTTTGAATGTTAGTAAAATATACTCATTATATTTGAGTGAGACTACCGATCCTGTGAAATTGAATATTTACACTAGAGTGTTCAATGGAGAGTTTAACATGTCATTCTACAAACCGAAGAAAGACCAATGCGATCGATGTGTGGCACACAAAGTTGCGGTCAAGCTCACCGATGTGTTTCGTTTGCCTCGGGGAAATACGTGAACTTTTTTTTATAAACCCAAATTCTCCGTTTACAATTTAACGGCACACTGTAGTGCTAATAATCTCACATATTGTGCAGTATGGCATGTATATATGAGCAGTAGATCCGGAAATGACCTTGCTTCGTCTTAAACATAACCATAAACAGATAATTGAAGTGAAACAAAAATTGTCGGAGCCAGGGCACCCTCAAGTGCAGGGAATAGATGCTGTGCACAGTACGATCGAGAAAATGTTTGCAAAATCTAGAAATCTATAGTCATACACCAAAATAGCTTTAAAATAAAAATTTAATTTTCCATTTTCCGGGAAAACTATACTAGTCAACTGCCAAATGTTATTTGCAATATGTAATTCACCAGTAACATGAATCAATTTAGATAAAAACATCGCGGTTTAGATGAAACGTTTCAACTAATAAAACCTTAAAAGCTTTAAAGTAGATTTTCTCAAAACTAAAATGTTGGCGCTTATACCAAGATAGAACTCAAGCGACGATGTGCTGAATTTGATGGCCACTACTGTAATTGATGTCCTTAGATTTGCTCGAGTGATGGTATCTATGTTTATTTTATCACTCGGATTACTATTGACAGTTTCTTCTTTCAGCACAAAGGTTGGATCTAGTGTTAGGATTTCCTCTTCTTCAATGAAGGTGTTTGTTGTTTCGAGCACCTTCCATTTAATTATAAAGATACATGCGCTGTGCCAGCGTAGTGGGATCCCACAACTAGTTAGAACATTTCATTTGTGGCATCTCGCAACTGCTTTTAAAGGGTGGCGCATAAGTAACGTTATAATTTAATTAGCGAATAAATTAACTTTGAAAAACTTGGGAAATTTATGATGGAAAGACTCAGCACAGAACAAAGAACCAAAGTTGTTTAATTTTATTTTAAAAGTTAGCATTCGATTATTCAGACACAAAGGTCATATCGAAATTTCTTTCATGTTCGAAATGCACCTAGCGGCTGTCTGTGATCTTCTGCGCGCTGGAAGTCCTCGTGCAGCTTGAAATAATGTGAACATGCTCGGGTGCAAGCAAGTAGTGAGGAAAACTCCGAAACTTACACTAGGCGACGTTCTCAGCAGTTGGTGATGTCTAGGCGGCCTTTGCGAAGAATTTTACATAAGTTACTTCTTTTCCCATATAAGATTCTCATCAAAACTACAATTCAAAATTGTAGAATAGGGGGCACCCAAAATCCAAGAATAATTGTTGAAGATCAAATGCATCCACTTAGATGCACAGTATTTTGTGGAATAACTTCAGGAAGGATCATTGGACCATATCTTTTTGGAAACGACAAACAACGTGCGGTTAATGTAAATGGTATTCAATACCGGGCAATGATTGAACATTTTTTAAGGGCAGTGGTAGAAAGCAATCCAGAATTGTGGTTTCAACAAGATAGAACCACAGCTCACACAGCTCGTGCAACTATGGCTTTTCTGTCCAATTTAACGGCACCCGATTTTTTCTTTCGGCCTAGATAAATTATAAGGTGTATGCCAACAAGTCAAGAACCATCCAACAGCTTAAGGTCAATATACGAGAAGAAGTAAGGGCGCTGGTACCTGAAATTCTAATAAAAGTTATGGAACATGCTCTGGAAAGTGCACGTCTGGTTCGCTTTAAATTTGTTCGAGCTTCTGGTTCGCTTTAAATTTGTCTATGCTTTCCCTGTAAGTTTCTTTAACGTGTACTATTGTTATACTTATAAGCGTTCCATTTGAACTATGACAAACAGCCTTCACAGGGCGATTTAGCTCTACCCAATAGGAAGTGGGATTATAGTAAGTTATAATCCTACATTCTCCGCTGATGAGACTTCTTTGCCCAATGTTATCAAAATATATTTCGGGTTGGGAAGTGAATCTCGATATATTGCATCTTGTTGCTGACCTTGCTGCTACTAATCCTAATGAGCAGAGTATTGCGAGAATATGAAGAGTAGCTTGAACTTTATGCTTGCTCTTATCACTGATTTATGTTGTTCTGTGCTACCTTTCACTCGTGCTGTATCAGTTTGGGTTTCTTTCTC
This sequence comes from Nephrotoma guestfalica, assembly GCA_963691935.1. Classification (NCBI taxonomy): domain Eukaryota; kingdom Metazoa; phylum Arthropoda; class Insecta; order Diptera; family Tipulidae; genus Nephrotoma; species Nephrotoma guestfalica. The sequence goes on from OY829915.1 coordinate 19,464,910, forward strand.
CATGAGTATTTTCTAGCATTGTTCATTGACGGCAATTCGCAAGCGACTGACATTAGTAATTGGAATTTTGAATAATCCTTCGTTTTAGACCGTTACCGTGCTAACAAAACCATCGTTACTATATTATGTACCTAATAAATTCCTCAATTTCCTGGAAGTATAGATCATCATCATTAATAAAGGCTCTCTCTTTGCTATATTTGGTTTCTTTTCTTCTAATTACTTTGGTACTCGGCACCCTCCAGCGACCTCGGCGTGCTGCGTGACGTTTAAACGCCGCCAGTAAAGCTTTGGATGAGAAATTGCTCGTGTGTAGTCTATATAAGAAGTGCTGTTAAAATATACTTAGGGAATTATTATTAGATGTTGAATGTTGAAACTAACTGTGGCGTTAGAAAGCCTTCCACCAACTCGCGGCCTTCGTATAATTCGATTTGTTTCTCATGCTGTTTGTCAAATAATTCAAAGGAAAACTGTTGTGTCACCCTTAAGGTCAAGCTTAAGCTGGCCTAAAGTTCCCTGATTGTAAGGCAGCTTGGTTATGATTTAACTGTCCTTTTTGTAAACCTAAGAACGTAAGCAAGACTCGTTACTGTTTTTGCGAGCGGTGAGCACGTTTTCAATACTTCATTTGTTGACTCTTCTGAGGTTTGTTAAATTTGTGGTTGTTGGGTATATTTAAACCAGCTTGAGCCATTTCACCAAAGAGCGTAATTTTTAAAGCTGGCTGGATGAAAAGTTTTCGATGCATAATCTGCAGGATTTTCCTCGGATTTTACATAACCCCATTGTAATTGAAGTAATATGGATTGGATTTCAATAATCCAGTTTTCAAGTTACGGGTTATTGATGCTCCATTTTCTTAGGTTGAAACCTCCGTGACATAACAGTTTACCTGGTTGTTCTTGCTTTACAGGAACAATATTTGATGTCGTTCAAATAAAAATCTTCAGTGAATTTATCGTTTCTCCATAGAGTATCAAATGGTAACTTTGATCTTGTGAACGGATTATTTGCTTAAACTTCTTTACGATATCAGCTTTGGTATTGAAAATATAATTGTACAAAGATTAATTATCGAAATATTCGCCCCCTACGTTCTATGGTATTTTGCCATGTATCAGGAAGATGATGAATGCCTTTCGAAGCAAATGAACCGCTGGTTAAGTTAAGTTAAGTTAAGTTTAAGAATACGCGATAAGTTCCTTGGTTGATTCTACTGTATGTGAACGAGTGTTGTCATGCAGAATAATGACTTTCTGACCACAACAACCCGTAAATGTTATTTTTTCCTCCAGAGCATCACTAAATTTGATCGATTAGGTGTGATAACGTTTATCTGTAACAGTTTGACCAGGTTCCAGGAGCTCGTAGTAAATGACTCCTTTCCAATCTCATCAGGACACAGTAACACTTACTTGGCATGAATATCCAATTTTGCAACTGATGTTGGTGGCTGGCCTGGATCAACCCTTGGTTTTCTGCATTTACAATTATCGTACAAGCAAAGCAATTATCAAGAACGCAAATTTATGCAGATGTCAACTCTTCGGTTTTTGTAAATATTTTCTGTATGCTTTCCATTGCATGCAATCGAAGTGATATTGCTTGGAACTCCCATTTTGCAAGCAACTTTTGTGTTTGACACGGGTTTTCGTACAGTAAAAGTTTAAGTTCCTCGTCTTCAAATTGTTTTACTGCATCTGGACGTAGATCGTCCTAAAGACTAAAATTGAAAAGTCTTGCAAACCACATTTATACTGTTGAATGACTCACAGAATGTTCACTCAAATTTGAATTAATCAACTCCATAGTTTGGGCAGGTCGGTTTTTTATGTTCAAATTTTTGAACTGAAGGAGAGATTTCTATTATTATTTGGATCATTTTCTTGTGTGTCCTTGATATTGTGGCTTGTTCATAGAACTCATCCTTGGTTGTTTCATCTACAATCTTTTGTTTGATCGTATCACTGAATATTAAAGATTGTGGTTTGTATTTTTATATGGAATCTTGTTACGATGCTACAACTTCTCTTCATCGCTTTAGCTATTATTAACATGTGTGGCCACGCCTTATTCATCGCGTCCAAAGAATATATAAAGAATTTCGCTTGTGTTTATTTCACCACTGTTTATCCCACCGCACTGAGGTCGAGAAAATTTATTTAAATTCTTTCTCTTATTGTTGTACTAAGCCTTTACGTTTTTGTTGGAGTTTTTATGTTTCAATGAAAAGAATTTATTTCACTATTTGAATGTCTGGACCATTGAATCCTAGCCAGCTTCCAGGGCTTCTGAGTAAGGTATACTGGCCAGGGGAGGGGTAAGGGAAGAGGGTTCATTCCATTCATTGTTCATTTTTTTTAATGTTCCCAAGCAGTCACCCAACCATGTAATAATCCAAACAATGGTTGCTTGACGTTGTGACGAAGTTGTTGTGTTTCAATTCAAAAAAAAACTCCAGTGAAACAGGACCAGGAAATGCAATCGTCGATTGAGTTGGAGAATTTCAGGGACAAATGTAATCCTGAGCTAACCTAAACAAAATGGATATCACTTTCATCAAGAAGCCCCCACCTGTATTCTGGTTCAAGACAAGACCATCGTCCCAGCCATCAGACAATTTTTGTACGGAAACCACATTATCTGCACGAAAGAAACATCTTTCTTTTGTATTTTACTTTGATCAAAATACAACCAAAAACAGTAAACAATCAACAAAACTAACGTAACCTCAATTTCTTTGCTCAAAAACGCACGTTAAAATCAGACATGAAACCTTTGTCTCGAAAATGTTCATGACAGGCGGCACATTTGGCACAGCGAAACCTTATCCGAATATAGCCTAGCAAATCGCTTATGATCATACCAATATTGAAGACATCGATTGACCAAGATTTTCAATCGCACCAATTTGTTTAATAAAAATTGAATTTTAACTGCCAAAATATAGGTAAAACCCAATTTAAACTGGAAAACTAGAGGATGACGACTACACACAGAAAAACAATTTAAAACAACAAAAAAACAATAATCTACATATTTTACCAATTCTCGATTGTGCACTCAAAAATCAATTGTGTACGCGATTTTCGACACCAACATGTAGACAATCCGGAAATACGCGTAGACGCACAACACTGACGACAGCTTGTGACTGAAACTTATGTCATAGTAACAGCTACAGTAAGCTACATATATCCAAAATGGCGGGCGACTTCAGAGCCAAGTTTATACTTGTACACCTATTACATTCATGCTAAACTGTAATTACAAGCAGGAAGGAAACATCGTTATTTATATAAACAATTACATTGTTGTATATTTTATCTTTTCTGTAGTTATTAGTACATAAAGAAATATTCTTTGCTATCAGACTTATTGTTCAAATATTTATCGTTTGCATTTACTTGGCAAACATTATCTTTCAAATATAAAAATACTTTCAAATCAATATTCAATACAAATAATGTGACAAAATTTTCTTAGTAGAATGGAAGAAATGTTTATTGTATTTCAGTAGGATCTTATATAAGATGTTTTGATAACTCGTAAACACCGTTGGCTTACTATAGCGAGTAGATGCATATCATAGTTGTCATTAAAACTCTGACTGAATCTTGAGCTTTACAATAACTTAAAACCACACATCTTGAATAGCCTACATATATGCAACATTTCGTATATTAAAACAGACTGAATGAACTGTACCACCATGCTGTGGTACAGAAAACATCTCTCTATATATGCGCATAAATCTATGAAATTTTATTCAATTCATTCCGCCCTCTGTACACATTCAATATACGTACTCATCTTTAGTTTTATCATTTTGCTTCTATCAAAAAATCGAAAAGAACTTTTAAAGCTTAAAGTCGAAATTTTTATTATTAATTTCATTTTCTATACTGCGTACGAGATATTTTATTTAGAGATTTCACAAACTTATTTCGTTCGCATATACTCAAATATGTTGTATGTATGTATATGTGTATCTTTAGTAAAAGCTCTTCCAGCCTCGCATAAAAGAGATACGGTATACAGACAAAAAATCATTCGAAAACTTCAAACACAATACATAATTTTATGTGTGCTAGGCATCATAAAAAAACCTGAATACATTGAATATAAAAATACGGAATGTTATCATAAAGCTTTTATGTGTGTCGAAAGAAAAAAGCTCTACAGGAACAAAATATCCGGTATAAAAGGTAAATTGACTTTCATCTCCTTGAAAACTACATTTTATAGCAGATGTACGCTTAGAAATGATTTATTGGTCCATATACATTTTATAAACATCTCATTTAGAGCTTTTCATCGCATCCTATTTATGATGTTTACAGCTTTATGTATTTATTTATATATATACATAGATCAATACAATCAACAATGCACATGACGATGTTTTAGTAACAGTGCTATCTTTTATATCGCGGACATAAACATTTTTTTTCGACATCAGCGGAAAAGTACTTAAATTGATTATATTTTGACGGGATGAACAATTCTGAGTTTTATGTTACAGGGATTTTAGTGAAATGATAAATCTGCTTATGCTAGGACTTTCTAAATAAAGTTAGGATTGGAAAATGAACATTTTAATTCAACTACAACATGCTTTATTTTAATAATCTGCGCTACTATGACTAGAAAATGTTGGATGAAATGATGAATGAATATCTAATCCCTCCCCCCTACGAATGCCCATAGACTTCAATCAGTAGATTTAGCAGCGGATTGATTTTTAAAGGACTGATTATTTAAAAAACTAGTATTGGCCCTAATATTTGTGTAATCATTATTTTTGTTCCTCTACAAATCAACAGTTATCATCGAAAGCCAAAGTGATTTCTACCTGGGCGTATTTCCAAAGAAAGTTGGTGCTTACGGCTAAAATTAAATTAACTTTTGAAAAAATATTTGAAATGCGTTATAGATCTTTGATATTGATTATCCTAAGAAATGTAAAAGATAGGTACATTTACAAAAACAATCCACTAAATAGCAAGGTTTCGTATATTAGCAGGGTTGCGAAGAATCCACACATTGAAAAATAAATCTGTCAAAAGTGTAACATACACTTTTATTTATTTGTCAATGATGCCTACAGTGACTACAATCGGCACAACAAAACAATTGGTAAACAAAAAAAATTCCGGCGCATGAGCTCGACTACAAAAGATTGTATAAAGCTTTCTTGAATGAATTTCTCGACAAGTGATAATCGAAAGCTCCGTAGACCTTGTTGAATACCCGCGATACCCTCGGAATTAGATCAGAAAGACCGTAGTTCGTTATCGCTCCGTCTATGAATAACAGTCGACGTTCGTGAGCGTGCAAGTTGATACGTGCTAGTAACTCGATACAATCGACACGGGAATTGATAATACCACGCACAAACAGCGCGGAAGCTATGTCTCGGCGATTGTCTAGACGTTGTAGTTTCAAAAGATTACATCGATTCGGATAAGGCGGAAGAACGTAGTACACGGCACGACTGGATGGTAAACGTCGTAGCGCGAACAAAATAAACTTTTTCTGGATACTCTCAATCCTCTCCGAATGACAGTGGTACGTTAGTACTGTTAAAGTTAATGGCATGAATTATTGAATTGTTCGCTAAGTCGCTAATATTAGCACAACCAAAATAGGTTTACGAGGCTAAACGGCTTGGTTTCGCTGTGCGAAATGTGACGTCTGTCATGAACATTTTCGAAACAAATACTTCATTTCTGATTTTAACGTTCGTTTTTTAGCAACGTATTACTACAAAACTTATAGCGTAAATGAGTTTTGTTAATTGTTTACTATTTTTGGTTGAATTTTGAACAAAATTAGCTGCGATAATAATCTTGTCTTGAACAAAAATACAGGTAGGTTTTTTTATGTAAGCGATATCCATTTTGCTCAGGTTAGCTCAGGCTTACATTCGTTCCAGCGATTCACCAATTAATTATCAATCAATGCTTGCGTTCCTGGTCCTTTTTCACTCGAGTTATCTTTTTTGAAATTAAGGGCGATTGGCCGAGATAGATCAAGCAAACATTGCTTGGATTATTTTACAAGGTTGTGTGATCGCTTGGGAACATCATAGAAAAAATGAGTAATGAAGCGGAATGAAAAATCCCGCCCCCTACGGCCTGTATACCTTATTGATAAGCTTTTATGGCTTCACTGGGGTGGCAGGATTTAATGGACCAATCATTCACTGATCCGTATTCAAAATGATTACAGATATCAATAATAGAATAAATAATGCAAGCCGGCAAATATCCGATACTCGGCTGTCGTACACGGACACGACTCGGAACTTTAAACATCAAAACTCTAACAGAAATGTGAAGGCTTAGCAACAATTATAGAAAGAATAGAAACGAAATTTTCGGCCTCAGTGCAGGAAGATAGAACAGTGGTGAAATAAAATACAAGCGAAATTACTTGATAAGGCGTGGGCCAACATATTAACAACAGCTAGACAAAGAAGGCATTAATTGAATAGAAACCTGCAGCGTAATCGTAGCATTATAACACGATTCCATTTAAAAATACAGCATTTAATATTCAGTGAGTGATACGTTTCATCAACTACAAGCCACAATAGCAAGGCCACACAGGAATATGAGCAAAATAATACAAGTAGGAGCAACAACGCAAAAATTGGAACATATAAAACCGACCTGATACACCATATCATATGGTAAACAACGAGAACGACTCATCGACTACTGCGTCACAAATCAGATAATTCATAGAAGGCAGTAAATTTCTATAAAAAATATTGACATCAACTGAAGTGTAGAATAACGACAGAATAGATCACGTAATGACCAACAAGCAAGTTTTCAAGCCCTTACAAGAAGTCAGGGCAACGACTGATGCAGACATTTAAAGTAACCACCAACTGGTAAAATATCAAATTTAAAGTCGCTGTAAAACGCATCAAGATAAATCGAAAAAAAACTAAACACCGACAGATTAAAAGATGCCGGGCACACAAGAAGCATACATCAGTGTAGAGCAACAGTGAATACAAATCTAAGAAACCTATATCGCAACAGCTACCAACACACTCGGGTCGGATGTGAATTCTGACCAAGAATTCTGACGCCAATCCCTTGGATCAAAACATGCGCGTAATAGTCAATCAACGTGTGTGTAATAATAAAAAAAAATGTTATTTGTGCAAATAATAACGATTCTCAAGAAAGGTAACCTAACAGAATGTATAGATTGACAGTCTACCCGAAAGTTACAACAATGTTATCATATTAAAATAAAACACATCTTCTTTTAGCAGATCTAGAAAAATAAGTTGCAAAGCAAATCAACAAAGCCAGAATAATCATGAACATGTTACACAAAGCCTGGAACACAACTGTTCTGCTCCGCAAACACCAAACTAAGACTATTTAACTCCTATGTGAAATCAATCGGCCGACATTACCTGCACGAGCATGCGGCTAGTTTCTGCACCTGCCTTCCACCATTTAATCCACCCATATCGTGTAACCGTTTTAAAAAAGATTTCGCTTTGCACATTTCACGATATCGCACTTTAATCGTGACATAAACATAAATGTCCTTCATTACCATATAAGCTTTGGGTCAAATTGTTCAATGAATTTTGATAATTGCTAATAGAAATAATAATTTTCGACATTGTCGAAACTTGCTCTACATTGTCGACACCATTTCCTTAATTTTATACATACATTGTCTACACGTGTAGAATATTAATTATCTACGCGGGGTAGACAATACGGCACAACACTGACATTTATATTTATCTTTGGAAACACATTCCAGACGAAACTATTTTTAAAAGGAGTTTAAGAACCCTTCATTTCCAAAAATAATTTTTAAAAGAAAAAAAATTAAAAAAAAATCATTTGAAACGCTAATAATGCCAACGGTACACGTAATAATGAACACACGGTTTCTGATGTACACGAACGTATTATTAGAAATATGAATAAATTGCGCAAATTTAATATTTTCCTTCTTTTATGATTGCGATGAAAAAGCGAGCTTTTCACATTTTTAACATTCCATTTCTTTTATGTGCACCGCATATTCCAAATTCAGCACCAAACTTTTTGATTACATTAGAATTTGCACAAATAAAAAAAACCTCTTTGCTCTATCAACATGTTATCAAAATATTTAAGTAGTACAGTGGAACAACTATTTTGGATATCGGTTGGTGCAATCAAGTACCTAAAATAAATACTTGCCGACTGTACACCACGTACATTAAACCATATTTAACCAAACACGATATGAAATTTAATTTAGTTTGCATTTCAATTTGTACATTTTTGTGTTGGCTGCTGTAATATTATTAAATTATGCTGGGTACTTAAAGCCAAAGACCATGAAAATTAAAACATCACAACAACAGCGCTGAGACCAAAAAAAAATAATTTCGCTAAATTTGTATTTCAACGTAATTAACTATGGAACCTGTTGCCCGACTTTTATACGGAGAACTAGGTATATTCTGGAAAATAAATATTTATGTTTTTGCTTTATAGAACCGAATCCAAGTTTTATTTTTTGTTTAACAATCAATTGGAATTGGATTTGAAAATAGATTAGTTGGTATTGTACTGGTCGTGGCATCGAAATAAATCACGTCGAATTTTAAATGTCACGTACACAGATTATATTTAATGAAATTTATTTTATTCTGAATTGTTTTCATTCTGTACATTCTAATTCTGGTATTTCAAAGGCCTTGGCCTTGAATGAGTTTCCTTACCGTAGAAACGTCTGTTAACATTTTGTATTTTTTTATTTTAAGAAATCTTTATTTCTGTGTAATATTACAACTAATCTCATTGATTATTGTGTAATTGTTTTATTAGGTTGGTAGTCCATTCTTGTGGAATGCAACCTAACGGATCATCCCAGCTCTGCCAGTTCTTTGATGTCTTCGACTCAGGAAACCACTAATTCTAAAGATTTTGTTGTCTTTAGGCGCTTCGGTCCGTTGGTGCGATCCAGTAGGTTCCGCAGCTGCTCGGTGTAATGCTACTGCTATCGCAGTACATGACTCCTTGCAAATTTTTTGTATTTCATCGCTGACGTATTCCATGAATATCATACGTCCCGATGGGTTTTAGGATAGGTCAGTTCGGAGTTTCTTCCAATAAGCCAGTGCATTTTTCTGAATTTTATATTCAGTTCCTGCTTTTTCTTTTTACCATATGCTTTCCACTGAATTTGTTGAGAATTCATTCTGATCGGAATATATTCTTATTTACTATTTTTAAAGTTGGTATGTGTTGATTTCGCTTCGTTTAGTGTCATTCTCCATTTTTTTGCCCAGTTATTCACTATATTAATAGCATTTTGTAGTTTCCATGTTGACTCAACAGCACTAGCATCAGTGGTCATAACAGCTGTGTCAACAGCAAACGTTCCTATTCTAGCTTCTACTATGTTTAGTAGATCATTTGTATACAGGAGGTATAATACAGGGCCCAGAACACTGCCTTGTGGAACCTTTGCCAATATTTTCCTTAATTTTGAGTATTCCTCTTTCCGGCTCACCCGGAAGTAATGGTCCTTGAAGTAAGACTTTAGCAATTCAAAATATTGTATGTAGGCAAGTCTCGTTGGAGCTTAAATTCCAAGCTTCGGTGCCCAACCTTGTATCCGTGACCCTATTTACCTGTTCTATCGTTTTGAGTGCCTTTCTCGGAACTCAAATTGATGTGCTGGTGTAAGATTTCTGCTCACTATAATTGGCGTTAGTCTCTTGAGAAACGGCCTTTCGCAAATCTTTAGTGCTTTTTCGGGTAGGACTTTGAATATCTTCAAGGCTTTATACTACTAACTGGTAGCACAAACACCTCGTGTATTTTGATTATGTGTGTTAAAAATTCATTATACGCTTGTCTAGTTGGTGGTTTGAAGGTATTTTATATTTGTTCGGCAAACAGATCGGCTTTTTGCTTTTCGCTGCGAGCCCAGGAGCCATCAACCATTTTTATGGATGGCACTTGAATTTTAGGCCTTTTTAAACCTTTGATGGCTTTCCACATTTTGAGTGTTAGGTTTATCTGTCAAGTTAACCAAATTTCTCACTTCAACCGGATAGTGTATACTTTTTTGTAATATTTGTTGCTGATCCGGAGTACTGTCCCAGGCCGCTTTTTGTACACTTTCAATGAGGCTTAGATTAACGTTTTTTTCGACTAGCTGCCGAAAACATTCCCAATTTGTTTAGGTATTTATTAGTCTTGGAGGGCTTACTTTCGTCATTACCGTGTCACTTATTGCCATTAAAATCGGAAAATGGTCTGACGATATATAGAAATTCAGAAAGTAAGAAATTTTATTTACGTCCATTGGCTTGCAGGTTGGCTTTCTAGTGGAGTAAAACTCACATTTTAATGTCATGCCTACTACAAATAGCTCTCTTCCTTTGGGAGTAGTTCTATTAGATCCCCAGAATAGTTTTTTCGCGTTAAAGTCGTCTCCAATAATAAAATTACTACTAATTAGATTGCTGATATACTATAGCTCTTGTTATTTTTGGTATCAATAGATACAGTAGCTAGCTACTTGCACAGCTTCCTCCTCTATTTTGAATTCTTCGTGGTGTTTAATATTATCCTTAATAACGATTGCTGTGCCGCCTCTAGTTTGTTCTGCTGGATGTAGAGCTTGATATCACTGATATCCACGTATTTTGGCTTACGAGGTTCTGGTAAAATAACTCTCCGAGATTTGACATATATCATTTGTTTGTGAATGAAGGTAGTCAATGACTTCCCGATTCGTTATTCTTTTATCTTGGCTCATCGATGTATTTTCTAGTGTTCCTATAGTCTCTGTTCTTGTTTTTTCAGAATTGATAGCGTTTAGCTTCTGAAGTATGTCTTGCAGGACATGGTTCTCCTGACTCGGTGCTATCTTGATATTTTCGTTCTGCTTAGCCTATTTAGAGGGTTTAGTTCTGGGTATGATAGCATTCTTGGTTGAGAACTCTTACTTGCTTGATTTCTCTTGTTGTCTCGCATTCTTTGCAGCTCTTTGGCTACCTCGCTGGGAGATGATTACCACAGTGTATGCATTTCACTGGTTCGTTCTGACTTTTGGTGCATTCTTATGACGAATATTTCCAAGTGCACTTTACGCATCGGGCTCTCTATTACAGTATTTGCATGTGGGGTTGTTTGGCGTATGACAGTTGTAGCATTGTGGCATTCTACTACTGTTCATTTTTAATGTCTCAATCCTAACTTTTATATTAAGGATTGATTTGATTCCATATAAGTACCCTAGCAATGCTCTCAGTGTTGTCCAATTTTAGCATGAAAAGGAGAAGGCCAACTTTGGTTGTTTCTCTTCCACCGCTTGCGTTTTTAGTGACCTTTTCTTTAGTATGTTCACAGTATTTAGGGGTTTGAATCCATTATGGCTAAGTTCCTCAATTATTTCTTCGCTTCGGCATGTATGAGATAGCCCTCTGGCCATGACTTTAATTGGTTGCTCAGCTTTGTTTGCACATGTGAACATTCTGTAGGTTTCTAGAGCAAGTGTATTCTCTTTACAAACGTTATTATTCAGTGCAGTGACTTTATATTTATCGTTTGGAACTAGCTTCATAATTTTTTTAGTTCTTTCGTATCCACTAACATTCAGTATGTGAATGGGTGGAGGTGACATCTCTTTATGTAATGATTACGTTGGGTGTATGACCAGATTGCAGTGGTCTCTCTTTCGGTAGCAGTGATACGTTCTTATGTACCTTCACTAGGTCCGTGAATGACGGATCAGGCCGTTGGAGCTGTGGTCTTCTTACGGTCTGTGTTGATTGTTCCACCTCAGGCGAAGATTTTCCTTTTCATCTGTTTGATAGGTACCTATTGTATTTTCTTTGGCTTGATTCTCATTTTTGATTATAGCAATCTCTTCTTTAAGCTGTTGGACTTCTTTGAATACCTGTTCAATTGAGTTGCATCGAGATTTCTATCGATTTCTTTCAATCAGCGTTTTCTCTAGCGCCATCGTGGTGGTTTTCTTGGGTCACGTTCTCCCTGCGTTCAGCATTTCCATTCTGCTGCTGAGTAGGGGGATGTATTTGTCTAGGTGGTGATCTAGAGATTATTGAGCTTGGTATGAATGGGTTTCGCAATGTTTGGTCACCCCAAAATCCGTTGAGACTCCCTCGTGTGAGGGTGGATTGGCCAACTGTGCAGTTGGCGTACCACCTGTGGTATAAATTCCGTTTTGTTGTACACTCATTACTTTAACAACTAGTTATTGCAGCAACTACCAACCTAACCGGTGAGATTGGTAATGGGTCAGTGAAGAGAACATCTTTTGTTAGGTTCTCAATGTTCATCAGAGTCTCGTTGGTTGATTAGCAGTATAGTATAGTTTTGGCTGCAGAAAGTATATATGATTTAATTGTTTATACCCAGGTCACCAAGCAGAAAGGTGCCAGGTTAAACTAAAATGTGGTAAATGCAGAAGAGCGCATAACACATAACTTTGCATAGAAGAAGTTAAATGCTCGACATTAAAGATCACAGATAGTGAAGCAGCAGTTTTCACAAAGAACACTAGGAGTCAGTCAAATGCTTTGGTTATAAACTAATCAATATTACAAACCGCTGTAATGGGAATATTTGATGGTTCGACTTTAGGCAATCAGTAACTTGTACAGATGAGGAATTGGGTCCAGATTTACAGATGGTGAAGCAATCAATGCTGAGGTGCTTATTTTAATAAAACTTCCATTTACGTAACCTGTATTTTGACATCAGAGAAGATTGCCAAAAATAAACCACTACACCTTGGCAATCCTAATTTAAACCGAGAATCAACTACTAATTTATTAATCGGTGAGTAATTTTAACATTATGGTTGATATTGGTATCACATTTAGGCCATTTTAATAACAAGAGGAAATTCGTTACAATTTAGATACCATGCTAGGAAAATGAGTTAGCCAAGAATTAAACGAGAAATAATCAAGGAAGATTTTGATTCATTAGAAATCATTAACAAGAGATGCTTGACTACCAGTGATCCAAACGATTTACTCAATTTTCCGGTGAAAATTCCACGTAAACAAACTCCTTCAGTAATGCTTCTTCACACTTAAAAGCAATAAGGGCAAGGCCGTTATCATTCCTTTAGATTCGACCCCACCATTTGTTTTGCTTCGACTACAATTTCGTGGCATCCCTGCATTCTGCAGCACAATGAGCAAGTCTCAAGGACAAACGTATGGCATGGTGGTAATCAATCTGCATTGCTATCTGTTTACGGTCATGATGAGCTCTGCACAGCTTTTTCAAAAATCAAAATGAAAATCGAGCAGTTGTGGATGATTAAGGCCGGCTCCTAGAGGACGATCGAGAATTTACGCGTATAGCATTGAGTTCAACAATGTTTCCGACATGTAAAGCAAAACCCGCAAAAAATTCGTTAATTTATTTTTTTAAATCGAGCGCACATTGTGTGAAATGTCGCGTTTAAAAAACTAATTAGTAAAATTACTAATTTTAATACTTACAGCAAATTTGGCTTAACTTGCTCCGCCCTTATTTTCTGATGCAGTTGAACTTTGTTGTCATGCATATTTTATGTAATGTAAACATTTATGTAGCTGTTCTTCCTTATCTGAGAAACTTTCAAACGCAATACTTAATGCATTGGGTGGCCTTAAATTGATGGTCAACATCTCACTTACCTTGTTGGAATGCGGATAAACGCAAATACGCTTTCCTTTACTATATAAATAAGCTTTGAGAAATACAAGCTAATCCACCAGACGGTACAAAACTACTTGGGCTCTCATTTTAAACGACAACTCCTAAATCGACCAAAATAACGATTACTTGTCGACGTGAATATTTTTTGAGGCTTCACTTAGTTTTTTGGCTACAAAAACCCCGTCCAAAATTTTTAAATATTCAGGCAGATTTTTTATCTTTTTAATCTTTTTTATTTTAATCATTTTTACAATTTTACATCGAACTATTTAAATATTGTAAAAAAAACTTTTGCAGCAATATTTTAAATTAGATGGTTGTTGGTGATAGACAACCCAAGGGATCGTATACTTTAGATGCAGTAGAAAGGATTGTGCCAGCTAGTTTTATGTACATTTTGCTTCACTCTAAATGTTGCGTTATCTGAATCCGAGTTATAAATAATTCCCAACGGTTTTGGTTTACTAAGCCAATTACAAATTGTCGAAACTTTAACACAATTTTAGTTAGGTCCGTTTGAATATCTGGACCGAGTTGCAATATATTGTTTAACAAAATTGAGTTTCCGTTTTACACGAACCGCGTCAAACACAATTCTTAACTTCGTACTACTGCTACTGTAATTGGCGACTGCGTGATGAGGTAAAAAATATTTGTCGTCATCACTTTCAGGTATCTCAATTGACAGGGATATGCATATATTCGTTCATAAATGTCTTATACGAGTCAACAAAATTCGGCACCTTCAAGCCTTTTCTCTGTGGTTGTCTGGTCATAATATCTCTGTCTGATCAAACACTTAAAAATTAATGGAGCAACCGATGAATATCATTGTCATCTTTTCATATATGGTCCATTTATCGAATGGAAGTTTGATTCACCGGTTGACTATGTACGTAGGTACATGGACCTGCGATTAATCAGCCTAATTTTGAGGCTTGAAAGCTTAAAGCCTGCTAGCAAATGTTTATTAAAACTAATCTGCACTGTATGGGTAATGAATTAATTATATTGCTGATAATATAAGCTGTAATGTGTATTGCTTGTCTATACGCGACTGGATTGTCATATCGATCTCGTCTGTAGTTTTTCCAGCTATAGTTGACCTTAATCCGTAAATTATTGTGGAAGTTCTTCACTTCTTCACGCCAGAATCCAATAAAGCTCGGAACCGGAGTTCTCTGGTACGAGTTTCCGCGTAAACAACGCTTATATAGGTAGCACCGTGGTTGGCGATGAAAGGCTTGAATAAAGGACTTTCATATTAGTAGTCGTCTGAATCAAATCAAGTTTGGTTTGAACTTGATTATGCTTCTTGAGAAATCTCGCACCTACACATGTCTTCCTTTTAAACAATTCCGGCATAAATTCATATTAATTACTAGTTTTGTCCCAGCTTCCACAGTTTCATTTTTAAAAACTGGAAATTTAAATAGTGGGTGCTGTTGTTTACAGGTTTGGCACTCAACTGTGAGTTGGTGGATAAAAAAGTTTTGAGAGATAGTTTTGTTGGACTTTTTCCAGATTTTTTTCTTCAGAAATTGAAGCATATCCTCAAATGAAGAAAATTCTTTCTTAACGGATTCAGTTGCCCATGACTGACTCATTTCAATGTTTATCCTACTTAATAGAATATACGCAATTCTCTGCCGTTTGGGTGTGTGTATGATTTTTGATCAACAATTCCTTGAACCAGTGATGTTAGTTTTGGAGTCAGCTTCTATACATAATTAGAATCGGTAATAGGAATGTGCCTTATAAGATCTGCTTTTAACATTTGAAGTTTATGAACATCACTAATTCTTTGATTGCTATATGCACTGGGCCAACAAACAAATCGTGGAAAGATGCTAAATATTTATAATCTCTGGAAAATTTTTCAATATCTACTTTGGCAAACGCACGTGATACAACATATTGATTCCTTCATAAAAAGTTTTCTGCTGGTCAATAAACTATTTCAATGTAGTGTTGAGGTCTTGGGTGCCATTGGTTTGACCGTGATCATGATTGCATGCATTCAACAACTTCATCAACATTCTGAAACACTTGTTATAAAATCTTACACTAGCACTATAGGTTACTGTTATTAATTTTATTATCTTTTTTTATTTTCCCTTCTATCTGTTCTGGGGCCAAGGCTCTCCCAGCTCTTTCGCGGTTTGGTTTGCCCGCCCTTACTTTTACGCCAGTGTCGGCCAATTCAAGGACGTAAGGTTATATAGGTCCGATTTTATACCATCTGCACATTACACATCTCCATGCCAGCCTATACTGGCATGGAAGGTGGGTCGGCCTATGAGTTTTGCATTACGACACAGGGAGTCATAGGATGTGTTCCATTTCATCACAGATCGTAATCTGTAACCTCCCGATCCAAACGCCATAGCTTTAACCACTGTGCCATTTGGTCAGTCAAAAATATGTTTTCAGGTGTGGAGTGGATAAGAAGGTTGCACAGCTGTAATTAGCTAGTGACATTAATAAAAGTTGAATATAAATTTCTTATCCAGTTTTTTGTTTCAATTGCTTCAACATCGGTCGTACTAATCGTTCGATTGGTTAAGGATTTTTAAATGCCGAACGCTTCTTAGCAGCATATCGTATCAAAAAATTTATTTATATTGAAAGCGTCATGAAATATTGATGAATGAAAAAATCTTTCATTAATATCCAATTTTTTAATACATCAACGCATTTTATTCAGACACCTTCATTAGGTACCTCATTCGAATTTTATTTATTGTATGACGACAACGTATTTTATAAATAAATTTGTAATTTATGTTATCCATCAATTACGTTTTCGTAAACGTTCTAAATATGCACAACAATTTATTTTTGCAAATTGGTTATTCGTAATATTTCAACTGCTACGTACTCGAAACGTTGGTATGTTGACACACAAAATATATCTACGACAAATCATATACAGAGTAGCAAAATATTTATGTTGTGTATAGAAGGAAATTGTATTTACTCTGATGCACTTTTTAGTTCGTTAGCTTCGAAAATTAAAGTAATTTACCAACTTGTTGTAAAATGTATCTCCATGGTATGCATACTCGTATATGTAATGTTCAACTTTGTACTCTGTTTCATTTTGTATTTGAGTTATATAATTCGTTTTTTTTTTATAAATATATTTATATTACAGTGTGGCTCTTTTCCCACAGTTTATTATTCACAAAACGTAAACTTAATTAAACATTATGTAACAATGGGGATTTGAATCCATTATTTGGTTTTAGTATGTGTCCTATGTACACACAGTGTGTAAAGAGTCTTAATAGTAATACAATGGTGGTTTTCTGCATCATATGTAAGATGCCGCTACGAGTAATAATTTTAAATTATAGAATTGAAAATCTAATCTGATCGACGATCATAATTATAATTCACATAGCTTTGAGTGAGCTAGTTATAGAAACGCTATAAACCCTTTCTATAAAGGGTGGTTTTTTAGAGGTTCACAATTTTCAATTACAATAGAACAAAGAAAAACATTTTGGATATCAGTAAAACTAGCTTTATCGGAGAGATAATTTTATGCCATTAATGCTTGAATATGATTTCGGCCATGTGGCCACCGTGAGATGAACCATTATTTTGATAAAACAAATTCAACAAATTGCAAGCGTTGCTCTGGCGAGAGTATATTCACTATGAAACGGCAAACCAAACTAATGACAAAACATATGTCAGCTGTCAAATCGATTGTCAAACAAAACAGTGTGGCCAACTTAAAGATGTAAACCCCAAAAAACACCCTTTATATTTGCAAAAAAACGAGAAAGCTCCAATGGACGCTACCATTTCCAGTGGATCGATTTCAGCCAAAAATTAGGGCGATTACCCAAATTATTTATTTGTGGGCCTGTAGAGAAGCTACGCATATTTGTTTGGCCCAGCATCATATACGGATACACGCAAACACACACAGAGATTTTTAAAAAGCAATTTTTTGAAAATGGTGAATCTGCAAAAATCTTATCTAATTTTACACATTGCCTGCATGGCTAAAATTATTGAATATACAAGGTGCTCAAGGTACCGACAGCTTGTCCTAGAAATTGCAAAATTAACAATTTTATATTAAAAGTTCTTTTTGACTTAAATTTTATTAAAAATCTTCAGATAATTTACGCACCTTACAGATAAATCAAAATCCACAGCTAACCTAAAACATCGCGTAGAAGAATTTGCTAGATTTTTTCACAACCGCTATCTGATTGCCCAATTCTATGTTTTAAGCATGTCACTAATAGTCTGAACTCTATAGTTACAGTCTCATAATTGCCAACTTAGATAAACGATTCAATCACTTTCTCATGGAAAGCGCTGATCGTTCAAAATACTTTATTCAACCATATTCAAAGATAAACGCTTCAATCACATTCTCACGGAAAATGCTGATCATTCAAAATATTATATTCAATGGAATGCAATCAACCGCACATCAACGTGATCGAGGAGTCATATATCGTTCAACATCATACGATGTAAAATGCTGAGTGGTTGAATCGGTAACAAGTTTACACTTCTCACAGACCACAGACTTTTGACGTTCATCAAAACTTCAGAAAAAAATTCAAAAATATTAAGATGGCGTTTAGAACTTGAAAACTTCGATTATAACGTCGTTTACAAACAAGGCAAAACAAGCGTAGTTGCTGATGCCCTCAGCAGAATGCCAAAGACGGAATCAGGGGAAGTAAACTATCACAGGATTAATGATTCAGACAACGATTCAATCGTAAGGCAAACTCCAAGCGAATCGGAAACAATACACTCGACTGACACCTCTAACGATTATTACATACACTTCGCCAATCGCCCAATAAATTATTACCGAAACCAGATAATTTTTAGATTATCAAAAATCGACACGATAATAAACGAAGAAATGTTTCCCAATTTCAAACGAACCACTATTGTAAAAGAATCTTTTGAAAAAAGCGAAATTACAAAACATCTAAAAAAATTTCATAATGGCAAACAGTCAGCAATCTTGGCACCAGAAAATCTTTTTCAGAAGATTCAAGAAGCGTTCAGGGAAAATTTTTCCCAAAAGGGCCACTTCGTCCTTGTAACAATGATGGTAGAGGACGTAACGAGTGAAAAACGTCAAGACATAATAGTTATGAAAGAGCACGACAGGGCCCATAGAGGTATTAAAGAGGTCGAAAGTCAAATTCGGTGATCATATTTCTTTCCCAATATAACAAAAAAAGTTAAAAGTTACACAAATTCTTGCATAGTTTGCAATACACATAAATATGACAGAAAACCCTATAACGTAAAGGTATCACCAAGACCGAACACCAGTAAACCACTAGAGCGGGTACACATCGATATATTCAGCATCGATAAATCAAGCTATCTGTCAGTCGTCGACGCCTTTTCAAAACACCTTCAGATGATAAGACTCGAATCGAAAAATTTAATCGACGTTAAAAACGCGATAACAAGATATTTCACATCCTTCGGAATACCCAATAGCATAGTTTCAGATCATGAAACAACCTTTAAATCGATCCAATTTCAAGAATTTCTAAGTAAACTAAATATAAAAATAGAATACGCACCGTCGTCAGAATCCAACGGTCAAGTTGAAAGAACCCACAGTACCATAATCGAAATATTTAACCTGAACAAAAATAAATTCCCAGACACCACTACAACGGAGATTATAGAGTTGTCAGTAGCACTTTATAATAATTCAGTTCATTCGGCAACCAGTTTCACACCGAATGAAATTATTTTTAATCAGAACAATACCACGAACCCCGGCGAAATAGTAGAAAAGGCAAACTTAATATTCAATGAGATCAGTAGAAATTTGGAAAAATCGGTAAGCAGGATGCTAAAAGAAAATAACAATAAAGAGGAACCCCCGGAATTAACGGAAAATCAAGTAGTGTTTTTGAAACCCAATATAAGGTCAAAAACGAAACCAAGGGGAATTAAAGTTAGCGCAAGAAATATCGGACTTAGGACATTCATAATAAACAAAGACATTAAGAGAAATAAAAACAAAATAAAAAGATTAAAAAAATATTAATTGTAATTTTTTTTTGTCATTTCAGAAATGTTTATTATACCATATTCAATAATTTTAATTTTTTTCAATCATATTAATGTTAATGCTCAAAGATTAGAGATCAAAAACTTAAATGAAGATCCAATATTAATACAAAAAATAAATGAATGTAGGATTCAAACAGGAATCATTAGAGTTATCCACCCAATAAATATAACCAATCTAGAATTTACCATAGAATTAATTATGAAAAATGTAGTAGATAAATTAGATAAAGATAAGTTAGAACTTTATACTATAGTCAAAGAAAAATGTAAAAGTTTACAGAACAACCTACTTCAAATAAAACCACCAAAACGACTCAGGCAAAGAAGATGGGACGCATTGGGATCAGGATGGAAATGGTTGGCAGGGAGCCCAGATGCGGACGATTTAAGGATAATCAACGCCACATTGGATGGACTAATAAACGAGAACAACCAGCAATACCAAGTCAATGAACAAATCAACAACAGAATTAAACTTTTTACAAACACCATAAACGAAGTTTTAACCAACACGGCAGTCGCCAACAAAATTGTCCTTAACGAACTAGAGGTC
Source organism: Nephrotoma guestfalica (assembly GCA_963691935.1). Classification (NCBI taxonomy): domain Eukaryota; kingdom Metazoa; phylum Arthropoda; class Insecta; order Diptera; family Tipulidae; genus Nephrotoma; species Nephrotoma guestfalica. The sequence goes on from OY829915.1 coordinate 19,485,292, forward strand.
ATGATGGCAATTATACACATCGATACCATTAACAAAATTATAGAAGACATACAAGACGCAATCGTGAGAACAAAAATAGCATTACCAAGCAATAAAGTACTTTCGTTAAAAGAAATCATCGGCCTGAAAAACCTATTGACAGAACAAGGTGTAAATATAACAGTTCCGGATGAAGCACTTAAATTTGTCAAGCCCAAAATCGCTATATGTAATGAAACACTTCTGTACATATTAGAGGTACCAAAATTGGAAAACGAAACATCAACAACAATAAGGATTACTCCACTAGTTGTCAACAACACCATTATCGATAACTACCCTCAATACATCATTAAAAATAAGCAGAAATTATTCATTACTACAAATTACGACAATTATGTCCAAAGATACTCGGATATAAAAGAATTCAAAGACCAATGCATACAGCCTCTAGTTATGGGAAAACAGAGCAACTGTAACGTTACATCAGAGACAAACACGGCAATACGATGGATCTCTGAGGGTAAAATACTAATCAACAATGGCAAGAACGTCAAACTGTCTACTGATTGTGGGCCGGACGATAGGAACGTGACGGGAAACCTTCTAATAACAATCGAAAACTGCACAGCTACGATTAACAGCGAAATATTCCAGGCTTTCGAAATAAAAACAGAAAACGAAGAAATACAAGGAGCCCTACATAGTATCCAGATAGTACGCAAGATGAAATCAATCCAGAACATGACAGCAATCGAGCAAGATACCATCAAAAACAGAAACCTGTTAGAAAAAGTCTCTTTGAAACAGTACCACCATCAGAAATGGATATGGTCACTCTCGGGAGGGCTGTCTTTCTCATCAATATGTGTACTCGTGGCACTGTCATACATATTCCTGGGGAAATGCTCAATAATAAAAAAAGTTCGCAGTCCAAGTAAGCTAGAGGACACAAAAGTGGCATACACCGACCTACTAAGAAAAGCTGGTGTAATATTAAAAGTCGAGGACGACTTTTCCCTACCCCAGGGAGGAGTTACAGTCTCATAATTGCTAACTTAGATAAACGATTCAATCACTTTCTCATGGAAAGCGCTGATCGTTCAAAATACTTTATTCAACCATATTCAAAGATAAACGCTTCAATCACATTCTCACGGAAAATGCTGATCATTCAAAATATTATATTCAATGGAATGCAATCAACCGCACATCAACGTGATCGAGAAGTCATATATCGTTCAACATCATACGATGTAAAATGCTGAGTGGTTGAATCTGTAACTTTAGTTTTAAGAAAACCAAAATAGAATAGTTAGTTGTAAATTAGACTTTAAGCAAATAACATGTAATAAAAATTGAACGTAAATTAAATAAAATTGTTTTTTTTAAATTTACATGAAGTCACGACTCATAATTCTATACTTTACCACTTTGTAGCAAAATCGTTGAAACACTAAATGTTTAGTATGTCGAAAAGTGCTGACACTATCAAAAACACTATTTTGATCTTGTCTGCAAAAATCTCGTTACGGAACATTTTAATTTCATTATTAGTTCCATTATTTCCAAATTATGACACTAATGATACTTGGAAAGCTTTGCGATTATCATCAAACTTCAACTAAATACGATAATATTAATGTTTTTGAAAGTGAACATGAGATTGTGCTCTGCTAACGAAATGTTATAAAAATCAACTAAAAAGTTTAACTTTTTCCTACACAATTAGAGTGTCGTAAACATAGCAAAACAAAGTTTTGTTTGACACAATATACGTGTGGGTGTTATCCGTTTTCCTATATATCGAGATTGTGATGAAATTTTTTATATTTCACCAACTTCGATATACTCGTACAAAGTTTTCTTATCCGACGACGAAAATTTTAATATTTGTTCAATTAGAACAAATTTGTGAAAAGTCTCGAAATAATTACATTTACATTACGTAATTAAGCGTGGATATATGTAACCATATTAGGGTTAGAAAAGTACTTGTATATCTAAAAAGTAATTCATTCGCTTCCCCTAAACGTTGCTGCTGGATATACAAATAAATTGTCTAACTAAAGAAATGTATCTAGCTTACGGCTTATTTATGCTAATGCCATCGATGATGATGATTTTAAGCATAAAAGTTTGCCTTAAATATGTACATATATAACAATTTATTATATAAGTAATTCATAATTATTATCAAAATTGTTTATGTTTCGGTTATATCGGCAATAGAATATAGATTTTTTTACAACGATGGCAAGCATAATATTATTCAGGATCATAAAATATGCTAAATAGAAAAATTGCTACAACAAATCATAACTGCTTTGGGTTGCTATAGACTGATTTGTTGATGTAGGTATACAAAGTACATATACATATTTTAGAAATATGTATATTGTCGACGTGGGTTTACCTTCCGCCCAAATGTTAAATTAATTGGTTTAGGTAGGGGCACTGATTTCAACTCTTTATATCAATAATTGTTATAACAAATTGAATTATCCCAGAAATACCGTTTTCGTTTTTGTTCGTTGTATTTCGGTTTGACACTGTGGAGGAGTTTGAAGTTTAAAGGCAAACTGGTTCGTTTAAGGTTACAAACTTTAACAAACCAGTTGCAAAAACACATGGACGTAATCGATACACAGAAATTATGGTAGAAAGCAACGAAGATGAACGAGAAACCTCGTATTTTAAACAGTACTTCCACGGCACCTTGCAGGCCAAGGTGGAAGCAACGATTTTCAGATTAGAACAGCTTCATATAGAGAAACGTCGACAACAACAGGAGGCCCAGCAAAATACAGTAAAATTGTTATATCTTACAGAAAAGTGCGGCGCAACTTATCGCCCAGCTAACGACAACAGGCAAAAATTATGATATGGCTTGGAACCTGCTACAGTCGAAATACAACAACCCACGACTGCTGGCTGCCAAATATTTCAACTCATTGCTCTCACTTCCAACGATACAAGTTGCTACTATTTATATCGGGGCGTTACGATATCTCCACGATTTCGCGTCGTTACACAACATAGAGCGGCTAAATTTGAGCTCACCTTTTGAGTCATTGGTACGGTATCATTCGGTCAACGGTATCGAATGCATGAGAAATACCAAAAATATCAGAATATTGCGATTTCATAGAAAGAAGGTTCCAGTCACTAGAAGCACTGGGCAGCACAAGATCAACCGCAACGCAAACACCTAACGTAGCACCACCACTAAAACATATACATGCCGCCACGCTCAGCTCCAATTTTCTGGTTAAATCGTGTAGAGAGCCTCATGGATTAGAGCAATGCGATCAATACCGGAAAATGCCAACGTTAGAGCTAGCAAGGCTAGTAAGTGACTGCAACCTTTGCGTACATTGCCTCGCATCACATAAAATAGGTCAGTATGTAAATGTATAACATGTATGGTGTGCAATGTACACCATCATACACTTCTGCATTGCAACAATGCAGCGTCTTCGAGCTAGAGTATAAGTCAAACTCTTCTGACTAATCAACAAGGAGCTGTGTTATTACCCACCGCCCAACTACAAGCAATGAATACATCCCTACTTTAAGGGCTTTGATAGACTAGCCACCTTAATATCATCAAATACCGCTTATCTGTTGAATGCAAACAAAAGAAAAACCAACCAATATGTACATATTGTTGGCATAGGTGGGAACAACGCAGGCATTTGCAGACAATGCAGACATTGACAAAAGTAAATGAAAGCATCTGAAAGGAATACAATTAGCCGATCCTCACTACAATCGACTTGGTGATTGGAGCGGATTACTATCCGTTATATATTACCGACAACATCATAAAGGGCAAACGTCTTGAGCTCTGAACACTGAATTTGGATGCCATAATTGGCAATCTGGAGAACAATGAGCATCAAACAACAACCTCTATGGTAACAACAAAAGACATCCAAGACCAACTACAATTGTTTATTTAGAATGAAAATATTCCCGAAGAAAGAAATCTCACCGAAGAGGAGATACAAATCGAAAAATTCTTTAAAAAAAAAAATCTAAGGCGCAATCCAGATGGGAGGTACACGATGAGGATTCCTTTTAAATCAAGCCAGCACAACTTAGGCGAGTCAAGAGAAATGGGCGTAGCCAGTATAGCTCGAGAGAAAATTTACAAAGGATGCATTATTCAAACAGATGTATCATAAATTTATGCTGGAGTACCTGGATCTAAAGCAAATGAAGTTAGTCTAAGGAGAGCCCTAAGAAATCACTGTAAATCAAAGGTATTACATACCACATCATGGTGTGCTCAAAGAAGGCAATACAACAACCAAACTCCGAGTTGTATTCGATGCTTCAGCGAAGACCACCACGAAAGTGTCATACATGATTGCCCAAAATTGCAGCAGGATCTTGCGGACATCTTGCTCCGATGACAACGGCATAAATTCAAACTGACTGGAGATATGTATGGATTCAGGAGGCAGATCGAAATTACCAGAGAATATTATGGAGAGACGATCCCGCTAAACAGCTACATACAGATTAAACACGGTTACATATGGAACTACTGCAGCCAGTTTCTTAGCAGTACGAGTCTTGTTGCAATTGACACAAGATGGTAGCAGTATTTATCCAACAGCATCCAAGGTCCTGTCGTCGGATTTTAGTAGAAATTGCCCAGTGGAAAAAGCATACGTAGCAGTTTTTGTTTGTGTAACTGTAAAAGCGGTGTATCTTGAAGCCGAGAGTGGACTCGACACAGAACCATTATTGGCTGCTCTCAAACATTTCGTTTCAAGACGTGGAACTCTCGAGGAAATTTGGTGTGACAATGAGTCAAATTTGATCGTGGGTGGGTGCCATCGGCGAAATAAAGCAGAACAACCGATTCATTTGTATTGAATAATCGAAGGATAATTAAATATAATTTACAGTTATAATCACTTTACTATTTTGATAATTAAATATTTATCTCCTGCATAATTATCCAATTTTCTCCAGGGAGACCACATTTTTTGTATTCGATTGTAAAAAATTTCATTTTTGGATAACATTTCAATAATATTATTTGTTTTAATTAAAATTTTAAACACTCATTATCCTCCTACTCCTGAATATCAAATTTAATATTTAAATTTTTCTTTCTTATTGGATTTAATTCAATTTAAAATTAATGAAGTAGATTTATTTGCATATAACCATTCGAATACGTTTATATACCACGTCTTGTGGCGAACACTTTATGATGCCACCAAACTATCGCCTGTGCCATAAACACAGTAATGCTGTATGTTAAATTTAAGATGATTTTAACGATTATTTACAAAAACAAAATTTATTTTCTCATTGTTATTTAATGCTGGTGGCCTAGATAACTCGTATGAGATGGAAAATTTATAACTTGGAACATTTTAATAGTAATTTAAATTTATTACTTGTTTTTACGTTATTTTGAAATAGGATTTTGGGAATCGCAATAAAATCACCAGAGAAAGACGCTATAAAGAGATGTCTGCCGCTGATTGAATAATTGCCTAATTTATTTTTATAATCCTTGCAATGACGTATAATTTATTAGTTGCACTTGCAAGCACATTTCTTACTGACAATAGAATTCGCGTACAACGAAGATCAAATGAGGTCAATCACGGCATGGCCTCAAAATGACAATATTCCAGATTATCAGGCGTTTGAACCTAAAAAAGGTTATATCGATGGGGATAGCATGCCAGTTGTGAAAAATATATGTGCAAATTGTTATACCAACATTCGTATATAGACAAGCACGAAAAACCTCGTGTTGGAACATCGATACATTAAACGGCACAACAATAAGCACGACCGTCGCTAGAATAAATCACCCCTACTTTCAATTCGGGCCAACGCTGCCACAACATATCCGATAGAAGAGAAAGTAGAGGTGCTACAATCACCAAATTAAAAAACGATTGCGGGTACTCGGTCTCGAAGGAATCCCAACAGATATGTTAAAAGCGAGCGGTTTAGTTCTTGCATATAATTTTATCAATCTAATCATTGTGACATGGAATCAGGATGATAATGGTGGAACTTCTAGCAATCTCCTCGAATGCATTTTATCTCCTTTGATATAGGAAGGTCGTACGATCCATATTTGGTTCCGTTAAATTTGCTGAGGGTAAATATTGAATATTCTTTAATTTTTAAATATACCAACTGCTAAGAGAAAGTTATTTGATCGGTTACGTAAAATGCAACAGTATACTCGTATGATAGGTAGGTTATATAAAACGAGCCCCGTCCACATCAGTTTTCCTAGCTTTAAGCAGAAACAACGATTTTCAATAAAAATTTCGTCCGGTTATGGCCAAGGCGAATTGATTGTTTGGGATGAATCTTCATACATAATATTTTTTCATTAACTGAGAGGTCCTTGCGAAATTTGGTTAAAATCTGTGTACTGGTAGTACCAGGTTTCTTTGGAGCTTTTCAATTTTTGTTGTGATGTAACGAATTAAAAGTTTCTGGTAAATGTAGCTAAAGATTTTCAACAAGGATGGACGTCAATGGGTAAATTTTTTTTGGCAGGCAAAATGGTCTTTGACTTTTAGTTTTACCAAAAATTCGATGTTTTATTTTTCGCCAAAGAAATCATGTGTAGCGTACTCGAGATATTCACGGTAAAAAAAAGTCGGGTGTTAGCCACTACATATGTATTTCTTCATTTTATATTGGTATACTCAGCTACACAACCATCTCTAGAATTAACCCCTGCAGACCCTCTTTACCTTTTTTATAATACATGTACACTCTTACACTTTTATAGTTACTATAGAAGGTCGAATTAAATCATTGGATATCATTAATAAACCTCAAGTATTCTCAAGCATATTTGATGTTGTTCTTATAATGGTTGAATGAGCAAATTTCTCACCCATACAGCAAAATCTTGGCAAAATCTGACTATGAATTTGTAATCTTAGTGACGCAAAAGTGTAAAGTTACTATAAAAGCACGGTGAAGAATACAAGAACAAATTATATATTGCGATTCAAAATTTGAATTAAACATCATGTTGCCTAGCAAATTTTAGAAAAATAAAAGGAAAGAAAATTAAAGTTGCACACGGAATGCACCAATAATTATGATATATTTTGCTTATTTGGAATTTCTCAGGCGAGTTTCCCAATTTTCGTGTAAAATATAGTTCTAGTGGGATAAATAACAAATTCAACCCTGCCGTGATTTTTTTATGTAATTCATACACTTTTTGTTCACAATTTAACGCTATACTTTTGATAAATGTTTAAAACTTCACACCGTTGGAGCACTCCTGGTATGCCCGATCATTCGATGTAGTGCGAAACCCACAGATCACTCGAGTCCACATCGTATACCGGATCGTACATCGGTATACCGCGTATAGTAAAATGCAAGGGCGACGCGGCATTTACTGTATCCGCTTTTTTACTAACGTAGTGAATGTGTTCCTTGAAGAAAGTCTTGCATCAATCATGACACCTAAATATTTGATACAAAGTTTGGAGAAATTCTCTGCGTTGCCACCTGCATGAGCCCGTTTCCCGCTCTTTTCTGGTGGTAATTAGTACTCCCTTGATATTAGGTTCAGTTAGCTACAGCTCTACCTTAGATAACAACCCCTGAATAATGGATATGTTGTATTTCGTCCGGCATCCGTTGTCGAAAAAAACCCATCGTACATAACGTTCCACAGTATTGGACCTAATACCGTATTATATTTTAGGGGTCTACATCGGATTTTTAATGTCTATGGTAACAACGGCGCATTAGTTTTTGCTACCTTATTTTCACCAGCTGCCTTGTATTGCGGTACTAACCGTATTTATCACAAGGTTGGTGCGCCAACCATATTGGTGCTGTTTAAGGTTTCTAGATCTTCCATCGGTTTCCTCGAGCTTGTTGCAGATAATACGTTCTAATATTTGCCAGCTGTATGCTGTATGCTATGGAGACAGATCGGTCAATATGAAGATGGTTCTTCTGGTGGTGGTTTTCTTAGAGAAGTAGAACCAACTTCTGGTTTTTCTATCGCTCAGGGAATGTTCCTTCATTTAGACTGGAGTTTAACAAATCTAGAAATTCTCCAGGTTTAGCACAAATTGCTGCTTTTAGTGGGATTCAAATTCTTCACGTAACTTTTCTATTGAATTTCTTTTCTGGCAATTTTAGAAATGTTAATGATTCTAGCAGCAATTGGCTCAGTTCACGAACAGTTAAACAACAATTGTTTTTACTCTTTGAATCGACATTATGTCAGATCAAAGCTGATATTCGAACTTAGCGACGTGATTTGCAAAGAAAGTGGTCCAAGTTAAGGGTTGTGAAGCTACAAATTTATCAAAATTTCGAAATTGGTTAACAAATATGATTTTGTTCAGTTGACTTTTTAGAAAAAAAAGAAAACTTTAGAACTTGTGATCTAACATTGCTAACATAATTTTCAATCCGAGCATCGAAATGGTTTTGATTAGAACAACACGAGACTGATTACACGTCAGTACAATCAAAGTTTGTGACCCTGTAATTTAACGAATATATATACAACATCCATGGGTAACTGCAGCATCGGAGAGTCCATGTATTTAAACTGCAACATGATTTAGAACCAATACGAAACGAGAAATTTTGACATTGTCAAAAGTAATTGGCTCCATATGTGTTGCCAAAATGTTAATATGATTAATATTAACCCAGTGGATGAAACAAACTGGCGATGTCCGATAAAACATGCTGTTTTAGAATTTTTTTCTCGATATGTTACTATGTGTATGACATCAAGAATACATCTATGTCGGGTTATAAATCACCCAAAGCCTTAATTCATTTTTCTTGGTCGATATTTATATATCTCTCACGGTGCGTTTCTAGAATGTCTCCCAGCAACTGTTTATCACTTACTGTCCAATTGGGCAATACTTATCAACCGTTGTATAAAATTTTGGAAAACTATTTCTGAAGTTTGATGGCTTCTTCGAAATATTCATTTTCACATGCTGTATAAGATATCAGAAAGTTTCCAGCAGAAAAAAAGTGTTTTGCTATTCACCACTAGAGGCGTCACTATCACAAACAGGAAATATTTTTCTGCTGATATTTTTGGAAACCAGCAGAAATTTTTTGAAATTTTTAAGCAAATCAATAATTCTCAGCAGAAAGTTTTATGAAAAATCAAAGCATTTATGATACCGAGGAGAAAATATATGTTTAAACGTTTTGAAACGAAAAAAATGAAATTTTCTTTAGAAAAAAAAATGGCTCTCAAAATATACCAAAATTAATCATAATGCAAATACGTGTTGGTAGCACTCTGGGTATATGTTTTATGGTAACGGAAATCATAATTTACATACATGAGCAACATAAGAATTACAACTGGCGTCGTAGCATTCCATACAATTTTAAAGTCATTTTGAAAACTGAAAACATTTCACAATAGAACGACTTCAAACATTTATGGAATGCTACTGACGCCAGTTGTGATTCTAATGTTGCTCATGTATGTACATTATGATTTCAGCTACCATAAAAACATATACCCAGAGTGCTACCAAGAAGTATTTGCATTATGATGATTATGATAATTTTGGTATATTTTGAGAGCCTTTCTTTTTTCTAAAGAAAATTTCATTTTTTTCATTTCAAAACGTTTAAACATATATTTTCTCCTCGGTATCATAAATGCTTTGATTTTTCATAAAATTTTCTGCTGAGAATTATTGATTTGCTTAAAAATTTCAAAACATTTCTGCTGGTTTCAAAAAATATCAGCAGAAACAATTTCCATTTTGTGATAGTGATGCCTCTAGCGGTGAATAGCAAAAACACATTTTTCTACTCGAAATTTTCTGCTATCTTATACAGCATCATTTTCACTAAGTATATCACGTGATGAGTGCAGCAGACGTACCGTTTATTTTCACTGAATATAACCAAGTAAAAAAATATCACTTTTCAACAGTCGCTTGATGACACAGTTTTCTTCTGTAAATAAAAATGGAATGAAGTCCTAAAACTTACAAGTACTTTGGCAAAAACAGATGCATCTTTATTATATCTAGTATCTAGATACAAGCTCAATAAAGCTGATAATAAGAAACTCAGCTATTTCTTAGTGAATATCAATTGGAATGAGGGTAAGTAAGACAATATCATTTCGAATTTGGATATTTTAACGATAAAGTATTTCCAAGCTTGAACCTATGCGCCCCACTAATTAAAACTACTAAGACTACTAACTTCTATACTACAGCCTTGCATAATGGTAAATTTAAATTTATCAAACTCAACAAAGAATTCAGTTCTTATTTTTATTTGAGGTTCAACGACCACATAACTGAAGTTCAAACAACATTTGTCAATGCTAAACACAAAAAATAGTTGACCTACTTCTCTAATGCTGGTATACTTAATGTTATTAAAACCCCTAGCAAATGAGTTGTGTATTCCCCTGTTTAATAAATTCTTATGCACTGGAATATTTTCTGCAATAAAACGAAGTTATCTAATTAAACACCTATCATTTAATCGGGTGTAACAGACGATGTCTGCTGCTATTGAGGAACCGCAACAACATCAGTTTACAGAAAAAATAAACTGTCAGTTTAGAAAAATAACGTTGTTTTATTCCATTGGTCACAAACGAGTAATATCGAAACTTGATGGCTTTGGGTTCTCCTCACCGTTTGTTAAAAGGCTTCACTAGTATTGGAAGAAAAATTATTTGTTGAAATAATATAGGGAAAAAATCGAAACCTATCCCGTTACGTCTGGAGATCCTTAAGTATCTCATATTGACCTTCTTGATTTTATCGATGGTATAACAACTTTATGTCAACATTCCTCTGTATTTGCAAATGGTGTAATACTAAGCAACTCCCTTTACATGTTTAAATAGTGTGAAGTAATCTGTTTCATGAAAAAATAACGCCATTCATCTCTAACTATAACACCAGTGGGGCATCACTGGAACGGTTCACGGAAACTAAAGACTTTGAAGCACCTTTAGTCACAAATTTGTCTTTCTCTAGACATACTGACTTATTTTTATCTAATGCATACTCTGTTTCATTTCCTCCGCCATTGGACGGATTCCTCATTTTATCATGAAGAAAACAAGACTCCGCCATTTTAGCACCCCATCTAAGGGTTTTGTCAAAAATGATGATTGAATTCGTTTGGTCAGGAATGGTTACTATATTTATCGTTTGTTTGATCACTTACGATTAAACGGTAAATAAATAATGAAAAATAATGACGACTGTCATTGAGGATTGGTCACTGCTTGTTTCGTTTGGTTATCCCTACATCATCAGATTCATTGCGAAATTTCGTTAAATACTCATAATTTTCACACGATTCGTATTGTTTGGGTCTGGAAAGTTTGCAAATCCTATTGTATTGCTCGTATAAATATTGTAAATGGTTCATACTAATTTGCGATAAATATGAGAAACATTTAAACCCAATTAATGTTAAATTGATTTTATTAAAAATTCAGCACGTTCAGTTATTATCAAATTTCACAACAATACATTTGATTTCATAAATTCATTTTTCGTAAGATCGAAATATTTTTTGAAACAGCTCATATTTCAGCAAATCTTATTGCCTCTTCAACCGCTTTCACTATGTTGATTGTAAGTAGTGTGTATTTGTATTGGAGACTCACATGTACTACACTTAGTTGTAGTTTGTCTTTCCAGCGATTCGCATATACCATTGCCTTTGATTTTGAGTAAGATCAACAATCGCAGTTATTGTATTCATACATGCTAGGAATTGAGTAAAAATACATTCTCCACATTTAATCGACGCTACTTCACATATCTAATTTATAAGGGTACAACTCTGCGCCGATTTGTCTATCAATTTTATCATTAAATAGCGTAGATAATAAAGCCGCTCGTTCTCGATACACTTCAGCTGTTGATTGCACCATCTTTTATGAAATTATAAACAAGTTTTATTGTTATATTTTCGGAGCATTCCTCAATGAAAGTATGAAGGATCATCGGTTTTACTTGTCATTAGAACCTTATTATTGCACCAACAGCACAAGTATTTAACAATAAATAATAAATGCCATTTATAGGGATTGCATTTCGTCTACTTCCATTTTGCAGTAATGTGAGTTTCTTGCACGACGTAATATTTTCGTTTTGATACGAGATGTCGGGCTGAGGTGTAAAATAAAATCCGTGTTTCGTGTTTATGGTAGATCCTTCTTGGAATGTAAGCCATGTTTGTTTGTTCTACATGTAATGTTGAAGATAATAGCGGTTCAAGATGCAATTTTTCATCACAATATATATTATTTCTGTCATTTGTGTCCGATTTGTCTTTATTTCTCCAAATACCTGTAGACGCGGTGTCCGAATCGTCTGATAGTTTTATCGCGAGGTTATTGTAATCTGTTTTCTTCCCTTTACAATTATGTTCATTGTGTTCTACTTTTAAAAATATATCAGCCCATATAGGACCCTCCCACTTATCTAAAACTCTATGTTTATATAATTCAACAATACTTCCGAACAGCTAGTCGTCGCGTGATGCACTTTATATTGTAAACACGCCCCTGACCAAAGTGGAAATTCTACAGCGACGGAAATCAATCGAATAATAAACTCTTCAATGCTTTTTAAAAATCTAGCTGCGTTCTGCATATTTGTTACAAAATCTCCTACTGTTGTAATTTACAACCATATCATGATTTTTATATTCTTCCTCTTTATCTTCATTGGTTTTAGAGGCATCAGTTTTAATAGTGACGTCCTTCTGTTCTAGCATTTTATCAAAATATCAACCGAGCGTTTTCCACAACAGTTTGAGTTTCTGAATTTTGAAATTCGTTGAGAGCCACAATGCAAGTAAGGTTAAATACCCGTTCAAATTGATTTAAACTCTGATAGTCGGTCATAAGGGCTACACAATAAAGGAAAAATGTTCGTACTGTTGTGTGACGTATATTTTTAATACCCATCGACAAACCATTTGCAATAAATGATTAAATAGGGATGACCAAACGAAAACAACTAGTGGCCAATCCGTAATGAAAGTTGACCAAACAATTACGATCGCTGGATTTATAAAATTATTAGTGAGCATAGGAAATTGCAAAAAGATGGTATATCAGCCATGAGTATTGCGGATAAACGAGAATGCTTGCACGATTGGAAACTGCAACCGACTAGCAAAACATATGGAGACAAGTAAAGAAGGCCGATGAATTCATCACTTGATTTCTTGTATTCAAGAGAGTATTTGATTATGTACAAACTTGACCATTCTCCTCATTGCCCAACATAATACGAAATAGTGAAGAATTCCAAACACATAATTTTTGAATGTACACGACTTGAAACAGCAAGACACGTGCGGTTGAGGGAAATGTTGAAGAGTATGCTGCATCTGCGACGATGATATTTGACAAGGAATGATTCGGTAATCAATCCGTGCTTTAACCATCGAGCGATGCAAGTGATCTGCTGGGCGCAGGTAATGGTTCACATGATGGCTGTTTGGATCGTATACTTTCACCATCTATACAAGGAAACACACACACACACATATAACGTTTTGAAAACAATTTTACCGGACTTGAGTGATATAATAATATAAGAAGAATCTAAAAAGATTTGATTTTTAATAAGAGTTTACTTTGTAGGTTTTCTGAAATTTAAGTGCGGAATAATGACCTTGTTTGATTATACAAGAAAGTTTTTACTAAAATTCCGGTAGTTTTATTTTTCGGGACATACACATTCATAACAAAACATAAGCTATTACAATAGCTAAAATATTCCTTTATACCAATAACTCTACCAGATCACACAACAACACAAGTTTATAAATCACGGAAACCCCAATATTCCTTTTTTAAGCTCCACAAAAAATATTCTATTAAGTTCTTGTCGCCAATTATTTTTATTATTGGAATTCGAAAACTTTAATAGAAATTTTATCGTATGATGATACTCCGATAAAAGCACATTATATAGATCCATACGAGTGCATGCAACATTCAACAAAGCAGATTTACAATTTGTATATACACTTTATGCTTGTCAAAATCTATATCACTATATCTGTAAGCACAGCAAACGACAGAATAACAGAATTTTCAATTTTGGTCGGGAATATTTAGAGTTGAACAACATATTTATAGTTTATTATTTCATACCCTATGTATTATGTAGCGTAATGTCACCAGTAGTTTCTTTATATAAAGTTCATACAATCTAGCTCGTGTTGCAAAATTTTCCATTTATACGAGTATAGAATTTAAACGGATTAGACGTAATTTCATTACAGAAAATACAATAAAATTGAAAAAATTATTTAAATTCTGTTTTACGGATTATTATGAAGATTTTTTGTTATTTCTCCGATCTGTATGTAAGAAGGCACTTGCTTCGATATTTTAAATCAAATAATAACTTGAAGATGTTTCGTCATTGTCTCTATTAAAGGCACAGTGTCTCTTGAAAATTAAAAATCATGTGTTGATCTGATCCTACATCAACGTACCGCATTCCCCTCAACTTGTTCACAACAAGTCACATAAAATTCCAATATTGGTACATAAATTAGGAATTCCAAACAAAATTTAAATTCATTGTAACAAATTGCCAACTTACCACTCAAGTACCAAGAAGAACATTTCTTGAATATATATATAAGTAAAGATATGGACATTGTATAACACAACAACCAAATTTGTTGTGCTTCAAAATGAAATCATGAAAATAAATTTGAAAATGTTTTTCATTTTGTAGTTGAATCGAATACATTATTATTTTTTAAAGCAGATGAACATAGAGGAGAGAACGAATGAACCAGTACGATACACTAAACATGAATTATGATTTTATGGCTTTAATGAATTCCGAATTAGCTGATGGAATAATGGAAACTCTTGTTAAATGGGATTGATGAAATATTTCATGTTTTAGAGGTCGCAGAATTTTAAAATCCGGCTCTCAAGGATTTGTTTTTTCCAAAATATAAGATACCAAAGTCGAGGTCATATTCATATTTGTTTTTTAATTTTCTGCTGTTGAAAAGATACTTATGTAAATGCTTTGGTGATTATCTCTCTTCAAAGTAAATTATAGGAATTTGTCAATTTTTTTAATTTTTTAACTTCAATGATTTTCGCTTTTACAGATATAAATCAGAATTTGATCTAAGCATTAGAACTGTTCAAATTGTTTACTGAAAGTTATGTACTCAGTGAGCGAATAAACAAACCTTAGTCATTCGACTAGCGGCTCGCATATAACTTACTTTTACTTATGAATGACATTTTTTTATAACCCAGGTCTGGTAAAGATCTGACTTTCGGTCTGCAAAGATTGTGGGCTTAGTTCCTTTACATACAAATATTAATACTCCAAAGCCTCGAATATTGACAACAACAAATATTTTTGACAACAACAACATTTACCAATGGTATGATGAAAATTCAGTTGAATTGCTATGAAAATTTTAACAAAATTATAATTTAATTACACATATTAATACTTTGAAGCTTCCTAATAACGCGAAGAGTGCATTTCTACGTCCCTTAAGCTAGCAGAACCCATACAGCAGAACATTAAGAGATAGTATGAATAATTTTAGGCTAATTAAATGCTCTACTAAAAAATTTTGGGCTCCACCCCTTCCAACAAAAACGATGGGTTCTGCTAGCTTTAGGAAAAGTTAGCAGAACCCATATCGAAAAATATTTTAAAAACAATTGGAAAATGAAAGGTTAATTTTAGGCTAATTAAATGCCCTATGTAAATTTTATTATTCTGCTCATACTAGAAAAGGCATAAGGTTTTATCATTTCAGAGCTAGCAGAACCCAAATCGAAAATCGAACCAAAACCGTAATTAGAACCCAAAACAAGATCAATTAACATGCAAATAATTTTAGGTTCATTATGGCATAATCAAATGCCCCATTAAAAATTTTTGGGCTCCACTAGTTCTTGACCAAACTTCAGGTCATTTAATCTAAAGCTAGCAGAACCCAAATCGAAAATCGGACCAAAACCGAAATTAGAACCCAAAACAAGATCAATTAACATACAAATAGTTTTAGGCTCATTATGGCCTAATCAAATGCTCCATTAAAAAATATTGGGCTCCACTAGTTCTTGACCAAACTTCAGGTCATTTAATCTAAAGCTAGCAGAACCCAAATCGAAAATCGAACCAAAACCGAAATAAGAACCCAAAACAAGATCAATTAACATACAAATAATTTTAGGCTCATTATGGCCTAACTAAATGCCCTATTAAAAAATTTTGGGCTCCACTAGTTCTCGACCAAACTTCAGGCCATTTAATCTAAAGCTAGCAGAACCCAAATCGAAAATCGGACCAAAACCGAAATTAGAACCCAAAACAAGATCAACTGATAAACAAATAATTTTAGGCTCATTATGGCATAATCAAATACCCTATTAAAACATTTTGGGCTCCACTAGTTCTTGACCAAACTTCAGGTCATCTAATCTAAAGCTAGCAGAACCCAAATCGAAAATCGGACCAAAACCGAAATTAGAACCCAAAACAAGATCAACTAACATACAAATAATTTTAGGCTCATTATGGCATAATCAAATGCCCCATTAAAAAGTTTTGGACTCCACTAGTTCTTGACCAAACTTCAGGTTATTTAATCTAAAGCTAGCAGAACCCAAATCGAAAATCGAACCAAACAAGATCAATTAACATGCCAATAATTTTAGGCTCATTATGGCCTAACCAAATGCCCTATTAAAAAATTTTGGGCTCCACTAGTTCTCGACCAAACTTCAGGTCATTTAATCTAAAGCTAGCAGAACCCAAATCGAAAATCGGACCAAGACCGAAATTAGAACCCAAAACAAGATCAATTAACATGCAAATAATTTTAGGCTCATTATGGCCTAATCAAATGCTCCATTAACAAATTTTGGGCTACACTAGTTCTTGACCAAACTTTAGGTCATTTAATCTAAAGCTAGCAGAACCCAAACCGAAAATCGGACCACAACCGAAATTAGAACCCAAAACAAGATCAACTAACATACAAATAGTTTTAGGCTCATTATGGCATAATCAAATACCCCATTAAAAAATTTTGGGCTCCACTAGTTCTTGACCAAACTTCAGGTCATTTAATCTAAAGCTAGCAAAATCCAAATCGAAAATCGGACCAAAACCGAAATTAGAACCCAAAACAAGATCAACTAACATACAAATAATGTTAGGCTCATTATGGCCTAATCAAATGCCCCATTAACAAATTTTGGGCTCTTGCAACGTCACGGGCTTATTGGCATAGACCAATGACTTCACATAACCCCAAAGAAAATAATCTAGATGTGTCAAATCACACGAGCGCGGCGGCCACTGGACGGGCCCATTTCGCGAAATAACACGCTCATCAAACTTAGTCTTCAATAACGCGATTGTATCGTGTGCTGTGTGGCATGTGGCCCCGTCCTGTTGAAACCACATGTCGTCCAAGTCCATTCCATTCAATTGCGGCCAAAAAAAATCGTTTATCATATCGCGGTATCGATTTCCATTAACAGTAACGTGGCGATCGTTATCGTCGATGAAAAAATATGGCCCAATGACGCCGCCGGCATGTAATCCGCACCAAACAGTGACTTTTTCGGGATGCGAAGGTGCCTCATGAATCATGTGTGGGTTGCTTCCTGCCCAGTAACGCATATTTTGCTTGTTGACAAATCCATTTAGCCAAAAGTGAGCCTCATCGCTGAAGATGATTTTTCGGTGAAAATCTGCATCATTTTCGATTTGCTCTTGAGCCCAATTCACGAATCGGCGTCGCTTCAAATGGCCAAACGGCTTTAGTTGTTGTGTCAGCTTGATCTTATACGGATGTAGGCCAAGATTTTTACGTAAAATTCGCCACAATGATGTCACAGAAAGGCCCAATTGTTGCGAACGTCGTGTGAGCGACACATTCGCGTCTTCTTGAAGCCCTGGCGGCTGCGATGTTTTCAACACTTCGAGCACTTCTTGCTCTCGAGGGCACCGGAACATTATGTAGCGAAAACGTAGACTCAAATTTTGCCACTATACGGTCGATTGTCGAAAGGGCTGGCTTGTTAAATGTACCGTAAAATGGCCGTAATGCTCTAAAAGTAGCAGCAACAGAACGATTATTTTGATAAAAAATTTGCACGATTTGCAATCGCTGTTCACGTGTGTAGCGTTCCATGATGAAATGTATACTAATGAAGTTTCCAAATGACAAAAGATTAATAATATTGATTTGGGTTCTGCTAGCTTTAGATTAAATGAAATGAAGTTTGGTCAAGAAATAGTGGAGCTCAAAATTTTTTAATGGGGCATTTGATTAGGCCATAATGAGCCTAAAACTATTTATATGTTAGTTGATCTTGTTTTGGGTTCTAATTTCGGTTTTGGTCCGATTTTCGGTTTGGGTTCTGCCAGCTTTAGATTAAATGACCTGAAGTTTGGTCAAGAACTAGTGGAGCCCAAAATTTTTTAATGGGGTATTTGGTTAGGCCATAAGGATCCTAAAATTATTTGCATGTTAATTGATCTTGTTTTGGGTTCTAATTTCGGTTTTGGTCCGATTTTCGATTTGGGTTCTGCTAGCTTTAGATTAAATGACCTGGAGTTTGGTCAAGAACTAGTGGAGCCCAAATTTTTTTAATGGAGCATTTGGTTAGGCCATAATGAACCTAAAATTATTTGCATGTTAATTGATCTTGTTTTGGGTTCTAATTCCGGTTTTGGTCCGATTTTCGGTTTGGGTTCTGCTAGCTTTAGATTAAATGACCTGAAGTTTGGTCAAGAACTAGTGGAGCCCAAAACTTTTTAATGGAGCATTTGGTTAGGCCATAATGAACCTAAAATTATTTGCATGTTAATTGATCTTGTTTTGGGTTCTAATTCCGGTTTTGGTCCGATTTTCGATTTGGGTTCTGCTAGCTTTAGATTAGATGACCTGAAGTTTGGTCAAGAACTAGTGGAGCCCAAAATTTTTTAATGGGGCATATGATTAGGCCATAATGAGCCTAAAATTA
Organism: Nephrotoma guestfalica; assembly: GCA_963691935.1. NCBI lineage: Eukaryota > Metazoa > Arthropoda > Insecta > Diptera > Tipulidae > Nephrotoma > Nephrotoma guestfalica. Next base: position 19,504,343 of record OY829915.1, read on the forward strand.
TTTGCATGTTAATTGATCTTGTTTTGGATTCCAATTACGGTTTTGGTTCGATTTTCGATTTGGGTTCTGCTAGCTCTGAAATGATAAAACCTTATGCCTTTTCTAGAATGAGCAGAATAATAAAATTTACATAGAGCATTTAATTAGCCTAAAATTAACCTTTAATTTTCCAATTGTTTTTAAAATATTTTTCGATATGGATTCTGCTAACTTTTTCTAAAGCTAGCAGAACCCATCGTTTTTGTTGGAAGGGGTGGGGCCCAAAATTTTTTAGTAGAGCATTTAATTAGCCTATTATTAGTCTAAAATTATTCATACTATCTTGTAATGTTCTGCTGTATGGGTTCTGCTAGCTTAAGGGACGTGCATGTCTGGTAAATCGAATAATGACAACAACAACAATTAAAAGCAGTGCAAAGCGCGAAGGAATTGGGCATTTGATGATCGCATGCAGAAACAAAGAGAGTAAATTTAAAATTATCGAAATAGCTAATGAGACAATAGAGTTTAAACTTGGCACGAGGGCGCAATGTAATGCCATTAATTAAAATTTAGCACAAAATAAAAATATAAAAATTAACCTACCGGATAATAAAAACTGATATCGTTAAACGGTTCAAAATTAGCGTGCTAGGTCATCAACTGTATAATGTAGCATCGATCAACTGTATAGTGAAAAACAAAATAAATCAGTCTGGAATTGATTTAAAGCGCAGCATAGTCGCCACACTACAAATTCGTACATGTGTAGAGCTATAGGGTTAGCTAAGGAAACAGATGGAATAAAAAATTGTGAGATGATCGAAAATGATCAGCAATAAGCATTTGCAAAATTAAAGTAACTATTAACCTCTCTTTCGTTTCTAAAATTCCACGATGTCAATATAGACGTAACATTTTCGGTTGGTGCGAGCCAGAAAGCTATAGGGGCAGTATTAATGCAAAATAAGGTAAGAAATAGAAAAAGCTCACAGTTGAGCATGTTTCAGCTAGGTTACGTAAAATATTATTCAACTTACTTCACAATATGCAGATACAAAAAAGTTCTGAAATCCCAATCGCTGTTGTACTGAGCAGAAACTGTGCTACAGCTTCAAATAATCTTCCAAATATTATACGAAACACGGAATAAATTATCAAAAGATAGAAAAGCCGATTGAGGTCCAAGCCAAGTCACGTTGTATATTTTAAACGGATCGCCTACTAGAGAAAAGGGTAACCCGCAGAATATTCCACATTTTGTTGTGCCAAACACCCAAATCAAAGAATTTTGAAGTCTGCACATACAGGTCAGTTCATTGACGTATTATTCACACGGCAGTGAAGATTTTTCTTAAAACCTTCCTAAATTTCAAACCGTTTGATAGTATTAGTGAATCTTTCAATTATTGCTTATGATAAAGCATTCAACAAAATAATTGAAAGTAACAATTAAAAAAAATACTAGTTATAATTAGCCGTGTTTTAATATTGGAGCAATTATCCGGCGCCGAAGGGAAATTTCTATTGAAACTGTAGCTATTTATTCACTGATGTCGCTATACCATAAAAATGAAAAAATAAATTCACCATAAAACAAACATTTAACATGTTATAAAAAATAAATCATCTTGCTGCGTTTTAAATTTTTATTGCAAGAATAATTTTCTAATGGTTTAAATTTTTATTGCAAGAATAATTTTCTAATGGTACAAAACAAAGGAAATTTAAAATTTCCCTTTGAAATGGATAGCGCTCCCGATAGCGGCTTCCGATAAATAGGTAGAGCAAGTAATTTTTTTATCGATTTTTAACTAAAAAGTTGAATGAAAGTCTTAGTTTAGAATTAAATAAATTAATTATATGCAAAAATAGCGCGCTAAATTTTTACATAGAAAATTGCGTGCTCCGGATACAGCTATCGGGCGCTAATAAAAAAACACGGCTATTATTAACAAGCGTGAGCTTTAATAAAGAAAAACCATTGTTAACAAATCTCAAACAACCAAACTATAAAAATAATAATAAAAAATTAACATTAGTTCTGTACTCATGATTTTGCTCTCCTAAACTATTTTAGATTTCGAAGGCGTCAATAAGCGAATTTTTGTAGATAGATATTGATCAGTTTAAGCTCTTCATAAAACGTCAAGAAAATCTCTTAGGGATTAGGGGAAAACTTGACATTTTTATATAGGCCTGTGAATTTTTTCCTAAACTATTCCGAATTTTTGTTTTTTTATTTTCTAAGCATGGTTTTGGAAAAAGTTCACGCGCCTAATAGTTTATAGGGCGGTCTGAGAAATGAATTGTGGATAGGATCTGATAGGATGTTTTCCTGATATTTCTCCAGATTGAACTGTTATCTGTTCCTGTTATGCGATTCGTTATTTATTGTGCGCATTCTGCTAAGTGCATCTGCCACTACGTTTGCTCTACCCTCTTTGTAGACTACGTCATAATCGTAGTTCTCTAGTACGAGCCTCCAGCGTAGGATTTTGGAGTTTTTATCTCATGATTTAATAAAGGTTAGAGGCTTATGGTCGGTTACCAACGTGAATTTGTTACCGTATATGTATGGTTGGTACTTTATTACGGCCCATATTATGGCCAACGCCTCTTTTTCATTCATCGCGTAGTTTACCTCCGTAAAATTAAGTGTTATGGACTACGCCCAGCGCAAATCTGATGCATTTGTCAGAATAAATTGTTTTGCGAAGTCAGGGAATGCTAGGATTTGGTCCGTAGCCAATATCCTTTTAAGAGTCTCGAATGGCCTTATATAGTCAGTATGTTTGATATTGAGATCTCTGTCCCTTTTTAGATATTTTGCATGGGTTTCGTAATCTTGGAGTAATCCTTTACAAACCATCTATAATAACCCGAAAGTCCCAGAAATTGTTTAATTTCTTTCGGTGTTTTAGATATAGTGACGAGTCCAGTATTTTCTGGATTTTTTCTGTGTTAGGTTTAATGCCGTCTTGTGTAATTATATGGCCAAGGAATTAAGTTTCTTTCTCAGAAACTCGCATTGGTCTAGATTTTGAATATAATTTTCCAAATTGTGTCCGACAACAACGTTGCCCTCCAAATAGACATGACAAATATAGGGTTTTCCAATAAAAGTGATGCGATTCGCAATAATTCAATTGTTGCACTTGCTGTGTGGTACATAGCCCCCCGTCTTGTTGAAACCAAATGTTGTCAAGATCAACTTCTTCCAATTTCGGCCATAAAAAGTTGGTTATCATGCCATTTCGGCTAATGCAATAATTTTTCATGAATAACTTGTGGATTTTCTTCACACAAGAATCGACAGTTTTGTTTATTTACCGCACCACTCAGATGAAAGTGAGCCTCATCGGGGAAGATGATTTTCTTAAAAAAATCATTATCGTTTTCAAGTTGTTTCTGAATAATTTGTAAACGTTATTCTTGCGTATATCTACAATGAATACAATGAAATAAAAAATGACAGATCATGACATATTACAAATGGCCAAAACGTCACTTAAAAATCATATCATTCCTATTGGAAAACCCATTACTTCCGATAAAACCATGCAATACGTTGTTCATTGCGCGCTGGTACGTGGCGGGACCATATTTTAAGCCAATGTGCATTCTGTGGAATTCAAAATGACCATTTCCGGTGGAAAATGCAGTTTTTTCTTTAAATTTCGCGTCCATTGGAATTTGCCGACTTTCCTAAACTATCCAATATTTCTTCGGTCTGAGGAATTGGAAATTTATCGTCTACCGTTTTCTCATTTAGTTTACGATAGTCGATTACAACTCTAATTTTCCGTTTTCCTGAGGAGCTCCGCTTTATTTGGGACTACCCATAATGGAGAAAGAAGGGGTTTTTTGAGTTGCGGATTATTCCGCTATCCAACATTTCTTGTATTTGTTTCTCAATAACTTTCTTAATATGTTGTGGGTATCTGTAAGTTTTAGTAAATACAGGGTTCTCGTCTTTCGTGATAATTTTATGCTTAATAATTTAATCCCCAAGAGATTTTCCTGAAACTGTATGCAGAGCTTAAACTGACCAATATCTATCTACAAATATTCGCTTATTGATGTCTTCGAATTCTAAAGTAGTTTAGGAAAGCAAAATTATGAACGGAAAACCATTCAATTGATCTATAATTCAATTCTTGGGGTTTTGTTCAAATTTTACCCCCAAATCCCCAAGAGATTTTCTTGAAACTTTATGCATGGCTTAAATTGACCAATATCTATCTGCAAATATTCATTTATGGATGGCTTCGATTCTAAGGTAGTTCGGGAATGCAAAATTATGAATGCAAATAAAATCAATTTTTTCGCGAGTACACAATAAAAAATGATTCTGTATAGTGGAGACAATATTTCGGATATGCTTATTTTAAAGTTTTCCTAGGCGGAGAATGGCAAATATTCAGTAAGATAAATACCTTGATCATACTACGTTCATTATACGATAACATACATTAGTCGTATCCACCACAAGGTGATCTTTGTTTCATATTCTTAGATAATAATTTTTTTTTTCTTTCAGCGCTCAATAGCCCACCCCGGATAGTGAATAAAAAACACAGCAATTGATACCCTACAAAATAATCGAGTAACAAAAATGCGCAGTATGTCAGCAGACACAGAGACAAAATGTAAATGAACCAATTATGAGCAAGCATATTTAGTAATGTTAGATAAGCTACGCGGGATATATGTGGATTTTGAACAATTATCTCTGTCAATTTCCGCAGAAGTAACAAAATTTTTGAAGAAGTCGTTCGCTATACATGGAATAACAGAAGTGCTTGGAAGCGATAACGGCTCACAATTTTATTCAAGTAAGTTTAAAAAACAAACGCGAAATTATGAATTACATCATGAAACAATTGAGTTCATATTTTCCAAGGGAAAAAGAGCTAGTGGAACAGCAGTTCAAACTGTGGATGACAAAACTTGAGAAATATACCAAAGGCTCGGAATATCCAAACAAAAGGTTGCTCGGCAAAGACGGGAAACACAAAATGTATGCAGTTAGAGGGATACCTCTGGTTTGAAAGTCAATGATAAAGACACAACTCAAACAGGTAATCGAGAATTGAGTGCAGGTACAGTGATAAGTAAAGTAGGTTCACCACGATTTTTAATAGTAAAAACAGACGACGATCACTTCATCCGTCGAAGCAAACATCATTTAGCTAGTACCACAGCGCACATCAAACCTGAAATGGAAATCGTTCCAAACATTCAGGATGACTCAAAAATTAGGAATACAACAAATGACATAATAGGAAATAATGACAGTGTATCTCGCGCAAGACCAAGTTAAGAGCATAAAATAAGCAATAAGAACATAAAGTTTGATAAAAAAAGTTAATTTAGGATTGAGATCTATGAATACCGAACAATCGGCACAGTGGTTGATCTTGTTGCTTTAGGATTTGGATCAGGAGATGCCTTGTTCGAATTCCGATAAGAACAGGATGCAAAAGGGATTTCTCATCATCTTATTGCCCTACCCTGGTTGCATTAAAATATAATTGAACACATACAAATCGCCCGCCATTTTTGGTATACATACCTTAGTCATTGCTGTTTTTATGACCTAAGTTTCAGTCATTTATAAGCTGTCGTTCTGTGTGCATCAATTTTAAGAGATGTTATGACTAGTCTGTTTTTAAAAAAAACAAAATGCTGCTCAAGCTTTGGAATTAATTAACTCGACTTTGAGCGAACATTCAGTGAGTCATTTTCAACAGTAAAAAGATGGTGTGTAAGATTTCCTGAATTTTAGTCTTTAGAACGATCCACGTCCAGGTGCAGTAAAACAAGTTGAAGACGAAGAACTTAAAATTTTACTGGATGAAAATCCGTTTCAAAAAAGCTTGTAGAACAGTTAGGAGTTACTCACCAAACAATATCATTTCGATTACATGCAATGGCAAAAATACAGAAGGAAGGAAAATGGTTTCCTCCAATGAGTTGACATCTTCATGAACTTGTTTTGCCGATACAAAAGGAAGAATTTTTTGTACAAAGTCATTACGGCAGAAAACCATAAGTTGGTACAGGCCAGCCACCACCATCAGTTGCAAAAATGAATATTCATGCCAAGAAAGTGTTCCTCTCAGGCATACCTGGTGGGATTGGATAGAAGTCATTTACTACGAGCTTCTAGAACTTGCTCAAGCTATTACAGCTAAACATTACCAGGCTCTATTGATTAAAATTAGTGATGCTTTGGAGAAAAACCACCATTTATGGGCCACAGAATGCAGCAGGTGATATTTCAGCATGACCACGCTAGTCCGCATACATCACAATTAACTCAGGAACTCATTTTCCCCTTAGACTGGGAAGTTTTACAGCAAGCGGCGTATTCTTTAATTAGACCTGGCTCCCTCTGATTATCACTTATTCAGATCGATGTTGGCCATATTTGAAAGACCAGCTGTTCACGAAAGATGAAGATCTACAAAAATGGCTTAATGACTATTTTGTTTTAAAAATTTCAACAATTAGTCTTTGTAACAATTATATTTTCAAATTTGACCATAAAAAGGTGATATATAAAATTTAAAAACCAAGGTACGAGAAGTTTTAATATATAAAGATTAAGAGGTGCAACTATCGACTTCGTAGTAACAGAAGAGCGGACAGGTTGCTGTATAACTGTGGAGCGCATTTTTAAAGAAAACGAAAGTCCCTTTTGGAATATCGAATAAACTTGTACCAAACTTTGGCATTGAACTTCAATTTCTGCCAATTATATACATACACTCGATAGCAAAACAAAATTGTATGTAGGTAGCATACACAAGTATCCCAAATACGCATTTGATTACCAACAACGAAAACAACGTCTAAAAGTAAAAACAAATTATATTCAGATGAACGCTTTTCACAAACCATTAAATCCCTTGGTGGATCAGTGCCTGTATAAGAAAAATATTTCCTTGAATATTATTTTATTTCGATTTTTTGGGATAAAATCAAAATATTCTTTTGTGCTTCCTTACACGAGCACCTTACACACCTTCCTTTATATTTTCTTTTACCGAATCGATACGAACTGAATAATAAATACGGTTGGAAATATGTTCACGGAAATGTTTGCCTATACGTAAGTACCAACACAAACATAATACGAATCTATTCGAAAACCACCTAATTAATTTCGAATTGTTTACGGGTAGAGTGAGTAATGGAACAAGAAAATATAATTAAATCTCGGGTTAAGTTTACGATTAAAATTATAAGATTAATTAATTTATATCGCAGCCATGTCGTCTAAATTCTTTTACACTCGAATCCATTCGTTAAATATTACAATGAAATCTCTTGTGCTTTATGTACACGAAAAGCTTTTATTTTTGAAGGGTTAAATTTTTTTTTGTTACAATTTATGTTGAGTGCTCAATATATAGTCAATAGTCCGAACCGATTTAAAAATTTATATACGATTATTTACTTGTGTGCTTTTTGAAAGCTTTGCAAAGATTTTAACTCTAAGGGATATAAAAAAATTGAATCGATTGAAATATACAACGAAGACTGATGTGTATTGGAAATCGATTTTCAATTAGATTTTATTTGTTCATGGTTATGATGGGCAAAAATGGTTGTTGAAAATTTTTAATGGATATATGCGTGGATGAAATTTGCGAAATTTTATAAAAATGCCGTGCGGCTGACTGACCAAAACTATATAAATTAATTGAATATTGAACCAAGTTTTCCTAAAGCCAACAACAAAGTTTACAGTCTAGTTGATGTACCTCGCCAAATCGCCTTATAAGTGCTTCGTCCTAAGGTATTTCTAAGAAGTTACTAAAGCATTAATATTTCGAGGAAAAAACTAGGTGAACACCGGCCGTAATATTCTAAAGTTGTAGTCCTCAAAGTCGCATTAAAAGTGGATTGTCCTAATATATTTGTAATACGGTTGGAATAGTATTATTCACTTCGTTCTAGACCCAATCCAATTAAGCCACATGAATTTGTCGGAAAATCTAGCGGAACACTGGGATTTTATTCAACTTTGGGGTATTACACCCGTCGTTCCCCTAGATTTTAAAAAACAAAATCATGCTTTTTATTTGAATTGAGTCTAGTAAAGGGTTTTCCAATAGGACTGATACAGTCCATCCAAAATATGGACCAATCACTCCACCAGCTCGAATTGCACACCACACAGTGGCTTTATCTGGATGTAATGGTGTCTGAACAGTTACTTGTGGATTTTCATCACTCCAAATTCTGCCAACCAAAAATGAGCTTCATCACTGAATAAAATTTTTCGATAAAAATGTTCATCATTTTCAAGTTGTTCAAGAGCAAAAACAAAAAATAAACGACGTTTATGGTGGTCTAATGGCTTCAGTTCTTGTATTAGCTGAATTTTGTAAGGAAGTTAATCCAAATCTTTTCTTAAAATTCTTCATGTTGTAGTTTTAGAAAGATTTAACTGTTGAGAACGACCTGGAACCGATAAATTTGGATTTTTTCTTACACTTGCTGCTACCAAATCAATATTCTCTTGTGTGCGTGCATTTATTTGTCATACCATAGTACCAACTCTTGTATCGTGGAAAGAAAATTTTCTTTCAAATTTGTCTACAATACGACGAATAGTGAGTCGATTAATTGAATAATATCGTCCATGAATTCTTCTTAAATTTCTCTCAGTATTCACAAATGAGCACTTATTCCATAAATTTTTGTCCAGGAAATAAAATTGTGTCCAAAAACTTCACAATGAACACTCGCATAAATTTTTGTTAAAGAACTTCACACCGGTCCGTATCGTTCCCGTTGGGAAACACTGATATAAACAAACTAGAAGACACAATAGCAAGGATGCATACAGAAAATGATCAAGATAAAACACGAAGGAGATTTAAATGCAAACATTTGGAACAGATAACAGCAACTTGACAACCAAGAACAAATAGTTCACCTAATGACCAACAAGAAATTTCCCATGTCATTACAAGATATCGGGGTAAATGGGTGATGCAGACATTCACACTGACTTTAAGTAGTAATAACACAACTCAAAACCATATCAAGAGAAATCGAACAAATCTTAAGAAACACATTCTGCGAAGCTACGAGACCAATGAAGAAGCAGCCATCAGTCTAGAGCAACAGTGAGAACAATTTGAAGAATCCTGTATCGAAACAGCTACCAATACACTCGGGTACAACGAATTCAAACCCAAACCCTGGATCAGTGATAAAACGTGGAAGAAAATGAAGAACACCGGTAACTCGAGTTGCAAATGCGCCAACAAAATACGTTGGAGTTGAAGCGACAATACGAAGATGCGGCACGATAAATTAATAAAATAGCAAGGAGTGACCAGCAGAAGAGGCTGCAGCAACCTGAAATCAACCCGACCCATTCACCAACGGAATGGGAAGATAGCGGTCTCATTGCTAAAATGAAGAATAAGACCTGTGGAGTGGACAATATACAGGCAGAAATATTCAAAGTAGAAATATCGATAACTGCAAGAGCTCTAAAACCAGTAATAACGGAAGCGTATGGGCTTTCGGTATGATACCCTGAAAATATAGTAGAAAGAAAGCTTGACCATAAAAATTTTTAACGTGACCTATAAGAGAATGTAAAAATTGGCAGGATATTATATCCCTCCACAACAAAACCATAAAGATATTAGCAATGGTTGTCCTTTATAGAATTTTACTGATGGTAAACCCGAAATTAAAATCGAACAAGCTGGCTTGTTACAGGGTGAAGTTGTGCCGATCATATCATATTAACACAACACGTATTGAGTAGTTTAATGAAAGAAATTCACCACTGTACCTTCTCTTTGTCAATTAATCGAACTCATAATTGAGCAGGTAACTGAGTTCACTACAAAGGCAGGCAAGGTAAAGCATACCGTAAAAGCCAAAGAGTAAGACAAGGAAGTGCACTCTAGCCACTTATGTTCCTTGTAGTACTATATAGTATCATGCGATAAAATTAAATAGCGCGTCTCCTAACATGCAACATAAAGAACATAACCTATCAAATCTAGCAAAATAAGTTGGCCTGAAAATAAATATTAGTAAATTTATATACCTTGGTTGTGTTCTAGAGAAAACAGAGGGCACAGTGAAACAACTCGGAAAGTCATGAGTAGAAATCAAAGCAATAGTACCTAACAGGTTTCGATTGGGTAGCCCATTAGGCGAACTATGCTCCTAAATTAATGATAAAGGGAGACAAAATATTGCTTGAGATATCAAGTGAGCCTTCGGTCATATTTTGGCATTTATTAGGGTTATGAACCGAGTGACTTGTACTCGTATGATCATTATTTGTCTAAAAATATTTTATGCTTTATACCATTTTATTGCGTGGTAATGATTTTGCACATTAAACGATTTCGCAATCCTGGGCTCAAATTATTAAATGTGAAGAAAAAATGAACTCAATTCTTGAAATGGTTCCAATTACAAAAAAAAAAAAAATTTTGATGATTGCTAACAGAAATAATAATTTTCGACATTGTCTACACATGCTATACATTGTCGACGCCATTCTTTTGTAATTTCCTACATACATTGTCTATCCATATGGAATATTAATTGTCTACGCGGTGTGGGCAATACGGCACAACACTGCATATGACAAAGGGGTTTCCAATAAGGACTGGACCATTTTATTAAATAAAACGCAAGAGATATCTCGAAAATTTTATTATTGGCTTGAAGCACAATCAAATCATTTATGAATGGAATTCGACATCGTTCATATATGTACCACGGGCACGTTTGCAGGTGTCGATTCGTCGAACTCAATTTTCGATGATTCTCTCGTTCAATATTGGCTCTGAGCTCCTCTAACGACCAATCGACAGGATCATTTCCGGATATAAAACGTCCATCGAATTTAGATTTCAATCAGTCGATTGTTTGACTCACTGTGTGGCATGTCGCATCGTCTTGTTGAAACCAGATATCATTAATGTCTAGCTCATAGAATTGACTGTAACATGAAGGTTATTTTCATCAACGAAAAAAATGGTCCAATGACACCACCAGCATGAAAACCACACCATACAATTATTTTTTGTGGATGAAGGGGTGTTTCTTGAAGCACATGAGGTATTTCACCTGACCAATAATGCATATTATGTTTGTTGATGAAGCCGTTTAGCCAAAAATGCGCTTCTTCACTGAAGATGATTTTGCGATGAAATTAGTCATCTTCTTCCAACATTTCCGGACCTAAAGCGAGAATGTACGTCGCTTGATGTGATCGAGTGGCGTTAGTTCTTGTGTTAACTTGATCTTATAAGGGTGTGGACTGAGCGATGCCCAATTCTTGAGAACACCGTGGAACCGACTCGTTTTGGTTCATTTACGACGGACGCAATATTCTCGGCACTTCGACCAACCCGTTGTTTCACTGGCACGGGAATATCCAGCAGCAAATATTTAGACTCAAATTTTCTCACTACAATATGAATTGCTTGTCTACTAGGACGATAATTACGACCAAAAATTAGAATTAACGCTCTTGAAGTTGCAGTTACCGACTCGGAATTTTTGTAGTAAATTTTATTTATCTGTTAACGTTGTTCGCCCGCGTACTTCACCATGATGAAAATGTTGTCTTTACTGAATGTTTTGACACTGACAGTTTGGTTATTTGTTTATGGGTGCGTTCACAATGAAAGTTCAAAGTTGTCAAGCCCTAATTACTTAGAACATGGGAAAGCAATTTGTGGATAGGACCTATCTATTTTATAGAACCAAATTAGTCGAATCAAGACACTAATTTAAAATGAGTTTAAGTCCTATTTGATCTTGTATAGTGAAGAGCACACGCAAAAAATATTTAGTGATAGCTCGGACTATCCAGTTTTGAAAGTTTATTGCACAGAGGTTAACATTTTACTAATGAAGCTTACCAGGTCATGAAAACTAATTGTTCAGTAAAACGTAGGATATCAAGCCACAAATGATAAGGCAATATCAAAGCATTATAAGGCCTATGATTTCGCATGAAAATTTAGTTCTGCAGCGAAAAACTCAGTAATAAACAAAAACTTGCACAAAACTAAATAATATTCGGAGCCAATCTGTCTGCTCTCTCGAGTAGCTTTTAGGGCACACACCATTACACTTACGTATCAAAAATATTTAATTAAATAAAACCCAACAGGGGCCAAATCGGGTTCTAAAACATAAAATTTCATCATTCATCTCGAAGAGCCACCCAATAACGCTACCAAGGACAGAACGGTGTTCTATTCCCAGATGATATGAAGCTGATGTCAGGAAACGCGGCAGCCAATCACTGCGCGAGGATAGGTGTCCATAACACTTTCACTGGTTACGCATCATTCGACTTGATTATGCTAAGCGCCATTTTAATAAAAGAATTATGGATTCCTGTAGCAAGTCTGTGTCTCTTAATGTTAGAATCAGAAATGTTATTTGTGTAAATTTTATATGGTTCACAACATCAAACGAGTGGGAAAATGAAAAGTTTACTTTACGTAGATCTACAAAGCACAAGACTGTTACTTATGTATCAAATTTTAAAAGTCTCTTATAACCTAAATTTGAATATATGAAGTTACAATTGCTTGAAGCGGTTTTTGTCGTTTCTTTGCATGTTTTAATATACAGCAAAAGCAAACACATTGTGCACATGATTTTATTAAAGGATACGAAACACTACTTCCAAAACACATAAAATATATCATTTTGTCCTATGTATTCACGAGAGAATAACTGTATATACATATTCTTTATACGCTTGTATATAAAAATGATGTTGATGCATCACATTAATCTTTATCTGGTTGTTTTACGAGAGATCCTTAAGTGAAGCTTTTAGACATTAAGGAAATGATAAATAAAAATTTATGGGGCAAAGAAAAATTTGCTTTGCGTTTTTATGTTTATGTACTGTAGAGTAATGTATGAAACGACAGTGGTTACAGCTGCAGCATATTATGGTTTTGCATCCCAGAGTTTCAACGCAGTGATTTAAAAAAAAAAAATCAGTGTGCTAGATAACGCCGGTTCTATTCCTAAGCTCCCAAGAAAAACAACCGGAAATATGTATTAGAGTTTTCAAACTAAATTTGTTTAATTTTGGCAGAGACAGGGGGCACTTTTCTAACGTGGTTTTTCGAAATTTTGAAAATATTTAACTGAATTGATTGGGGAGATTCATAATTAAGCTTCTTGAGTTTAAATTTCAAGAGCTACGGGTTCAGAGTTTTTCTGGTAAAATCAAAACACCGAAAGTGGCAGTTTCCTTAAGTCTACGATATTCTGAATTGTGATGACTTTGATCGAGATTAAAATGTTTTTGAGTTTTTCACAGCAACAATAACAATCAAAGTTCTACTTCTTCACACCAGAAATCTCAGTTTGGAAATCCCATGGTTTTCTTTTTTTGCCAAGTAGTATTTGATTATACTACGTTAAATTGTACATTCCAAAAACAATTAAGTTCTCCTCCAGAATTAGTCAGGTTTAGTCCTAGATGGCCATATGTACAGAATCTGTTGAAGTAGATTAAGTAACTTTGTTAGAAAAAATCGTAGTTTTCAAGTCAAATTGTTTAAACTAGATGTATATAATTTTCAAGTTATTTCATAAAAAATGAATAATATACTCATGTATGAGTGATTTCGGGACATCCGAACGTTGACACAAACGAAGCAAAATTACTCCATGATCAAGAAGGAATTACTTGCCATAAAATGTCCTTAAACACGTTAGAGAATATTGAGTACGAAATCGTATACAAAAAAGACATCCGCAATACCAACGCTGATGTGTTATCTCGAATGATGCCAGAAACCATTGAGCCAATGTAAGTTAATATTCATAGTGTCAGCTCAAGCACCGAATGTTCAGAGGAAATTAATACTCCTATAGTGGTTTATAGAAAGGATACTATTCCTACAACCGAACCGGTGCTAAATGTGTTTAATACCCAAATAATTCTTCAACCGGATCCACCAGTCAAAGAAAATTTCGAAGTAGATTTGAAAATATATTTGAAAAAAAGAAAAAATTCACTATCAGACGTCACCACTGATGAGATATTGAGGCAGACAATCGAAAACTATGTAAACCCAAATAAAGTAATCGGAACAGCCTGCGAACACAATACTTTTAGACATTCAAATTAAACTATGAAGGATCATTTTGATCAACCAAAATATAAAATAGTCCGAAGCAAATACATCGCCGTTGACATAGTAGACGAAGACCAACAATAAAGATTAATATTCGAACACCATACAGAAAGTAACCACCGAGGTATTTTAGAGCAGAGAGTCAAGCGAAAGTATTATTTCCCCAGACTTTTAGTCGGTTATGGTAAACACTATCATAAATAAATGTGAGATTTGTCAAACTCTCAAATACAATCGTAATGAGAAACCTATTACGCTGGAACTTGCAGAAACTTCCAGTAAGCCTATGGAAATTGTCCTAATGGACATTTCAAGAAGCTGTTTTACCCAATTCAAGAAGCTGTTTTCAATGAACGAAGGTGATCGAAGCAACACCAGAAAAAAATGTAATACCAATGGATGCAAAATATCCGTAAAAGGAATACGCAGAGTGGTAGGGGCATAAAATTGTCTGGAACTCAATTAGCTGCGTTCACAGATGTATGGATTTTATATCACAAGACGATCGTAGACAAATTAAACAAAAAATTTTGGCGGTTGAATGATGATAAAAATAACCATTTCTATTCGAAATTCGTAATAAAAACGAAAAAATCGAGTTAACAGTTTTGTATATTTTTCGAAACTGAGCCAAACGAACGAATTCAAGTTTGGCAGGAATTTTTTTCAACACCCTAAATATAAATAAGGGTCGCGTAAATTACTTGTTTAATCATAAATCATCAATAAAAACCTTGTTGTGCCTAAAACACCATTAAGAGGAAAGTTTAGGAAAAAATGTGTTTCAAGTGGGGATATAGATTTTGTCAACACATAAATGAATTTTCGGTAGATGAGTCCCACTATTGCCGAAGTACAATAACGAGGAAATATTTAGAAGCTTCTCTTAACATCAGTAAGAGCAACATCAAAAAGTGGAAATACATAGATACGTTCAATAAAAAATTTGATTTGTGGGTTCCATCCTCCTAAGAAAGATCTGTGCGAGAAATGCGAGGTAATGCGTTTGGCACCGGCTGCATTCCTAGCGCAAACCAACGACTATAAGACACATATTCTAAATAAAAATCAAGTGAATCTATAACGAGACTCCGACATAATAAAATCTCCCCAATGCAAATTGGTTAAAACTTTCAGCTTTGATATACAGAATGTCTTCCAACTGCCCAAAGCTAACAATTCCAACTTATTTTATGGGCGAAAATTTTGCCTTTATAATTTAACGGGAGAGGTTTATGGTGATAAAGAAGTTTTAAATGCAATTTGTTACGTATTAATATTACTATTGTAAACATTTCATTCGAATCTCATCCGGAAGTACAAACCTTCATTTTTTGGTTAGATAGCTGTGTGAAACAACACTGCTGAACTGGATTCAACAGAAATTTTCGGAGGCCATAGTTAGGCAATTTTAAAAATAAATGTATATATTCCCCTGTTAGCCTACTAAAAGAATTTGTCGAATTACCAGAGGGAAGTCAAAAGTTCAGAGCGGTACAAATGAAATCTTCGGATTACAAGGGTCTCCGTAACGAAGCCTATATAATTTGAACTACAGTCAAATACAATATACAAAGGCTAAACATTTAATTTATGAGAAGGAGTCACCTTACATAAAGTATCGGTGTGGTTATGATAGCGATTTTATTTCTGTGAAAATATCACAGAAAAAATCAATAAAAGATACTAGTTTATCCACAATTCTGCCTCTCTCAACTAGTGGAAAAATCTCTTCACTGAAACTAAAAGATTTATCTGACATACTTATCTACATGCCACCGGTGGATCAGGAGTTTTATAAGAATATAATTGAAAGCCGGAATGATCCTTCATCGTCTAATGGCGGGCCCGTTTCACATCCAATTTAGAGTGAAGAATCAATAAAAAATAAAAGAGTCGGGGCCAGAGCAAAAAAAAAAAAATTAAGGCCATATTGTTTGCTAAAAATTAGTATTTCCAAAAATCGAGGACATACACAAAATGTTGTCCATAACAAACAAGCCTTTCAAGAAAAGTTGCTCCAAACCTGGACATAGACAAAACAATTAAATCTTAAATAATTAAAATACTTATTGAGTTTGAAGCTTTATACTTCGTAATTAAGCTTTCTTCTAACAAATATAATTGGAAACCAAAATTTATTAATCAAATCCCTCAGGAACATCTTTAACTTTCTAGCTAAACTTCAAACGCCGATTTCTCCAATATAAGGACAATGACAAGAATAAATCTAATTCTCTTTTTCAAAGAGTGTTAGATATTCATTTTAAGAAAATTAAAATCAAAATCAATAAAACGTTTAATTGTAACTTACTTTATTTGCAACAATTCTTGCTCCAATTTCATTTTCTCGCCGAAAATTAATTAATCACCGAATAATTTAGAATTAATTGAATGAGAGCTACTTTTACACTAAGGATTAAAAAATTACAATAAAAACAATATTCTCGTTAGGTAACACTAAATATCATTTGTACACTGCAGACGCACATACACTAATTAAACTAATAACTCAAATCTGGAACCCCAGCAACCACAAGCACATATTTTCTTCTGTTTACCATGTTTACCCAATGTAACACAATTTAATAATTTTTCTTTTATTTTGTTTTTTTTTTTTCAAATTAATCAATTTAATCCAATGTGCGCTAGAAAAATGTTTTCAAAAACCGTTTTATTCAAGCGATAGGACGGTTTGATTACTAAGTAGGCCATACGTTTGAGTCACAATAATTTTTGTACACTACACATCACATTATCGGACTTGCATGAATATTACATATCGCTAAGCATACATTGCAAAATATTCACGAACTTCACAGCACTTCCCGAGTTTTTTCCCCAAGTACGCTTATTGAAAACATACGAACATTTAGAATGCATTTATTTTTAAAAACAATTGACTACTCGATTAAGTTAATTAGAAAAAGTTAACTGCGTAATTATTTAATTCCCTAACAAAAAAATCACGAACTTAGCCTTCCAGTAAAACGTATATCGATCAACTAATTTATCAAATTCGAAATCAAATCAATACTGACAATAACGGGACTATTTGCTATTTGGTACCATAAAAAAAAACAAAAAACAAAAAACAAGTTTTAACGTCGAAGAGAAAACAATTGAAACATTTATAAATGTGAAGATGTGATGTATTACGATACGGTAAATCATATTTTGTTTTCTTGATACAGGGTGCTACTAATGATTTAGAGTGCGAAATCATGTCATTTTGCAAGTAAACGTCCTTTTTCTAGATATATAAAAGCCCTTTGTACAGTATTTTATAATCAAGTGTACAAATCAGTTCTAGTCGTGTTATAAACTATAGATGTAGAAGAAGAAACAGAAGTTTAGTGAAATTCAATTATTGAAATTGAAAATGATTTCCTTTGAAGTTGTAATATCTAGAACAATTTTATCACAATAAAATATTTCTCTTACAAAAAATTCTTAAAGTGAAAATTAGTTGATTGAACAATAAATTAATCGTCCGATATTTATATAATCTGTTATTACCAAGATGACGTCAAAGATCTATTTTGGTCCAGCTGGAAAAGGTCATTAATATCATTTCGCACCAGGATATTTTCCTTTTATAATAAATTTAGATTTTTTCTGAAAAAAGAAAAGTTACTAAGGTAATAAATAAAATGTTTTCTTCCACACAAGAACACTTCCGAATGTTGTGCCATTTTTTATCCACTATGATTGACGAAGAATAGTGAATTCGTGAAAGAGTGAATTTTTTCATACTCTAAAAATGCCGAAACCTTCCAATCTAAACACTCAATGTAATTATTTTGACTTAGTGTCATCTAAGTGATTATTCATTTAAGTGATTGTGCAATAAGATTTTTAGTGCATCAAAGAAATACTCGATTAGAAAATTTACAGTGTGATCGCAGTTAATTTTAATTGAATCCAGCTGATATGGCTGGTAAGTCATTTTATTATATTTTGAATTTTTTCTATAGATTTACATTGACTGACTCTCCATTAAAAATCCATCAATAACTTTTGCATGTGACTCAATTCCTTTTTAAAATTTTGCATAAAAAAATTATATTTGTTACTCTGAAAATGAATTATGTTGTTTAAAGGGGCAGCAAGGGGAAGTCACATTATGGGATTTCGGTAGAAATTAATTTTTTTGATGGTTTTCATATGCATCTCAAACAATTTCTAATAGGGGAAGGTAATTGTTTGTAGGAAAAGTGCGAGGTAAAGTGGCATTAGGAAATAGAAATAATAAAGATGGAAGAAAAATGGTTGGAAAAGAAGATTTGGTATTAAAATCGTTCAATCGAGATTACTTTTGTTGTCATTTATATTATTACCATTGCCAAGAACAGTCAGAGGCAGAGAACTTTCTAATACCATTCTGTGTTTCAAAGGGAGTATTTCAGAATTTTAAAGAAGAAGGTACGACGGAGCTTCAATCGTGCTCGACAATATTGAAAATAACTTCTTAAATAAAATTAAAATTGGATTTAGCATAAATCCGCCATGTTGGTGATTTTAAAGTTGGCCCGAAAACCATCCAGAAAAATACCCTTCAATAGAAATGTTTGCGTCCTCGCTTAATTGTCTGGTGTTCCCCGTGGATATTTATTTATATTTATTGTCTGGTGTTCGGGCCGTGGATATTTATTGTTTTCATAGATCAAATAACGGAGATGATCAAAAACTTAAAGGTGCTCATATTTGCTGATGACATGAAAATTTTTCGAACTGTTAATGGAATGCTAAATATGAAGAAACTTCAACAAGACATCGATAGATTAAGTTAGTGGTGTGATCGAACCTCGCTTTACTTAAATATTAACCCATTCGCTTCCAAGAAGAGTATACTCGACTTTGGCAGAAAGACCAAAGACCATTCAATATGTTATAACATACAGGCTTTTAAATGCACATTTTTTGTGGGACAAACATAAATATGCAAATGTAAATACTTGAAAAAATACTCTACTCTTGAAAATGCTCTTTCACAAATTTAAATTTAAAGTCCAATACCTAATGGAGGATTATCAGGGCAGATCGAGCAGTAATATCGAGTCTCCTAGCGAATGTTTTTCATTGTAAAAACTCTACATTTGCGAGTTGAATTTTTATTTTTTGGTGTAGGAGGAACAGCATCAAGACATTGAAGGGAATTCTGATCCTGGCGTATGATTGACGTAGATGACTGTGATTGAATGACTGCATATTGGCTTTCGTTTAGCAAATAGTTTGTAACATCTTCTCTAAAGCACATCTCTTGCATCCATGTATTCATATTCATTTACCTCCTCAACCAAAGAACCCCATTTTGCAAGTATATCGGCTCTTTCATTACCTTCAATCTGTGGGTGTGAAGGTAGGCTCACTCCCACACGATTGAAGGTACTCATACAACATTTCCAAATACCGGGGGTCCATTCCGGGAGTCGGAGAATAATACTACTCTCCTCCTTCCTTGTGTCATTGCCAACTTGATCCCTTCCATAATTCCAATCAACTCTGCATTCGTAGTATTTTTTTCTTATTGACGGAATAAAAATTCCTACACCTACTCGAGCATCATTCACACTAGCTTCTGTATAACAGACTTAACCGACAACTCATTCATCATCGCTTTTGTTGTATCACCAAACTTTAAACACACAATTAGATTGCTCGGAGGGCACCTCGGATTTACAGGTCGAATTTTGGAAAATACATTAATACTTTTCAAAATCACCCGTGAACTTTGTGTCTTTTGGTAGTCCGTCCGCAATCTCTCTTTCATTTCATTCACCAATTTATTGTTCTTGGTCAACATTTGCACCGTCTCTCGCACGGTGATCCACTCCCTCTTATAATTAGGTGCTGAATCACCCAATTCAGACCACAAAGTGTGCATTGGGGTTGAATTAATCGCGTCCAATACCACCCTGGCACAGGCATTCTCCAGATGAGAACTTTTTAAAACCGACTTTGGAGCCATCACTATATACACTCAGTCCATACGCAATTTTTGATGACACTAGCACCTTTCGTAACATATCAGTTACACCAGGATGAGCTCCTTATTTCTGTTTACTCACCATTTTGATTACATTCGATCTACTCTTGCAATTATCGGCTAATTTTTCCATATGCAATTTAAAACCCAATCGCTTATCAATCCAGATTCTCAAATACCTGTTCAAATTTACACACTCAATTTGCTCATTAAACACTTGCACGTCAACCATACGATTCGTTCGAAACGTTATACAACGTCAAACATTCTGTTACCTGATTCACACATTCTTGAGCCTAACTTAAGGCCTCCTCGATGGTCCTCCCCTTGCCCAACAGGACAAAGTCATCTGCAAATTGCAGAATGACCTTGTCCGAGGAGTTAAAACTATGTATCGAGCTCGTATAAAGGTTGAGGAGAGTCGGTGAAATTTTACTGGCTTGGGGGAGGTCTATATTCAGCGCTCCCTCCAACCTGTACCCTCTACCACACAAAAGTAATTTTCTTTCATTCATGAACTCATACACCCATTTGCAAATTTTCCAACGAAACTCCAGGGCCATAAGGATTTGATATAAGTTTCCCCGGAACCACGTAGTCTTATGCCCTTTCTATATCCAAAAATTCCGCCGCAACATGCATTCTTCCTTTCGCACTTCCCACACAAACTTGTCTACACATTCATTAGCAGAGTGGTTGCGATGGAACCCAAAGGTGGTTTCCGGCAACAAATGTCCCTCATTCACAAATTTGTCTATATGACCTTTCATCATTCGATCTTCGAAGACAGTGCGCAAAAGATCAATTGAAATGTGTGCCGTGTGGCATGGAGCGCCGTCTTGTTGAAACCAAATGTTGCCTATGTCCTCCTCTTCAATTGCCGGGAACAAAAAATCGTTTATCATGACGCAGTAACGCTCACCATTGCGGTAACGGCGACTCCTTGCTCATTTTCAAAGAAAAATGGCCCAATGATGCCACCGGACAAAAATCCGCACCAAACAGTCACTCGTTGATGATGCATCGGCTTATCTTACATAGACGCCAAGATGGAAATGCGACTCATCCGAAAAGATGATTTTTTGCCAAAATCGGCATCTTCTTCAAGTCGATCGCAAACCCACTCAGCGAACCAAATACACAACCATTTTCGTTCAGCGGAAGGATAAAAGTAACATTCTGTCAAATCAGAAGTGACATAACCCTTATAGCATACTCAAAAAACCGCAAGTTCAAAAAAAAAAATATTTGGCCACCCTGTACATTCAACATACATATTTCCCTGTAATTTGTTGCCAGATTTCTGTCCCGATCCCTTTTCGGAATAGGTACCACTCTGCTTTCCTTCCATTTTTCCGGTATTTGAACACTCATCCATACTTAATTGAGAATTCGAAGCAAGGCCACCTTGGCTTCGAATTCCAATTTGTCAATCATTTTGTAACTCACTCTGCTAGTTCTGGGGGTCGTAGTTTTGGCTGTTTCTAAGACCACTCGGAACTCTTCCCATTCAAATTCCTTATCCTTCCTATTATCAGGTAACAAAATTTCATATCTATCGCTCAAATTACTACACCCTTACTAAGTTTAGGATATTGATTTTGGATGCTTCCTGACATAGTCTACGTGAACTATAAAACTCCACATTTATTGTAAATAAATATTGGTTATTAAATTCAGGTTATATCCAATAAATCTTTCCTTCCAGTTCAATTATTTTCCATACAATTTTCCTAGAACCGCACAGCAACTTTTTATACCGCACACAATATTTTATCGGTTTAACCTATACCCCTGGGACCTGATAATCCAAACGAACCACAAAAATCCTTACCCTACTTACATAAGGTTAACCATTGAACACCGTCAGCATACTAATAAATTAAATCGTTTGTTCGTATCACTGTTGCGCTATTGTTTGTTAGCAATTTGTTAGATTAGATCAAAATTCATATACGGACTAATGTTCCCAAGACGTGTCTAGTTTGGTTGTGCATTTGTATTTGAATCAATTTAATTGTGGGGATTTTATATTTTTGGCACATTATACATATTTTGAACAGTTCAAGTGTAAATACATAAAATCATGTCAGTTACAGTGTTTGGGACTAATGACTGACCTAGAAACAGCAAAATTAGTTTTCGTTATATTTTTGGTTATTGTCTGCGACGTACTTGTGAACTGTATATTGTCTTAGACGTTCAAATCGATTTCGATTTTATTTTATCATCTGTTTGGATAAAAACGATATACGACTATTCGAGTCTGTGACACAAATTTTATCTTACCCCGCAAATAGAACATTAACGTCTTACGATTATTATCTTGTGTATATGTACTTGGCTGATTTTCAAAAGATACATGAAAATGCGATTGTTTAGCTCTAGACGATAAAATTTAGAATTTTGTTAAAAACATAAATTATGTGGATAATGTGATCCCCGTTTCGTGTCAGTAATTTTTACGTCGTTGTGCTCTGTGAAGTATTTGCGCAAACAGCCAATATCAAATTTTGGGGGAAGGTTGTTGATTCAACTTAAAAAAAATGTTTTCAATTTATTTGATTTGAGTTTATCAAAAACATTAATAAAAAAAATTTGAATACTCGAACATTTAATATTTGATATAGCAAAGTAAAAAAGCTCAATGTATATACTTAGTTGCGATTTGTATCGAAATGTTCGAATCGATTTTTTTTTTGTATTACATCACACAAAGTAAGAAGCAGCTCTATATTTCGAGTTGTAACATAAACAGTTTGAGAATGATTTTTTATGATTGAATTTATTTGAAAGATTTTTTGTTGAAAAGAATAAGATAATTGAAATTTTATTTCAACAGTTTACATATTTGGAAAAGACAGCCAAAAAATTTATGAAGCAAATAGTTCATTTGCCTCATAACAACAAATTGAACGTGTCACTCCAAATTCCCATATATTCGAATTTCAATCAGTTTGTTTGTTAAAAATATTCATTTAAAATTTACCTTATTAAAGTTAGCCGAAAGTTTCCAGCCGAAAGGTAATGCAGATAGTGTCTTTGCTTTCCCAGCCGGAAGGTAATGCATATAGTGTCTTCGCTATCCCAGCCGAAAGATGATAATGCAGATATCGTTTTTGCTATCCAAGCAATTCATCCATTGCTATCCAATTTGCATCCATTTTGTTGAGAATTTCTGAAGGGGATGCATAGGTGTAATTTTGCAAAAATTCGCTAATTCATCGCAAATTCAATATATCAAAAATGCATTGAACGGCCTGTCGTTCAAGATTATCGTGCTTTGTCATTGATGCCACTATGGTTATTTGATAGGCCATAATGTTGGTCAACTTCGGCCTAATCGTGGAGAAATTCTGATGGGGATGCAGGGGTGTAATTTAGCGAAATTGTGCTAAATTACACCCCTGAATCCCCATCAGAATTTCTTCACGATTAGGCCGAAGTTGGCCAACATTATGGCCTATCAAATAACCATAGTGGCATCAATGACAAAGCACATTAATCTTGAGCGACAGGCCATTCAATGCATTTTCGATATATTGAATCAGCGAATTTTTGCAATATTACACCCCTGCATCCCCTTCAGAATTTCGGCTGGGATAGCGAAGACACTATCTGCATTACCGTTCGGCTGGGATAGCAAATACACTATCTGCATTACCTTTCGGCTGGAAACTTTTGGCTAACTTTAACAGTATTTAAAATTTTGTATAAAGAAAATCGAGGGAGTAAAACTGGTTCCAGCGCGACAATGGTTGTGTTGAATGCTATATGGTGCTTCAGATAAATTTACGCAATTATTTGAACTTTTTAATTATATATCACACTTATATATTAAATACCAGCGCCGAAACGGTAGAATTGTGAACTAAAGCGCTGATTACGAAATTGTTGGTTATTGCAAAACCTTAAAAATGATTTGCCACATGATTATATCGGAATTATAAATGGTGTAATTGCCTCCAATTCATCCATATAGCAAATTCCAATCTCCAACCGCCCTTTCATCGTAACTCATCTGAACTAACTGTTATGTTAACCAAGAAGCAAATGATGACATATCGAGGAATTAAACCACCGAAGAAAACAAAACCGAAAATTTTTCGTACAAGAGCTTCGTGGTGCCAAACAACAGATGGCAATGCAAAAAGGGTGAAATTGTCGCATAAGTAGTAATTGAATTACACATCCAATGGCCTAACACATTTGTAGGAAATTAGAGGGAGACGGCGGTCATGGATTTGAAACTAAGCTAGCAAGTTAGTTAGTCTAGTGATCTAGTGTATTGCGCATATAGTGTAGCCGAATTGAATGCTATTTTGATGCTTTTCATTCACAAGTTTTTTAACTCGGTTTTTAGGTTGGTTATACCTGGTGGTTCAGTGATGAAGTGCGCGTCTTTCAAGTAAACTATAAAATGAGACGGGGTGAGCGTGAATGGAGTTTTGTTTGTTGTTATTAAATCCATCTTGGTAAAGAAACAATGCCAGTAACATTAGTATAGTGTGTAACTGGAAAGTGAGAATCATCGTGCGAAGTTCGTCCATTTGTGGTAGAGCGTGTAAGGCACGGGTAAGTGTTCGAAGTGTGCGGCAGCCCGAAGTGTAGGTGGTTGTTAGGATCACTCCGCCAGCAGAATTCAGGTAAGTTGCTATTTCCTCGCATTATTTTTTTTTGTCGTCTTGTCCGTGATCGTTTTGGCGGTAAGACCACAACGCGTTGCATTGCAAGGTATATATTGTGGTGACCGTTGATTTGTGTAATCGATTTTTGATTCAACCTGCCTTCATGAGCTTAGCTGGGGCAATGACGTGCCGGTAGACTGTCACCTAAATAAATCACAGTAGTTTGAAAAATAGTCTACTCAGGCCATGTGCACGTGATCCTCCCTGCTAATAAGCCTACGAACTCCGAGAATCTAGTGTATTATGTTCTCTATACTGGCTCACTAAGAATTTCACTGGTTAGGTAGCTGCTTCAATAAACTGTCTTTAAAGCAATGACTTCACAACAAAAAGGAACTTTTAACTGGTCAGTTGTCTAATATAATTTCTAACGATCTTGGCTCAATGGATTCTAGGGTGAGCCAACCATTGGAAGAAAACCAAACTGATAGAAGTTTTGGAAACTCCTCTTACTAGTTATAGTGAGAACAGCACAATTGTCTGTATTAAAGCTGAATTTCATACCTGTGATGAGGAGTTTGCAAGGGAAGCTGATTGGATGCTGAAAACGAAAGAAAAGCCTATTAAACGGAGAGCAGAACTTTGGAAGCATTCGCAAGCAAAAGTAATGAAACTACCGAACCAGTGCCTGTAACCAACAACTGTAGCAAAAATAACAACGCAGGGTTACAATAAAGACAAAGGCGCATTACAGAGTTTGCGAACATTTAGATTTGATGAAATCGGTTTCCACAAAAGACTGTAGAGTAATGACGCTAAACAATGATGTTTTGAAAATCAATAACAAAACTTGACTGTCTTCATCCCATCTGCAAGAAGGAGGTATTATACAAGGTTATCCAATTCAAGCTTGATAAAGTAAACTTAAAAAAAACACACAAAATATTCGGAATGTATTGTAATTTTTATTTCCTTTTTTAGATTGATCCTTGCCATTTTTAGTTAAACAAGATATCATTCAAATGTCCTCCACGGGACTTCTTACAGGCCTTGATTCTTTTGCGGTAATTTTCAATGACTTTTCGGCACATTTCGGGCGGTATCTCGGCCATTACCTTACGAATATTAGTTTTCAATTCGTCAAGAGTTTGAGGATTGTTTGCGTAAACACGATCTTTCGCGTAGCCCCACAAAAAGAAATCCAAAGGCGTCAAATCACAGGATCTTGGAGGCCAATTGACATCAGCCAATCGCGAAAACAAACGTCCAGGAAATTTCTCTTGCAAAAGATCTCGATTTGCTCGTGTTACGTGACTGGTTGCTCCATCCTGCTGGAACCACATATCGTCAAGATCATAATCTTCGATTTTCGTAAAAAAATAATCGGTTAACATGCGGCCATAGCGCTCAGAATTGACGGTAACGGTTCGTCCATGGTTGTTCTCAAAAAAATATGGCCCAATCACACCACCAGACCACAATGCGCACCAAACAGTGACTTTTTCCGGGTGTAATAGCTTCTCTACAATCAATTGTGGATTTTCTGAGCCCCAAATTCTACAGTTTTGCTTATTAACGTATCCACCAAGCGAAAAATGAGCTTCATCACTGAAGAAAATTTTGTTCGAAAAATCAGCATCGACGGCCTGTTTTTCCAACACCCAATTTGCGTATGTTCTTCGTTGTCCATGGTCAGCAGGCTTTAGCTCTTGTGCCAAATGGACTTTATACGGATGAAGATGCAAATCCAGATGCAAAATGCGCCATAATGAGCCATAAGATAGGCCTAAATGTTGAGCTCGACGAGGAATTGACAAATTTGGATCTTCTTCCACACTTTCAGCTACAGAAGCGATATTTTCAGCATTGCGAATGTTTCGATGATGCACAGACCTTACAATATCAGTAACAGATCCAGTTTGTTCAAATTTATTCACTGTAATCAATATGGTTTGCTTTGTAGGACGATTATGACGACCATAATCTGCTCGTAAAGCGCGAAATGTGGATACGGCAGAATCACTATTTTTATAATAAGATTTAATAATTTTAACGCGTTGGTCGATTGTTAAATGCTCCATATTCTTAAATGGCAGAATGTCAACTAAATAAATGACAGCGTACTTGACGTTTATCTTTGACAGATGTCGGTATACAGATTTCTACTTTATCAACCTCGAATTGGATAACCCGTTACAAGTCCTCAAAATGAAAGAATTGCAAATATCTTTAAACGGGAGGAAATTGACAATAGCCCAAGAGCCAAGGTCATTTAAAGAGGGTGCCCGCTATTCAGCTGGCCATTTATACAGACAGGATGGGAAGTAGTGGTGCAACTGCAAATATTAAGAAATAAAACGTGTCAATCGACTCAAAACTCTAACGCTGCAAGAGGAAGAATCTAACTCTAACTGTAGTGCCCCACAATCGCAGGCTATAGCAGTTCTAAAGAATTTATAATTTTATTTAATTGCCTCTATAATAATGGAAAAATTAGTTAGCAGCGCCAAAACGGTGGATTTATGAACTAAAATTGTATCGTAATTGTTGCCTGATCCAATATACCCCTATTTTGGTTCTCACCGCATCGCGTGACTCCAAACAAATCTAGTCATATTTGCATAGTAATTTTAGGTGAGGTGAGAATTGTAATAGGGGCCTAAATAGAACAAAGAACATTTTGAATATCAGTGAAACAAGCTTTACTGGATAGATGATTTATGATATTTATGCTTGAAATGGCGTAATCTGGAGGTCCACTTTTCGACCACTCATTGCAGTAATTGCGGCCTATCTCACTAATAACTGGCCGAATGTTGTTTTCCAAGTGTTCCTTCGTCACTAGTTTATCAGCGCCTTTCATCAAATATATCTTTCTTTTTTTTTTTTTATTCTTTTCAATCTTTTCTGGCACTCCTAACTCTTTCGCAGTTCGCTTATTTACGTCCTTACCTTACACAGTTCTGCCAAATCGAGGACGTACGGTTATAGGTCCGATTTGTTACCATCTGCACATTGCTTAGCTCCATGCCAGCCTATACTGGCATGGAAGATGGATCGGCCCATGAGTTCTGCACTCCGACAGGGGGTCATAGATATGTTCCTTCTCATCACAAATCGTAATTTGATGATGAAAATTCCCTTTGCATCCTGCCCCTATCGGGATTCAAACCCGGTACCTCCCGATCCAAACGCCAAAGCTTTAACCACTATGCCATTTGGTCGGTAAATATTTCTTTCAGTAAATAAATTGTATTGTCCCTATCGGAAAAAAGTGGAAGCGCACCTGTTGAAACACCCTTTAGTTTAGCGCTTAGATGAATAATTTGGTTTGAACAGAAGTGAGATCTCGACCTTGTCGGTTTTGAGAATCGATTTGGCAAGGTCTAAAGCTACTCCTAGTTGTTGCATCGTCTCCAAACCAATTAGACCATCAAAATATTTATAATGTTTTAAATTACATGAGTCCAGGAGCCGACACTTTCTGGTCTATTTGGTGATCGTTAAACATAGTTTTAAGGTTCATCGGAGGTATGGAGCGTATCCGTGAAGGATGAATGATGTTTGGGTTCAGGAAGGATTTATTTGATCCCGTGTCTATCAAGATTTTAAGGATTTTAGTTTTATTTAAGTGAATATGGATGTATGGAAGGGAATACGACTGATGTTTATTGGCATCTACATATCCGATTCCTGTGGGGAGGCTTCTGGATGAAAATTTTCATCATCCACTTCACAAATAACTCCTGAGATCAGATCTTTGAGCGACCCATCGGCTGGAATTAGTCGAATATTGTCTCTCAATATTTTTTTCTTCACGTTCCGCGTTACTATTTAGATTCATTTTTATTTTTTTTTTATGTCTTTTCTTCTTTCTTTTTAAATTTCTCCGTCCCTTTTGGTTCTTCCCTTTTGTTTTGAAAATTTATTTTGATAAAAAAAAACAGCTCGGCGTTTCACAGCATTAGGCTTCATTTTTCATTCCTCACTCCTTTTTGTATTGACTACCTTATAGTGGTGTACCGTTATAAAAATAAAATGAATTACTAAAATTTTCGGTTTGTTATGATGGGAGGGGGGTCTCAGTTTTGTGTCGGTTCCCGATTTGCAGGCTGGACTTGTCACTCCCATGCAACCCCTTGGCAGGTCATCCACAGGGTCGGAGGAGGGTTTTAGGGTACCTAGAAGTCTCTCCGGGGAAAGAAAGGCTCTGTCTGTTGGGGACGCATCCCTATTCTCTTATGCTACTTTGTTGAGGCCGGGCCGGTCGTTCCTGGGTGGGCCCACTTGGTTATTATTATATTTATCTCTTTTTCCTCAAATTTCGGCAGATTTAATTCTGGCGTAAATTTAATTTAGTTTCAGTTTTTAAACTTTATTATTTTTGTGTTCTGCTCCACGGCGTATTCCAGGAATATGCAAGCCTCAACTTCCCCACGACCCAAACTCCTGAAATCTAGTCGGCAAAATCACTGTGATAGAGGCCTCTGCATATTTAGATAGAATCTACTGGTTGGCTTTGTAGATAACTTGGCTCATCAAGCTCGTAAGTGGTAATTACATTTTGAGTCGTGCTTTTATATCAGGAATGAAGCCAAATGTATGACTACCATTGGCTGATTCATTCCACCTTCTAGGTAGTACAGGTGTTCTCGCTTTTGGATTAGGATCTCTACCGGGAGTACGCCGGCCAGAACCACAACAGCATCTTTAGACACTGTTCGGTAGGCCTTTGTTACTCCTAGCAAGATATTCCTCTGAGCACGTTGCAATGATCTGACGTGATGACAATTTAACCTGAATAGTGCCTCCGCCACATCTTTGTAGATTATTAAAAGTGTTTTGTGATTCAGCCCCCATCCCCCTCTTGACATTCTCGCCAAGAGGACCATGAAAATGGTGTGAGATATCTAGGAACTCCTTGATATCTCACATGACCGTTTTCATGTTTCGACCGTTTACAGATATTGTTGGAGGTCGACAAGAGTCAAATTTGCCTTTTAGCTGCAGCATCACTGTTTTCTCAGCAGATAGTGACATTTTATTTCTTTCACACCATTGGTTCATTTTGCTAATTGCGATTTGACCCTGACACTGAAGTTCGAGTCTCGAGTTGCCATGCACCAGAATGACTTTGTGTTAAATACGATATTTCAGACCAGAGGACTTAGGATAGAGCTCTGAGGAGATCATTTTGTAATTTGTTTAGAAACAGAACCATATACATTTCTATGGGAGATTGTAGACCGTAAGGTTATCAAATGTTCCGCTAATGTCCACGAATATACCCATAATATATTTGGAGCTTTGGGTTTTGACAGTGGTGATTAGGCGGACTATCACATCATCAGTAGACATGCTACGTTGGAAACCGAATTGTTTGTCCGATCGAAGAAAGTGGATCTCTATCGCCAGGTTTCCAGATTACAACCATTTCACCCGGTTTTCAAACTTTAGGGAAGTAACCATATTTTAAGCAGCTGTTTAAAAATTTTATTATGCTAGGCCCTATGATGAGCCATGCCAGCTATATTATTTCAGCGTTTAAGTTGTCAAGCCCTGGTGAGTTGTTGCGCTTAAAGCAAGTAAGAGTACTGGTGACCTCCTCCCACGTAAATGGTGGGTCTTTAGCATCTGTGGATGTCCAACTGCTCTTTGTGGTGATCTGCCGTGTGTCATGCCACGTATTAGTTTATCTTCCTGATGGTATTGAAAATTTCAAAAGGTCTTGCTTTGCCGGTGGCAAATTTCTATACAAGACCCCATGGGTCTCTATTTCCATGTTTTGTGACGTACCGTTGGAAATTACTTTGCTTCGTTTTAAATACTTCATGGAAGTATTTATTTCTTGCCACTATGAAGAGAGTAAATTTCAACTCTTTTGCTCTTTGGTCTCTTTCCGTCTGGTAGGCTCTTCTAAGCTTATGCATGGAACGTCTAAATTTCCTTAGATTAGAGTTCAACCAGCTATTTCGTTTCTTAGCTAATCTCTTCCTAGGAATTGATTTGTTGCAAACATTGGTTAACTGTGTTGAGATCAGCTCTAGACGAGCATTCACTAGATGTCTAACCTTCTCTTACATACCACCCAACTATCGGGCTCTCGGTTTCGTTCGTTATGAAAAGGTCACTCCTGGACACGAAGTCCTCTACTTTTCTTCCGTTTTCATCGGTTAAACGATTGTCCCATTTTACTTCTTGCATTGAAGCCTCCGGTGATCATTACCTTTTTGTGTTGACCCGATAAAGAGTCACTACATCACTGCGGTCGCTAGATATCCGATTCCCTGCACCGCAACGTTGTTTTCCATGGTTGACTCCATTGTGGTTTTTTATAGCTCCCTAACATGGAGAAAAGCTGCCCCTAAGGCAAATACCTATTTTTACCTCGCCTGTACTAGCCGGGTCATACTTTTAGCGTGCACTCAGAGTGGAGTACGAGCAGCTTGTATAACCAACACACTCCTTCTCAGAAATTGAAATGGATATACTAGCCTGTGGCAATGTAGTCGATGCTTTTATCTGATCTGGCATTTTACTTATTTTGCTCATCATATCATTCCATAATCCAGAGCACCAATTTTAACATGCCCCCAATTACTTAGGTATGATTAAAGTTGTAGGGTTTTGCCACTATAGTAAGAGTGGCCATCACGTTTTAAAATCGTTTGTAATGGTAACGAACTTTTTGGCGATAATTTTTTGGCGACAAGTGACCCATCTCCGAAGGCTAATTTTAGCCTCAAAATTATGATGTTTTCTGTGTTAAGCTGCTGATTTTTTGAAAGTTTTGTATTCCATAAGCTTATTGTTGTTGCTGCCTATAGCAATATCTGTAAATAAACTATAAAAATTGAGTACAAAATTGGTGTGAATGAGGTAAGGGTCTCACCGAAAATTGTAAAAGAATTGCCCACTCAACTACAAACACTGTCTTAATAGCGAGTCTTTACCCTTAAGAGGAACATTTGTGCATTATATTTATGATAGATGAGTACAACATTGTTTCGTATTTTTTCATATCTCAAGACAATGTAAACCCATATATAAAACCATAAAGTACAGAAATTAAACGAGTATTCTTGAGATCTGACTCAATGGTTAAGATATGAATATAGCAAAGTGCTAGAGAAAACTAAAAAACAGCAACCGTAATTTTCATAACTTATTTGTGTTTTTTCTTGAGATAATACCACACAATGTTGTGGAGCAAGAAAAGGAATTTACAGAGATTTTCTTCTTGTTGAATAACAATTATCCATGTAATGTTACATTTTTAAACGAAAAATATAATTAAATAAGGAATTTTAAAAATGTTTTGTACTTCTTACACAGATTAAGGCTAACGGAAGCTTTTACGACAGTTTATATAATTTCTTAGTTGGGGTGGTATTTCTGGAAAGCTAAAGTTTAAGAAGCGGACGATTATGTTTTTCGTAGGTGCGCGCTGTTCATTTTGTCGGATTGAAAAACTTCTTACAGTTCTTTTTGAATTAAGCAACTTTTGTTTACTTTTGAGTTGTGAAAACAAAAATAAAACTGTCAACTAAAAAAAATATTTAATAAACCCTCGCAGCTATAATTCAACATAAATTTAAGCACCACAAGTAAATCGGTTATCATTTGCACAGAAAAATTAAAATTAAATTTGTCTTGTAGACAAGCCGCTTGCTACTGTAGAGCATAAAAAAAAACACTTCACCCTGTATACACCACACTATTTGCAGCCATAAACAATAAAACACTTTATCGTCGTTATTTTCCATGTCTCAGATAATTTGCGTTGAAATTATTTTCCTCGTATAGAGGGAAAACTTCAGACAACAAGGTTTTCGTTGTGAACCGCAAACTTTATGGTTCTTAATAAACTTTGACACAATTTGTGTTGATTTGTGTGAAAATGGAATGGAAATATTCTAGAATGAACTCGTTTTAATGTGGTGTAAAGAACCGAAAGCAGTAAGCACAGTGAATAACAGTTACGACGTCGTCTTCATACAATTCAATGATTTAAATATCGAAAGCAAGCAATTTGCGTAAAGCACAAAGCTCCCACAACATAGCGATTTCGTACACATATTTTTTAAGGCGTTTAATAAATTTACCTGATTTACATTACATACCGATCGCTTTATATACAACGAGGTGTTATTTACATTTTATTTAAACAGAGATAAGCGAGACGCACAAACAAATCTCATTAACTGTCAATTAAAATGGAAAATTCTTAAGAATATAAAAGATTTTGTTTTAAGCAGAATGAGATTATGTGAAATGGAAATGGTTTTGTTGGAAAAATGAATTCGATGGAGGAAGGATTAGTAATATACAAAACGAAAAATGAAATTGAAATAAATTTTTTGGAAAGGAAACTTTTAACGGCATGATAATGACGGTCCCAAAAAAAAAATAACTTTTTTGGGATTATCGTCTCGTGTTTTATACTAAGATTGCCTGCCTTGCTGGTCGCAATTTTTAATTGTTCACTAAAGTTGAAGATTCATTTCGGAATGGCTAGATTAAAGCTGATTATATTTGTGTTTGGATCTTTTTTGTATGTAAAGAATGTAATGGTTTGACACTTATTAACGATTAATTCTAGATGATCGATTACATAACCAGTGTTGTGCCGTATTGTCTACACCGCGTAGATAATTAATATTGTACACGTGTAGACAATGTATGTTGAAAATTAAAAAAATGGCGTCGATAATGTAGAAAATGTAATCAATGTCGAAAATTAGCACATCTGTTAGGTATGAAGCACATTTATCTATTTGTGTCCGTTAAAGTGCGAAATGGTTCACCTAAACACCCGTAGTGTTTTGTATTCACCTTGGGAGGATTGAATGGTGGAATGGAGATACAGCAACTTGGTGTGTACCCACGACAGGTATGTCGGCAGTTAACCAGTACAGTTCCAGCTGACTAGGTAGTAAAACCATACCAAATAGTCACTTGAAACGTAACATATTCACTTAATATATGTTATAGGGCTCAACAAATGTAGTTCAATTCAACTAGAATAGTTCTTCAACGAGATAACAAAATAGTTGATCAGCAAATATTGTGGACATTCTGTTTCAACGTGATGTAAGATGAAACCTATGTTTCCCGTGGGAATCCAACTAGACCGCGTGTTAACTCTTCCCCATTCGGCTTGCGCTAAAAGAATGGGGCTTCGTAAAACTTTTTTCTTGTAGCTGGTATTTGTGCTTCTTCCGAGATATTCTTATTTAGTGTTGTATGTTGCGTATCTGTGGTTTCGTGAAACGTCAGACCCGTGGTGTGGCGACGAATATGAAGAAATCGGTTTTCTTAAAATCTCTGGGGATATCTCAGTTGGCCTATCAATTTTTATTATATTTGGTCATAATACTAAATTGTATGAATTGTTTCCACCCCTGGATGGGGAGTTCCTGAATATTTCTTCTAATAACTATGGTCCCAACACCTCATATGCATGAGGTTGTGTTAAGATCTCTGGGGATATCTCAGTTGGCCTAATCTTTTTTATTATATTTGGTCACAATACAAACTTTTATTAAATGTTCCCCCCCCCCTGTATGGGGAGCAACTGAATATATTTTTTAACTGACAAGGCCTCCAACTAACACGCCATATACCTGAGGTTGTGTTAAGATCTCTACGGATATCTCAGTTGGTTTAAAAAAATTTGGTATATCTAGTCATAATACAAAAACCTCTAAACTGTTCCCATCCCTGGATAGGAGGCTCCTGATAATTTTTAATAACTGACATGGTTCCCAACTAACATCCCATATACCTGAGGTTGTGTTAAGATCTCTGGGGATATCTCAGTTGGCCTAATCATTTTTATTATATTTGATCATAATACAAACTTTTATTATATGTCCTCTCCCCTGTATGGGGAGCAACTGAATATATTTTTTAACTAACAAGGCCTCCAACCAACACTCCATATACCTAAGGTTGTGTTAAGATCTCTACGGATATCTCAGTTGGTTTAAGAATTTTTGTTATATCTAGTCATAATACAAAACCCTCTAAACTGTTCCCATCCCTGGATAGGAGGCTCCTGATAATTTTTTATAACTGACATGGTTCCCAACTAACATCCTATATACCTGAGGTTGTGTTAAGATCTCTGGGGATATCTCAGTTGGCCTATCAATTTTGATTTTATTTGGTCATAATACTAAATTGTATGAATTGTCTCCACCCCTGGATGGCGAGCTCCTGAATATTTCTTCTAATAACTATGATCCTCTGGATGATAAGCAACTGAATATATTTTTTAACTGACATAGTCTCCATATACCTAAGGTTGTGTTAAGATCTCTACGGATATCTCAGTTGGTTTAAGAATTTTTGTTATATCTAGTCATAATACAAAAACCTCTAAACTGTTCCCATCCCTGGATGGGAGGCTCCTGATAATTTTTTATAACTGACATGGTTCCCAACTAACATCCCATATACCTGAGGTTGTGTTAAGATCTCTGGGGTTATCTCAGTTGGCCTATCAATTTTTATTATATTTGGTCATAATACTAAATTGAATGAATTGTTTCCACCCCTGGATGGGGAGCTCCTGAATATTTCTTCTAATAATTATGGTCCCCTACTAACACCTCATATGCATGAGGTTGTGTTAAGATCTCTGGGGTTATCTCAGTTGGCCTATCAATTTTTATTATATTTGGTCATAATACTAAATTGTATGAATTGTTTCCACCCCTGGATGGCGAGCTCCTGAATATTTCTTCTAATAACTATGGTCTTCTTCTAACACCTCATATGCATGAGGTTGTGTTAAGATCTCTGGGGATATCTCAGTTGGCCTAATCATTTTTATTATATTTGATCATAATACAAACTTTTATTATATGTCCCCTCCCCTGTATGGGGAGCAACTGAATATATTTTTTAACTAACAAGGCCTCCAACCAACACTCCATATACCTAAGGTTGTGTTAAGATCTCTACGGATATCTCAGTTGGTTTAAGAATTTTTGTTATATCTAGTCATAATACAAAACCCTCTAAACTGTTCCCATCCCTGGATAGGAGGCTCCTGATAATTTTTTATAACTGACATGGTTCCCAACTAACATCCTATATACCTGAGGTTGTGTTAAGATCTCTGGGGATATCTCAGTTGGCCTATCAATTTTGATTTTATTTGGTCATAATACTAAATTGTATGAATTGTCTCCACCCCTGGATGGCGAGCTCCTGAATATTTCTTCTAATAACTATGATCCTCTGGATGATAAGCAACTGAATATATTTTTTAACTGACATAGTCTCCATATACCTAAGGTTGTGTTAAGATCTCTACGGATATCTCAGTTGGTTTAAGAATTTTTGTTATATCTAGTCATAATACAAAAACCTCTAAACTGTTCCCATCCCTGGATGGGAGGCTCCTGATAATTTTTTATAACTGACATGGTTCCCAACTAACATCCCATATACCTGAGGTTGTGTTAAGATCTCTGGGGATATCTCAGTTGGCCTATCAATTTTTATTATATTTGATCATAATACTAAATTGTATGAATTGTTTCCACCCCTGGATGGGGAGCTCCTGAATATTTCTTCTAATACTTATGGTCCCCTTCTAATATCTCATATGCATGAGGTTGTGTTAAGATCTCTGGGGATAGCTCAGTTGGCCAAATCATTTTTATTATATTTGGTCATAATACAAACTTTTATTAAATGTCTCCTCCCCTGGATGGGGAACAACTGATCAGATTTTTTATTTGACAAGGCCTCCAACTAACACCTTATATACTTGAGGTTGTGTTAAGTTCTCGAGGAATATCTCATGTGGTGTGAGAATTTTTTTTTTGTATTTGGTCCTAATACAAAAACCTCTAAACTGTTCCCACCCCTGGATGGGAGGCTCCTGATAATTTTTTCTAACTGACATGGTTCCCAACTAATACCCTATATACCTGAGGTTGTGTTAAGATCTCTGGGGTTATCTCAGTTGGCCTATCAATTTTTATTATATTTGGTCATAATGCTAA
Source organism: Nephrotoma guestfalica (assembly GCA_963691935.1). Lineage (NCBI taxonomy): Eukaryota > Metazoa > Arthropoda > Insecta > Diptera > Tipulidae > Nephrotoma > Nephrotoma guestfalica. Next base: position 19,541,145 of record OY829915.1, read on the forward strand.
ATTGTATGAATTGTTCACACCCCCGGATGGTGAGCTCCTGAATATTTCTTCTAATAACTATGATGATGATAAGCAGCTGAATATATTTTTTAACTGACATGGTCTCTAACTAACACGCCAAATACCTGAGGTTGCTTTAAGAACTCTAGGGTTATCTCAGTATATTCCCAGTGTATTCCTTGGCTTTGGAGCTTGATATTATTTTTCTAATTTTTTTACTCTTGGGTGCTAAAATTTTCCACAGTTGCATTTTTTGCTTCATCCAGAACAAGAAAATGAGTGCCAGACCAGAGGTAGCTGCTCAAATGGTTGCACTAACTGATGCGGAGTAGAACCAAAGTGAAGTGGCCCGACAACTAAATTTGAGCCGATTCTCCATTCGTCGAGTGTAGCAGAGATACGAGATTGATATTGAAAATACGAAATTGATCCCAGACCACCGGCTAGGCTGCTCAGTTCGCTCGAGAGCATTTGGATTTTACAGAAGAACAATGGAGAAAAGTCCTGTTCTCTGACGAGTGCAGGATGTGTTTACATGGCAACGATGGACGAAGAAGAGTCTACAGAAGATCAGGAGAGCAATTTTCATAATGTTGTATTGAAGATCGTGTCTCGTACGGTAATGGATCGTGCACGTTCTGAGCAGGTATGTCACTGGAGGCGAAGACAGATCTTGTGTTCATCTCTGGTGCGAATACTGGCCGCCGATCAAGTAAAGTCACTTCTCAACGGTACATTGAGGAAATACTCGAGGACTACGTCGTACCTTTTGCCGGGTTTATTGGTGGAAACTTCCTGTTCATGTAGGATAATCCGAGGCTGCATATGGCTGGTCTAGTGTACAAGTACCTTGAATAAGTGGATGTTCCTATGATGGAGGGGCCAGCTCGAAGCCTGGACCTCAATCCCGATTGAACATTTATGAGACGAACTGAAAAATTGAGTTCGAGCCAAAGTTATTGCTCCAACGAGTCTCCAGGACCTGCAACAGCCGATCACAGACGAACGGGAGGCGATACTTCAAGATTTGGTTAAAACTTTGGTGAAATCATAGAAACATTGAATGTAAGCTGTTATTCGGGCTGGGGAAGAGAATGCATCTTATTAATAAAAATATTGTTTTTGCTGATTTCCTTGTTTTAATTCGATTTACACTAATAATTTTCATGCTGACAAATTCACAAAAAACGTGTAATTCAGATGTTGACCTCAAAATTCACTTTGTTCGCACGGTATAAGTACAAAAAAGTACCACTGGATAGGTGCTGAAACAGACTTTGAATCTGCATTCTAAATAATTAAACAAACATTGGATTTTTGATATTTTTGAACTTTTGCTGAAAATTGATCAATGTGCGTATTTTTTGCACCCAAGTGTATTGGTTGAGAATTGAGCGACTTTTCATTGTCAATTATGACAATTTCCGGTACGCCAAAGAAGAATAAAACGTCCCTAAGGGGTTGTTTTATGTCTTCGGCTTTTAATTTAATTAATTTGCAGCAAACGAGTTTAGTTAGTTTGTCTATTGAGGTTACCACCAATTAATTTTCAGTAGAATAGATGTCTATGTGTAACGTATGACCTGGATACTGAGGGATAGGCGTAGGAGTGAGAAAAGGCTTGTTGGGATGCCTATCGTATTCGTTGGACGAGTTGATACGAGGTTGGACGAGTTGATAAGAAGTTTCCTCGATTTTTAGAATAAGTTAGTTTCTAAAGACGTTGACTGCCACGTCAACTGTAGGGATTAGATCGTGTGAGGAGCTATCGTCAGTATGCTGCGTATCTGACGTTGTATTTACCTCTGATGTTATAGGTATTCTGGATAGGGCATCAGCGACTACATTTTATTTACCTGGTTTGTACTTTAGTTCATAGTTGTGCTCTTCCAGGATAGCCTTCCAGCGTTTCATCTTCGAGTTATTGTTTTTGTTACTCCGTGCATATGTGTGTGGTTGATGGCCAGTGAATATATTGACTTTTATAGATCCGTATAGGAAATTTCGTAGGGCTGATAATGCCTAAATGGTAGCTAGCATCTCTTTTTCGTTAGCTGCATAGCTTTCTTCCGTTTTATTAACAGGGATTTTTTAATTTGGTTGAAAGCCGTGACGTCGTTGTTAATCTACAAGATTGCTTTTGTTTTTGACAGGAATTTGAACACATGTCCGTCTTCCCCTCTTAAAAGCGAAGTCAGGGGTTTTGCGCGCTTCTCATAGTCTTGTATGAAACGCTGATAAAACCCTGCCATTCCTAGAAATGATCTTAATTCCTTAACCGTTTTAGGTATGGGAAATTCGACTATGGTTTTTACCTTTTGTGGGTTTGTTTTTATGCCACTTCTAGAAATTATAAATCCCAAAAATTCTACCTCGTCTTTGAAAAATTCGCACTTGTCTAACTGAATTTTCATGTTAGCGTGCTCCAACCTTTCGATATTATTTTTAGGTTCCCAAGGTGCTTCTCCTCGTTTTTCCCAAAGATAATAATGTCGTCAATAAAGACGTAACACCGTTTACCAATGTGCAGTCGTAGGATATCGTCGAGATTGACGGTGCATTCGTGAGGCCAAACGGAAGTCTCGTAAATTCGTACTTTCCGTGGTTCACCGAGAATGCAGTTTTCTTTATGTCGGATTCTTTTAAAGGTATTTGATGAAATCCGCTTTTCAGGTTTACTATAGAGAGAAACTTGTTTTGGCCTAGATAGGCTAAGATGTAGCTAATCTCCGGTATAGGGTACCTATCCGGGATTGTGACAATGTTTAGTTTTCAAACGAAATTCCTTTTTCCCAGAAGCATCCTCTTTCTTGGGTGCAATCCACACGAATGCTTTGTATGGGGATTTGGATTTCGTTCAGGTCCGAAGATATCTATGAGAGCGTGGTGGTTGATTTTTAGGCTACCCGCTACGGAATTCGCCAAAAAGGGGGTTTCGTTTGAAATTGGGTTTTGTACGTATTTTGGTTGTACGTAGTTCTTGTTAGAACCAGTATCGATAAAGAATTTAAAGGTTTTGCCGCTCTTCGATGCGTGTTCGAAATAAGGTAGCGAAGAGCTTTTTAATCCAAAAAATGGACAGCGTCCAGTTGTGCTATTTGTATTTCTTCGGTGTCGTGCACACTATCGTCAGTGTCGACGTTTAATTTTGGATTATCCATAGAGTCTGTATATTCTATTAACGTTTGATCGTATTGATCGTTGTACTCATTTAGTTGATCTTGGTAGGCTTCGAGATCCGGGTCTTCCCCATATTGCTCAGAGTGGTATATTCTCTGATATTTCACCGGTTGGTGTATCTGATTCGAATTAGGTCTTTTGTTTGCAAAATTATTGATTCGAGGCCTATTTTTGTAATTGATATTATCTGAGCGGGGACGGATTGGTCTATTGACATTAGCTGTGGGAATGATTTTTTGGGAATTCTAGGTGGTGGTTGTTGATACCGATTTGGAGTTGGATAGTTTGGGAATGTTTGGAATTGATAATTATTTCCGATATGTTTGTGGTATTTGCGGTTTATGAAGCAACTCGGGTAAAAGTTTCGCATCTGCGTATTAGGTTGTTGAGTGATTCTCGTAGGTACTAGTGGTGGAAGTGCGGTATAACTTGTGGTGCTCGAATGTTATGACTTCCGTGGCTGTGCTGTATACGATATTTTACATTTTCCAGTTTGTGGCATAGATTTAGTGCTTCGGGTAATTAGGCTGGACCCCGGGTACTTAGCAATCTTGTGAGATCTCTCTTCAGCTCTCTCACAAAGGTGTCGAGGGCTTTGTCTCTATACGATTGCATCATCATATCCATCGCCTCTTGGCTCATCTCCATAGGTGATAATTTATTGAGGATAAATGACAAATGTTGATATACCTGCTGATAGAATTCTGGACTAGAATTCTGTTTTTGTACAAGTGTTGTCATTTAGTACTCGAGAGTACCGAGGTCTCACTTATCTGTATAATGCAGTTTCAAGCATTTTGATATTCTTCCCCAATTTAGGGGTGTGTTGTACGACTCAAGCGCCATATGGTTGGTATGGCTGACATAATTAATTGATAAAATAGACATATTCGTCCCAAATGGCAGCTCTTGGGTAAGCCTGGTGGCGCTGTGATATAGATTATGATTCGGAAGAATCTAAATGAATTTAAATTTGGTGTGCGTTCGTATCAAGTGCTTCGGTAAAGTTCGTTGCTATAAAATTAATAGTCGTAGACCCTTCGGAGAAACCCGTGCTGACTGCGAACAATCGATGCTTCACAAAGGCAGTATAAATTTTCATACACAATAAGAAGAGCAAGGCCACATAAGGACTAAGGACCAAGTATATTGTTCAGCCAGATATAGATAAGTAGAAGGCCAGAGTATATGAAGTAGCCGATGCCGCCTCCTATATATTTGAGGAGGATGAGGAAACCACTGAATCATCGTCCCCAAAAAAGCAGAACAAACGCTACAAATCGCAAGCAGCCAAAGCTGAGATGTTGAAATAAAACCTAAACAAAATACCGGATTACGTTTCAACGCTAAAATCTAGCAAAGTTTGCGAGCTGAAATTGAAGCAGGTAACAGACGCATGGAACTCATTCAAGCTGGACGCAAAAATACACCGTTTGTCAGAAACCAGAATTAAAGCACCAAAAGAAGTACAAACGATAAAAAAAATTTTGTATTTCTTGAATCAAGATTTCATTCTCTAGCTACAGTGGCGCGAGATAGGATCATTAAGTAAAGGGAATCACCACAATAAAATATCCAGAAAAAAGCAACACACGTAGGACTGATACTTCCATCATTTTGCTTTGCTCAATGTGGTGGTGGTTACGAGCTGTGCACTTGCAGGAAGTTCCAAGAGTCTTCGGTAACAGAGAGGACCACGGCTACTAAGGAAAACGATTTATGCGTAGAAGATGTTTACAAAAATATCATGGTCCCAATTGCCATAATAACCATACTTTACTTCACGACATTCAAAAGGAAAAGGAACCGGAAAACGGAGAACATTTAGTTCGAATGCTGATTGATCCAGCCTCCCAAGCAACGTTCATCACTGAAGAAACTGCAGATGGTCTCAAGATATCAAGAACTCCTACTCAAGTAAACATTGCTGCCATGTGAATAACAACCGGAACAGCGCTTTCTACTACAGAATTCATAACTAGTTCAAGATTCACATCAAACTTGAAGTTAAAAAAAAGGCCATGGTTTTCAAAAACATAACCAGAAATCTACCTGAAGTAGCAACCAATCCAAATTGAAGTCACACGAAAAAGCTGAACTGCTAGGAGCCGATTACTACGGCCAAATAATCATGGCTAATCTTTTAAAGGGCGCACCAGATGAATCAATTGCGCAGCAGACCAAATTAGGCTGGATAATCACTGGAAACACACCTACTAACGTAAACATGGAGGTTATTCAAACAATAGTCACAACCTCGACACAGGTCGACAAGCAGCTAAAGCAATTTTGGGAACTCGAAGAAGTAACAAGGAAAAGGGAGCTATCAGAAGACGAAAGGGAATGTCCATTTTTTCCAGATTCATGACAGGCAGCGAATGGCCTTAAATACTTAAGGCTGTTCAAAGAAGGAGCCGTTGCACGTCTATTGCAAGTCGAAAAACGGTTTGCAAGGTATCCAGATTTGGGACTAACATATAAGCAGTTTTTGGATGAATATGCAACTTTAGGTCATATAAAAGAAGCTGAAGCTGGAGAGGTTCAGCACTACTACTTACCACATCATGCAGAACTGAAGGACTCGAGCACAATAACCAAGCTGTGGGTAGTTTTCGATGCATCAGCCAAAACAACCACAGGGATATCTTTAATTTCAACAGGTCCTGCCAATTGTTACAATAGCGGAAATGTTCCGGCAAATTTCGGTTCATGAAGACGACCAGGATTATCAACGGCTTTGGTGGAGGAAATCACCAGAGCAGCCAATAAAAAAATACAAGCTAACTACAGTGATTTACGGTACAGCATCACCCTCGTACTTAGCCGTGAGGACATTACACAAGTTAGCCAGAAATGAAGCTCTCACATATGATTTCTATATAAATGACCTCATCCCTTGAAACAACACATTCGAGGAAGTATTAGGTGCTCAGAAGAAAATATTAGCATTACTCAAAACTGGTGGAACTCATTGGAATCCAGTGACAGATAGTTTCGGATTTAGCGACGCATCTGAGAAAGCTTATGTAGCAGTCATTAACCCCAGGTGCACTACTCCAGAGAATAAAATAAAAGTAACGCAACTTTCAGCGAAAACAAAGGTAGCACCAATCAAAACTATTTGTTCTCTGGAATTTAGTGGAAAAGGTACTGGAAGCTCTACGAATACCAAACCAATATCAAGCTTTTGGACAGATACTATGATCGCTCTAGCTTTGATTCAAGGGCGACCTCACAAATACAAAACATTTGTTGCTAATAGAATTCCGGAAATAGAAATTCCAAGAAAGTCATGCCCAAACCAATGGCGATATATAAATTCAAAGGAAATCCCCGCATATTGGGCGTCCAGAGGCATGACTCCAACAGACTTAAAGCAAAACAGTTAATGATGCGTGAAAACAAACTGGCTTCAAACATCAAGCCAGAACTGGCCACAACAAATTTCCCGCAACCAAAATGTAGTCATTGAATTAAAACGAGTATTCACATCCATTCATTCCAACAAGAAAGGAGCTCCAGGCAGCATAGGAGGAGCTATACAGAATAGTCCAGCGAAAGGAATTTTAAGAAGAAATTAACGCTATACCCAAACACGCAACAGTGTCAACAAAATGCAGCATTCTGTGCCTCAACCCTTTCATTGACGAACACGGTTTACTTCGAGTAGGAGGTCGCCTAAGGAATAGCAAATTAAGTTTTAACACTAAACATCCTATAATGTTACACAAAAACATATCTAAAACAAATTATTGATAGCTGGTTTGCACCTTCGAACGTTGCACGGAGGAACTCAGTTAATTCTGGCCTACTTGCGAAGTACATATTGGTTCACAGATGGCAAACAGAGAGTCATTACAGAAATCAACAAATGCGTAAAATGTCATCGCTTCGGAGTACCCACCAAGCTACAACTAATGCCAGACCTACCGAAGGAAAGAATTGTTCTCTCACGCCCTTTCACACACACACACACTGGCGTAGACTTTGCAGGGCCTGTTCAAGTTCGAGTTTCAACAGGACGAGGCGTGAAATCCTACGAAGAATACAATGCAGTATTGGTCTGCTTTTCAACCAAGGCAATACACTTAAAAATAGTAAGCGATCAGACTTCGATCACCTTCGTGGCAGCTTTCGAAAGGTTCATCGCTCGAAGAGGACTGACTTCGTCGGAGCTCGATCAATATTAACAAAGGAAATGACGGAATCAATTAAACAGGCAATGCCACAACTTCAAAAAAACGCGTTAGCCAAAGATAGTACGACATAGCATCTTATACCACCTTCAGCACCACATTTTGGAGGGTTTTGGGAAGCAGCTGTCAAGTCAATGAAACAAATGGTATGATACTAGTGTATGTCCCTCTCGGAATGATTAAATGTTGACACTGGACATTTTTTTCGTAGAGTGCTTATTTTCCGAGATATTTGAAAGTTTCAGCTTAAAAAAATCACCCGGTTTACAAGGGTCGGCGCTCGACCCATAGCATATCGTTTTACATGGCAGTTAAAAAACCGACATTTACATGTGAAAAATTTTTTTGTGTAATGTTGAGCATATCACGTTACAATGATACTGGTAGCATCAAAAACGCCATGGAGGTGGACATCCAAAATAGTAACATCGCTAGAAATTCAACGTAATCCACGACAAAGCGCAGTTCAATTGCCGAAAAAACTCAATTTGTCTGCTCGTAGCATGAAGTGCATATTAAAAAATGGACTACGATTGAAACTCTACCAAATTCAAAAAGTGCAAGATGTACCACCTGCACAAAAGGCAGTTTGCCCAGCAAGAGCAAAATAGTTGAAACACTTGCAGAGTGCAAATCAAAATACTATTTAGACCAGCACATCGCTATTCGAAAGCAACTGCCTGCACATCAGTGATAGTTTGGCCGCGGTAACTGCCACAGGACGCTCACCACTCGTTTTCATTAGCACGTAAAATATTGGACGTTTCTACAAGGTTCAACACCATCCCATGAAGCCCGCGGAACCCAACGTTTTCTACAAGAAAAAGTTCTCTGATTCATTTCTTCTCAACAATGGCCTCCATCTTCCCAGGAATTGAACCTAATGGATTTTTTCATATGGTCCATATTCTGGAGGCCAAAGTATTGACTAAAAATATGAAACGTATGCCTTTTCGGACAGACTCGATGCTATTATCCGCGTTAAAGGTGGCTACAACGAACACCGGCAATCACCGTTGTCATGGAAATAGATTTCTTACTCGAATCTCTTTCATTGATGCAAAACTAAATAAACCTCACCATGACTGTGCAATTAAATGCAATAACACTAAGAACAAAGATTCTTCATCTTCAACTCATTGTGCTGTAATAAATGTCTCAAATTAATTATGTACGAAAATGAAATGAAGCGAAAAATCTTTAATTTTTATCAAAATTTCCTTCACATACAAATTATATCATGTCTTGGATATCAAAAGGAAATGAAAACGGGTTTAAGATACAAATTTTGTTAAGTCATAGATTTCCATTACATTTCACATTTCAAATTTTCTGGTAAAAGACATAAGCAATTCATTTAAAACTGTAGATGTATCATCTGGATTTTTATCAACGAATTATGTGACCAGAATAATTATTGTGGATGCCCGATAAAAATTATAACGCTGTCCAGTTGTATATTTAATACTCAGTTGAATAATCTGCGTATGTAAGATTAGTTAAAGGGACGCTTCTTTGTATACGAGTATATAGAACGCCACGTTGGTATCACAACATTTTATAGCGATGCTAAAACAATCCCGCAAATTAATATGCTGAGACATATCATCTGCATAAGATCAAAATGGGAAATCGATTTTCAAAACTTTTTCATAAAACGAGCGCATAAAATTTGTTTTGGGTTTATACGGATTTCCGTAATCATGGTTTTTACGACACTCTATCGATTTTATCTTATATCCATCTCGTGTAGGTAATAAAATTTCTCACCGCAACTGCAAACCATAAACATACTCGTAAATATACTTTGTAATCTTTAATTAATTTTATAACTCAAGTAACTATCTCTATAGTCGATAAACTTATAATTCGATAAGACATAGTGTGACGAGGTTTAAGATTTATTTTTAGAGCATTTTAAGATTCTTATAAATCGATATAATTTTATGAACTGACTTCAATATACTTTTTACAAAGTTTAAAAGACGTTTTTCCAGAACTGTTCGAAAAGGTCATAGTCGTACTGATACATAAGAAACGAACCCATGCTTGTTGCCACTGTGGTCTGCCTGTTCCAAATTTTATGAACAAATCACTAATCAACGTTTATAAAGTTTTCTGGATAGAACTAATTATTCTAACAATCGGCAGATTGGGTTCCGTTGGGGCCGTAACACGAAAAATGCCATGAAATGTCTTTTGGATGTTCTGTATAAACTCGACTGTTCGTAATTCAGCAACAGATGGGTTCTGGTCATCGTATTATGTCGTTTAAGTGTATATTGAAATGTATATTTTGTGCATAGGTAAATGACCGATGCAAAAATTGTTGTTATGGTCAATTTACCGATGATGCAAAAATTTTACACACGTGGTAATTGATATCCATTTTTTTATGAATTGGTTGAGAGTGAATTTTCAAGTTAAAGTCCAAAATAAATATTTCCCCCTCTCAACCAATTTTCTGATGGAAAAATGAAAAAGAACCGCGTATGGTTTTTTTTGGTTGACGGATAGACGAGGCATTCGGTGATTGTTTTTTAATAGACCAACGTGTGGTCAAGAAAGTTTTGTTTGATGTTAATTTTTAATTTGTTTCAAAGTTTCAAATAATTTTTTTTGTAGAGTTTTCTCATTTTTTTTAATTTTTTTTTGTTTGGAGACTTGGACACAATTTGGTAAGTAAAGAAGAGAAAGGCATTATTAAACACCTAAATAACGAGAATGGGTTGCTACCGACAGCCTGTGGAATATAAATTGTTGATGCTTAGGGCTCTTTTCTTTTCACGGACCTAAATAGCATACCACTATCAAACTTTACTAATATTACTCCCTTAGGGTCTATGGGCCAGTTAATTTTATGTAAGTAGGTTAGATAAAAATGTGCTTGTCACATAACATTGACAACCACAGTCGTGTTTTACCCAAATCGAGGGGTTGATTGGTTAGTCCACTAGGGGTCTGGATACCCCAATTTACTTTTCCCCCCATTTTAATTTAATTATTATTAGTTTCTTTTTTAATGCGGTAATCTAGACCACAATCTGAGGTACCCCTAAACCCACACCATTCCCTCTACCCGACTGAGCTGCGGAAATCAATGCCGCGTGGGGTACTGAACAGATAGTGGCAAATCTGTGAAACTGGGTTGGCTTTAGCTATTGCTAAAGTTTAACCCGTTTCAAGTGGCGCCCAAACTTCGGCAGTATAGCCCAATAGTTCAAGATTTAAATACGGTAATTTAATTATTTTTTTTTTTTTGAGAAATAAAGTTTGAATTCAGTTTAACAATTTCAGGACAGTCAGTGTGCCTGGAAATTCGGCCAAATTAAAGTTTTTTTTTAAACTGAAAAAAGTGTGTTAAGTGTTAAACAGTGTAATGAATCTCTAGGGAATAGTATAAGAAACTATTTTTTTGTGTGAGTATGGCTGCGGCCATGCCTTTTCGGTGTGTCTGACCTAATTCTGGGTGGGTCGTAAACACACAGATGAGTTTCTTAAATTGTCATTTTCCTGTACCGGATCTCTGAATATTCAGTTCGCCTGTGGCAAGTCCCAACCCACACTCCGGGGGATGAACTGGTATTTGTGGTGGGATATGGTTCATTATATGCACCAACAAAAATGTTGTGCAATTTTCGTGTACCTTGTACAACGTACAGTTTTGCAATTCTACACTGGCAAGGGTGATGCGATCCCTGAAGTAATGAGCATATCCCTTTCCTGCCAAGCGACGATCTTGGGTGGTATAAAGGGTTGCTCATTCTCAGGTAAGTTTGCACATAATTCCGCATCCCAGCTGGAATTGTAAAATTGAATCCCTAACCATCCTCCGTTTATTGGCAACAATTGGCCAGTCTACTTGTTTAGGTAATAGTTGCATCCAGGGTACAACTTGATTGGTTGGTCATACTTAGGAGTCTGCAAGTGGGTGTAATACAAATTGGCAATAAATCACTCGAGTTGGTATCGAAAAGTTATGGAAATTCCACTCACACAATCATACTCATCCAAGGGGATTTTGAATGTTGAGTGAGATATGAGGGCAAGAGGATTGTTTCAGTCAACTAGGTAAATTAATGAAATACCAAATGGGTTCACCAAGGCAATTTGTCTCACTTGCGAGAAATCGGAGTTATGAATGTCATTGCTGGTTGGGTTGGCATTTCGTGTTTCATCCAAATCAATTTCATTTCCCTTTTTCCTATCCTTGTTTGACCCTAGTAGTGGATATTTGAACCGTCACCTCGCAGCGAGGGTGAAATTGACTGTGGTTGCATATATGTGGAGAAATTGTTTTATTATAATTTTTTTTTGTAATTTTTTAAAATTTTTTTTAGATTAAGTAAAGTTAGGAAGTTTCTAGTGATGATTTTCCAATGAAATTGGAAGTGCGAATATGAAAGTATAATCTTAAGTTTAGTGTAAAGAAAGGATGAGGTTGGCTCAACCCCATTCAAATAAGTTATCAAAGTGGGATTGAGGTAGCGCCATCAACAATAATATATATTGGTAGGTAAAGTTAAGGGTTACAAATTTAAAATGTTTTAGATTCAAGTTTCATACTAAGATTGAATTGTTAATCTAAACTAGCCTAAGTTAATAAGGTTAGTACAAAAATGTTAACGATAATGTGCTGCAAGGTTGGACAGGATAAAGGAGTACAATATCAGCAGAAACAACTAAATATACGTTCAATGCTCAGCACGAGAGGGAACAGTTTCGTGCATCAGCGCATATCTCGACGGATCTCTCATTTGGTTGTACGGAAACTCAATTCTCCATCGGCCATAAAAGGAATGACATATGCACTCGAATCTTCGTGCAAACTGTCAAGATCAAAAGCGCCATGTCTAACCCCATTGGACCATCCTGAGATGAACTCGTATACTATGCTTGTTAATGTGGTATTCGATTGTGCGGTAAAGAAAACCGCGGACAACAACATCGAACTACACATTCAATAAATTAGATCAAATCCATAAATAAGCAGATGATATCGAACGTACTGGCCTAGTAGCAAAAGACATCCGAAATCGCTATTCATAAAAGCTGACCTAATAGCGAGAAGACTTTGTGGGGAAAAAAACGTAAGCCGCGGATACCTCAAAGCAAAGCACGATTAATTCATGGAGTAAGAATGGATATGTCAGCCTAATCGAAAACTTGAACAATAAATACCTAGAGAGCAGAACTAAGAACAACACGCATTTTCAACACTGAAAGTAGTGAAAAAAAAAATCACTAATCAACGTTTATAAAGTTTTCTGGATAGAACTAATTATTCTAACAATCGGCAGTTTGGGTTCCGTTGGAGCCGTAACACTGAAAATGGCTTGAAATATCTTTTGGATGTTCTGTATAAACTCGACTGTTCGTAATTCAGTAACAGATGGGTTCTGGTCCTCGTTTTGATATAGAATTGATGTTGAATATTTTTGAATTAAATATTTCGCAATATCATTGTTACGAATTTGCCCTGTTTAATCCGGTTCGTATCACTGGATTGTGAATATCATTCTAAAATTTCTGGTAATCCACACCGCGGTTGGTTCTTCCGGTTGTGTTTTTAGACTACTATAATCTGCTATACAATAAAACTGTTATAAAACCATCTTTAGTGTCACTACTCAACCCCAGAAGTCAATGACGAATCTCACTGAGCAGTTATTATTGAATAAATTCGTAACATTACTTCGTAACGTACCCCCCTCCCCCAACTATCCCTGTTCGTCCCGAACAGGATCCAAACTTCCACCTCTGTATAGTGCCAACCATCTCAAATACACTACCTTGTGTTTCCCCCACTGCCCCATCGTTATTCTCTTCGTGCATTTTTCGACGTAATATTGACGATATAACGCTGGTGATGGAACCGACTATTTGCTGAAATAGGTCATTATCATCCTTTTACTGCTGCACATTGGTCAAATTTTGTATACCATTCTACTACCGACTGTAGTACCGACCAGTAAAATCGTCCACTGATATTTGTGATGGTTTTATTAATGCCGATTGGCATTCGAGCTCTCTCATATTTAAAAAGCTATTATCTAAAATATGGCTATCCTATACGGTGTCCACTAGGCCTTCACTAAGGTTACCTTATCTGAAATCTCACTTCAAGTTGATCGACAATCCTCTACCTTATATTGCAATATTATTGTTATATCCGGATCTATGGGAAGTAATTGTTCCGTTCGAATAGATTCGACTTTTATAATCTGTACTTGATAATGCGTCAGCATTTCTATTTCATCTCATTTCGCGTCACACAATTGTTACACTCCGATTTCGATAGGATTTTTTTTAATATGCAATGACTCGCTCGCAACTATTTATTTCGTGTGACAACACTCTGCCTTTACCATTTTTGCTTGCATCGGCAACCAAAATAAATTTCGCATTGGGTATGAATGTAAAGGTTCTGTGCATAGGCATTTCCGTAGGCCAACGAATTATTTCACGTTTCTTCCTTCCATTTAGGCTTGATCTTACATTAAATTGCCATAACCCGTTGAATATACTAAATGCCATTTTCTGACGATCTTTCTCTTAAACTTCTTCCTGCCAACAGCCACTGTGAAGATAAAATGTGAAGAATATTCTAGCACCCAATAATTTGTCTAATGTGTCATCGGTTCGTGAGAATGGATAGCTGCACTTTCACACCACATCATTAAATTTTCGATAAAATATACAAAAAAAGCTCTAGTTGCCGTCCTTCTTTTCGATTAACACTATACCGGTGAGCTCCACGAACTGTTCGATGACTCGATAACTCTTGCCATTCGCGCCCTCTTAATCATTCAACACACTTCTTCTTGTTTTAGTTCTTAACCTTCAAGGTGCTTGGTGAATTTGCTCCTCTGTTCCGGTGTCAATTTTATGTTTTACCATAGCGGCTCTTCCATTATTTTCTGATGCACTAGCGAAAATAATCGTGTATCGTTCTTGTAATCACTGCGCCCCATTTCTGTGCTTCTTGCATTTTTCTGCATAATTTGTCCTAATATTTCCTAATAGTTTTGTTGGGTGCACTTACCTCTTCACATTTGTTCTCCAAGAACCACGGCATAAACAATATCAACGACTAATAGAAAAAAAAACTAATGGGATAGATGTTGAATTACATTTAGATCAGAGTTTGAATTTTGTTGTTGTCAAAATAAACATGGCCGATTATCACAAATTATATACTTACGTAGGACTTGAAGTCTATATTTAATACTCGAATAATGATTAAATTAATTCTTGTTGCGATCGATATTGAATTAGATTTAATTCGGATTACATATTTTGTTGTTGTCAAACATTGTTGTTGTTGTCAAAATAAACATGGCCGATAATAACAAATTATATACTTACGTAGGACTTGAAGTCTATATTTAATACCCGAATAATGATTAAATTAATTCTTGTTGCGATTGATATTGAATTAGATTTAATTCAGATTATATATTTTGTTGTTGTCAAACATTGTTGTTGTTGTCAAAATAAACATGGCCGATAATCACAAATTATACACTTACGTAGGACTTGAAGTCTATATTTAATACCCGAATAATGATTAAATTAATTCTTGTTGCGATTGATATTGAATTAGATTTAATTCAGATTATATATTTTGTTGTTGTCAAACATTGTTGTTGTTGTCGAAATAAACATGGCCGATAATAACAAATTATATACTTACGTAGGACCTGAAGTCTATATTTAATACCCGAATAATGATTAAATTAATTCTTGTTGCGATTGATATTGAATTAGATTTAATTCAGATTATATATTTTGTTGTTGTCAAACATTGTTGTTGTTGTCGAAATAAACATGGCCGATAATAACAAATTATATACTTACGTAGGACCTGAAGTCTATATTTAATACCCGAATAATGATTAAATTAATTCTTGTTGCGATTGATATTGAATTAGATTTAATTCAGATTATATATTTTGTTGTTGTCAAACATTGTTGTTGTTGTCGAAATAAACATGGCCGATAATAACAAATTATATACTTACGTAGGACCTGAAGTCTATATTTAATACCCGAATAATGATTAAATTAATTCTTGTTGTGATCGATATTGAATTAGATTTAATTCGGATTATATATTTTGTTGTTGTCAAACATTGTTGTTGTTGTCAAAATAAACATGGCCGATAAAAACAAATTATATACTTACGTAGGACTTGAAGTCTATATTTAATACCCGAATAATGATTAAATTAATTCTTGTTGCGATTGATATTAAATTAGATTTAATTCAGATTGTATATTTTGTTGTTGTCAAACATTGTTGTTGTTGTCAAAATAAACATGGCCGATTATCACAAATTATATACTTACGTAGGACTTGAAGTCTATATTTAATACTCGAATAAAGATTAAATTAATTCTTGTTGCGATCGATATTGAATTAGATTTAATTCGGATTACATATTTTGTTGTTGTCAAACATTGTTGTTGTTGTCAAAATAAACATGGCCGATTATCACAAATTATATACTTACGTAGGACTTGAAGTCTATATTTAATACTCGAATAAAGATTAAATTAATTCTTGTTGCGATCGATATTGAATTAGATTTAATTCGGATTACATATTTTGTTGTTGTCAAACATTGTTGTTGTTGTCAAAATAAACATGGCCGATAAAAACAAATTATATACTTACGTAGGACTCGAAGTCTATATTTAATACCCGAATGATGATTAAATTAATTCTTGTTGCGATTGATATTGAATTCGATTTAATTCAGATTATATATTTTGTTGTTGTCAAATATTGTTGTTGTTGTCAAAACAAACATGGCCGATAATCACAAATTATATACTTACGTAGGACTTGAAGTCTGTATTCAATTCCTAAAAAATTATTTAATTAATTCTTGTTGCGATTGATATTGAATTCGATTTAATTCAGATTATATATTTTGTTGTTGTCAAACATTGTTGTTGTTGTCAAAACAAACATGGCCGATAATCATAAATTATATACTTACGTACTTACGTAAGGCTTGAAGTCTGTATTTAATACCCGAATAATGATTAAATTAATTCTTGTTGCGATTGATATTGAATTAGATTTAATTCAAATTATATATTTTGTTGTTGTCAAACATTGTTGTTGTTGTCAAAATAAACATGGCCGATAATCACAAATTATATACTTACGTAGGACTTGAAGTCTATATTTAATACCTGAATAATGATTAAATTAATTATTGTTGCGATTGATATTGAATTAGATGTAATTCAGATTATATATGTTGTTGTTGTCAAACATTGTTGTTGTTGTCAAAACAAACATGGCCGATTATCACAAATTATATACTTACTTAGGACTTGAAGTCTATATTTAATACCCGAATAATGATTAAATTAATTCTTGTTGCGATTGATATTGAATTAGATTTAATTCGGATTACATATTTTGTTGTTGTCAAACACTGTTGTTGTTGTCAAAATAAACATGGCCGATAATATCAAATTACATACGTACGTAGGACTTGAAGTCTATATTTAATACCCAAATAATGATTAAATTAATTCTTGTTGCGATCGATATTGAATTAGATTTAATTCGGATTACATATTTTGTTGTTGTCAAACACTGTTGTTGTTGTCAAAATAAACATGGCCAATAATAACAAATTATATACTTACGTAGGACTTGAAGTCTATATTTAATACCCGAATGAATAAATTAATTCTTGTTGCGATCGATATTGAATTAGATCTAATTCGGATTATATATGTTGTTGTTGTCAAAGATTGTTGTTGTTGTCAAAATAAACATGAACTATCTCCTATAATTAGATTTAAATAAGTCAGGAGAACGCAATACAATCCAATGCCATATGGGATGATGGAGAGCTGACACCGTACTGTTAAAACAGAAGATATGTGTCACGGAATTTCAGACCTGGTGAATTGTATTACCAACTGTAATGTTAGGATTTAGATCAAGTTATAGTAATGAGCTTAAAACAACTCCAGCTGAACTAATATTTGTGTATTCATTCAAGAATATGAATGGTAAAATTTTAAATTCTTCTTTTGCTAACAAAATTACTTAATCGGTATTGTATTTAATTTAAAAAAAACAATTTGACGAAATTAGACAAACATTTATATCAGTAACGATCTTATGACCTGTTCTCTTGTATTCTTAAGAACTGATTCTTTAGGGAATTCTCTTCTAGCTCCTTATGCCGGTTCGTACCAAGTTGTTAAACTTAATGGTAATTTTTCACTAAGGACCAACTAAAACCTTAATTTCGGTTCAAACCGTTCCACAACGTGACAACTATAAGAAGATTTCAAATTTCATTACGAATCTCTCCTTATAACCTAATTAAAGTTTTTATTTCATTTTGAGCACTACTAAATTAATTTCATGAATTAAATTCCATTTAGCTAAAATTTTACTTCTCAAAATTTAATAGAATTTAGTGAAAAGTAGTCGCCTTCAATTTTACTCATCTTACGAATTCTTTTACATTACCTGTATGTTCTTCTTAAAGTTTTCAGTATAAAATATACTCGTACGAGGGTACAGGGTACCTAAATATAAAAATATTTTGCCAAATAACTTTTGAAAACTAGAAAGAAAGTGAAAAATCGTATATGCTGTCTCTGTATATCTTGCTCGACATGTATCCCTTAAAGCCTAATGCCTTCTTAAAAATGTACATACTTTCGAAAGAAAACAAAAGATTTATGTTTATTTGTTGCTGTAAAACATGTCAAGCTACCAAATTAATTTATACTGTGAATAGCTAAGTGATATAATGTCATTGGAATTTTTGGGATTCAATTTATAACAATCGTCTTGTTTCTTATGGAATATTTATAATGTAGGAAATTCTCCGTATTAAAATCTGTGGTAGATTCTTTCGGTGAGCAATAAAACCAAAAAACAATCCGCATTTAGTCAACAATGTACAAATATAGAAAATAGCTTCAAGAATTCGTCGCCAGATATTAAAACTTCATAATACAATGAAAAGTTGAAGAATTTTTTTCGTTTTGTTCGAGTCATTCCAGGAATTCTATTTACAGGACGCATTGGCAAAATAATTTTGTTTGCTATCATCATTGTTTGCGAAAAACTTTATGAATATGTATGAAATGTAAATGGAACTGAATTGTGTCAAATTCTGGAAAAACAATATGGCCACGGAGAACAAAAAGCGACTTAGTGTATAATCCTTAATTTAATTGAAAAGAAAGCTTTATTATTTGGTTTTGGTACAATCAGGTGAAAAATATACTCACACCCAGAATATCAAACAAACGGGTAAACTTTTTTGTTTATCTTAATTTGCATAAGGCTGGAGATAAAATTCTAAAAAGGATCTACGTTTTCAATATTCAACAAAATAAGTGGTAAAGTTCTAGCATAATTTTATATTCGAAAAAGGACTAACGTATCTGGAATGCAATTTAAATTGTTTGGAGGACACGATTTGCTATATACGAATATAAAATAGGTAACGGTATCACAACCCAAAAAAAATTGTCTGCAGTAGACATCAAATAAAAAATAGACTGGAAAATGTTTCTGTTTTTCAAATTAAATTTGGGAAATATATCGAGAGCTTTATTCCACAAGTTTAGTCTCTAAACAGAATAAAGAATTTTATTATTAAATCTACAGGTGAAAAAAAATAATAAAAGGACTTTTAGGAAAATAGGAATATAGACATTTATAAAAAAATGTATACAAAAAAATCTCTGTTAAAATTTATATTCGTAGAAAAGGTTTGGACTACGACAACTTTTAAGCTTCTATGAACTCGAAACCTTGAAATAAATGTTCAGTAATTGGTACAGGTAGCAGACGACTGACGTAACACGAGCGTTACAATTTTCTAATAATTCGAAGAAAATTGAAAAAAAATTATTTTATTGATTCAAATTTAATAAAATGAACCCAACTATGGACTGTTGGAGTACAGAAGTCATTGGTCGGTCTCTCATACTTGTACTACAAGCTGTCATCGAGCTATGCAATGTACAAATAGTCTACATAAATCCGACCTATTGCCATACGTCCTTGGAAAGGCAACCTATACGTACGGTAGGACGTGAAAAGCGAACCGCGAAAGAGTTTGGAGTGATTCCGCCAAAGCTTTAAAAATTTTCCAGTGAGTGTTCAAACGCTATATGTTCAACAGAAGCGATGTTCTCAAAAGTGTCTGTAGATCAATGAAATAATTTTTTCTTCTGATACTGAAATTTTTAATTATCAGCGTACAACGTTTTTTATTATTGAATTGAATGGACTTTCATTCTGAAAGTACCCGAAGGCTTTTCGTGGTCCAGGTTAATTATATCAATAATTATTGGTATAGTTGCACTTCACAGTTGCTTGTATTTGTGTTATATTCGTATAGTGGCTGATGAATATTGCAAAGATATTCTCCGTTGAAAGAAGTGCATGAATTGAATTCATCAGCAGAAAGTGTCATGTTTCGATTTTGTTGTAACATGATCATCAGGTAGTTCGAAGTTGGTTTGATGTATACATATTCCAGCTGATGAATGATAGGCACTGGTATGACTTGACATAAATTAAATTGTGCCCTCTAAACCAGTGGAATTTTTTTGTACATGCTAGCTATGTCATTGGTTCGAAAAGGTGTATGTCTTGACTTGGTTTTAGGCCTTGAATGATTTGCCCGAGCTGCTCTTGGAGTTGGTGCGGTGTTAGTATGAGAGGGTCTAGTTTGATGAACCTCTGTGATAGTGTCGATTATTGTGGATTGAAACGTACGGAGTTTGATTATTTCCATCATAGTGTGAAGAGCTAAATCAGTGAACTCTTCATAAGACATTATATTGTCTAGAATATTTGTGAATGTCTCGAACTTTCGACTGGTTTCTTCATAATTGTGCTTGGTAGTAATTTCTGGTGGTGGTGTTGATTTGTATTTAATTTTTCGATGCTGTCCTGGTATGCGTTACCGGCACAGCAATCGTGCCAATAAAATCGAAAGGAGACCGTTTTTGGCGAGCAATTTTGTTTTCAACTAAAGAGGTATTTTGCTTCTTTAACTCAATGTGGGACGATTTTATTTGGGATACAATAGTTTCGCAGTGATTGATGATTGAACCCCATGCTTAGTCCAGTTTATGCATAATCTGTCCAGCTAACGAGTACAGTGCTCTAGATAGTCTAGTTCAGCCAAATATTGTGCAAGATTAAAGTACGTTATAATCTTCCACTCACCGTTGATTATAGATTACCTTGTCCAATTTTATCAAAGTAAATCTCAGGATTAGCGGTGAATCGTGATATGTTGTATTTCATTGTTGTTCCTTGGACTACTACTGCTCCCTATCAATGTAAATTCTGTTGATTATTTTCAGCGCACCTATCTGTTGTTAGTGGTTTTTCTTCTAACAGAGCTGAGAGTTTTGTGATGGCCCTTTTGTTTGGCCCTGAGACGACTCGTACATGTCCATCTGTTGAATATACTTCAACTACTCTACCTCTCATCCATTTAGAAGGAGGTAAGTTACCTTCTATTAGAAGAACGAGATTCCCAATATTGATTTGTGGCTTCGTATGTAACCACTTTGGACGTTGTTGTAGCCTTCGAAGATATTCGTTGCTCCATCTCTTCCAAAAGTCTTGTTTTAATTTTTCCAGTAGCTGTCACCTTGGCAGTCTATTAATGTTTGAATTCGTTAGATCACCTTCGGACACTGTTGTTATTGATGAGCCTATTAGAAAGTGACCTGGCGTAAGTACCTCTAGATCATTTATATCATTTGTTATTAGGCATAGGGGTCTAGAATTTGGCACTGCCTCTATTTGATTTAAAACAATTGCCAATTCTTCGTATGTCAGTGTGGTATTTCCCAAAATCTTCTTCCCATAATCCGCCAAAATGAGATGATGCTGGTGGTTGGAAATGCCATGTTATACCTTCGGAAGCTAGCTCTTCTGATACAATTTTGTTAAAGTCCGTTGTCTGCTGTTCTAGTTTCATTCGTTGTTCTTGGATTGTTGTCCTTGTTGTTATGTAAAAGCTGATGATGTCGTCCGTCACTCTGTTTGCATGATTGATTCAGCGTGCATTTGACTGTTGAATGGTTGCTTTTAGGACAGTTCTTGCAGAGCTCCAATAATGAGACTAATTTTTTTCGTATATACCGGGTGTTTCTTTTAAACTGAGACGATCAAATATTTCGAAAAATAGCCACTCTACGGAAAAATGTTCATAATCAAAATTTAATAATACCGCGTAGGAAATACATTAGTGCAAAAAATAGTCCCCGACCCCCCGCTTTGTAGGTGGGGCGGAAGTAACTTTTAAACTAAGATAGGAAGCCATATTTTTTATTGCAGATACGGATTCTACTGGTAAAAGTACGTATGATTTGAATGAAATATTTTGTTCGGTTCATGATAGATGGCGCTGTAATCGACGAAATTCAATTTTTTCAATTTCTCCTGCTTAGAACACACGCATTCGATTCTGCAATACGTTTGAAATAAAAGACATCACGTTTTCATTGGAAATACTCGAAATTCGTCATCAAAACAATTTATTAATGTAAATGGCAGTTGAATAAAATAATTTTAGCTTAAAATAAGTGTTCAAAATGATTGTACGCATTTCAAATGATTGTACACAACTGAGAAGTGTGTCTGGTTGAATTTCAGCACACGCAATTCTGATTCGCTCAATCATGTTCTCACGTGTTGTTGGTTCTTGTTTGTAAACTAAGTCTTTGAGATAGCCCCACAAAAAGAAATCTAGCGAAGTAAGATCTGGTGATCTGGCAGGTAAAATTTACCGGACCAATCCAGCGACCATTGAAATCACGATCAAGTATTTCACGTGCCACCACCGAATACTGTGCAGGACTACCATCATGTTGAAACCACATGTTCCGTCTCACTTCTAAGCTCAAATTTTCAAGTAATATTGACAGTTCATTTTCCAAAATGTTTCAGTACATTTGACCATTCAAGTTGCCTTCAATAATGTGGGGGCCTATGAGTTTGTTGCCAATTATTCCACACCACACGTTGACAGTCCAAGGACACTGATGTTCAACTTGACGAAGCCAGTGCGGATTTGTAACACTCCAATAATGCATGTTGTGTCGATTAACCGTTCCATGGTTTGTAAAAGACGATTCGTTTGTTGTATTTGTTGTAGTTGTTCACGTGTCCATTGACAAAAAGTTACCCGATTTTGGAAATCAGCGCCATCAAGATCTTGGTGTACAGACACATGATATGGATGATACTTGTGCCGTTTTAAAACTCTCCGAACACTGGTGAGGGACAATCCGGAATCGCGAACAATTTCTCGTGTACTAACATGAGGATTATGAGCCACTGCTGCCAATACAGCAATTTCATTATTTTCTCCAGTGACTGTTGCTATACGGGTCCTCTTTTTCGGTTGAACATT
This sequence comes from Nephrotoma guestfalica, assembly GCA_963691935.1. Lineage (NCBI taxonomy): Eukaryota > Metazoa > Arthropoda > Insecta > Diptera > Tipulidae > Nephrotoma > Nephrotoma guestfalica. The sequence goes on from OY829915.1 coordinate 19,563,967, forward strand.
TCCATCAGTAATAAATTGTTTGATATAGTACGGCCAAATGAAGCACGTGAACGAATCCTATCCGGAAAACGTTGAGCGTAAATAGCAACAGCATTTTCAAGATTTCTGCCAGCTTCTCCATAAACCAGAACCATTTCAATTTTCTCTGGCACATGTTAAACGCTCCATTCTAAAGTATTTTATCGTTTATTTGCAATTACGAAAAACATGAAGACAAGAAATAACACCAACGTTAAATGTGATTTACAAAACTGAATAAATTGTTTTGATGACGAATTTCGAGTATTTCGAATGAAAACGTGATGTTTTTTATTTCAAACGTATTGCAGAATCGAATGCGTGTGTTCTAAGAAGGAGAAATTGAAAAAATTGAATTTCGTCGATTACAACGCCATCTATCATGAACCGAACAAAATATTTTCAAAATATATTTTTATTCAAATCATACGTACTTTTAGTCGTAGAATCCGTATCTGCAATAAAAAATAGGACTTCCTATCTTAGTTTAAAAGTTACTCCCGCCCCACCTAAAAAGCGGGGGTGGGGGACTATTTTTTTGCACTAATGTATTTCCCCCGCGGTATGATTAAATTTTGATTATGGACATTTTTTCCGTAGAGTGGCTATTTTTCGAAATATTTGACCGCCTCAGTTTAAAAGAAACACCCGGTATACATGTTTTTGAATTTTCCGCAGTCCTGGGCGCGATGATTATTTTGGCAGATTTCATATGTTGCATTATTTGTTTACAAGGCTACTCCTGTTGAATTAAATTTTACCGCCGAGGTTGAAGGTTTGCGGGTATTAATGATTTTGTCGCGAGAACTGATTCCAATGCAGTAAATCGCATTTCCGAAACATCATGAGATTGGCTAAAGTTTGAAGTTCCTTTGTGTTTGTTAGCGAGATCTCGTATAGTCTTAAGGTTTCGAAGTCGTGCTCCTTGGTTACAACGTATATTATGGTTTGATCCCAAGAGTCGATGTTGACACCAATATTTCTTATTCCATGAAGACACTCGTTGGTGGTGTTGTATATCACACGAATGGCTGAAGCAGATTCGGTTCGATTGTCGTACCTTTCATTGATAATCGACTAGGCTGTTTCATAATTTTCACCAATGGCGTGAAGGTGATTGATTAATTTTGCTGCCTGCCCACCGGTGTATGTTTTTAGATAATTAATCTTGTGTGTGTTCGTTAGTACTCGGTTCTTATACACTAACTTGTCGAAGGCATCATGAAACGCCATTCATTTCATGTGCTCTCTGTTGAAGTGTGGTATACCAATTTTTGGAAGTTTCACTTCGAACAAGTTTTCTTTGCCAGCTTTTGGTTGTTCTAATGATGATTGGACTTCTATTACTGTATTGTTGTTTGAGGTACCTTTTATACTGGTCTCTGTTGGAGTGGTTCCCTTCTGTTTCGATCGAAGAAAAGTGGAATGATTTTCCTTGTTGCTGTCCATCCGGAGTATTTGGTGCACCGCTGTTGAGTCGTTGGCGTATTTCCTCAATGAAGGCTTCGTAAGTTTTTCCGGTATTTTTCCTTGATGACTGCTCGAGTTGCGGATAAGTTGACGATATCAATATTTGGTCTGTAGCTTTGAATTCTAGATACATACTCTTTAATGTGGCGACTTTTGATTCGAGGTAATGGATGGTTTTCTTTGTTCTCCATCTTTTTTGTAGTTAGTATGAAGCAGTTGACTTTTGTTTGCTACCGCTTCTTGTTGTTATAACAGCGTGTTCAAGTCCATTTTGTGGAATAAGTATTACTACAATTATAGTTACTTGTTGTTGCTGTTGTATGTATTTATCAGCAGGTTCAAATTTTTTTTTCTCGAAGGATCAATGTTGTGACTAGACAGCTTGCGGTAATATTCAGATGAGCTATGTCTGATGTTTTTAATATAATACTTATTAATAGGATACCACTGTGTAACATCCGGTGATGTATGGTATCCGGATGTGCAGCAGACTGATGATGTATAGGCATGTTGTGTTTACAACAGGTTCCATCAAGAAATTGGCTGTTATTATCTCATGTTGTCTCTGATTTAAACTTATGTGATGGATGAGCACTTCATAATATTCGTTGATAATTCTGCTCTCGCTTTAAGCCGAACATTTAAGGTACTCCTGTAGTTTAAGAATACTCCCGTTAATTTTGGAATAAGCATCAAATACTGCTCTAAGTCATGCAGTGGTGGGATTGATGGGTCCCCCGATTTTAAGTTTGTATTTATCTAGCAGCTGCTCTTTTGCTGGAATCGTCAAATACAATATGACCATCCTTAAATGTAATTTTTACCATGTATCTGGCATCTGAACCATTTTCTGAGGTCTTGACAATATAAGATTTAAACAACGTACAGAAAGGATAACCAAATTTATTATATAGCTTTGGTTTTTCTAATGTTGACATGTTTTATTACTGCTGATATGGATTTAAAGTGTGACGATCCTTAAAGCTCCCTACGTTTGTTGAGCCGCTGCAAGTTATGCAAAAATTGCTCGTGGCTTGCCCGTTTCTTAAGAAAACTGAATTTAAAAAATTAATTATTAAATTTTGAATTGAATTTGGGGTTCCGAAAAGTTGGGGATTAAAAGGTTATTGTTTTCTAAAAATAACCATAATCCTTCATTGTATTCAACAAAAACGCAGATTCATCTCTATAGATTTGCTAACAAATTGTTTCCAGCGATTAGTTAGAAAAAAATTATCAGCTGTATCTGCACAAACAAAAAAAACCAAAAAACTTTTTGGTACATTCAAAATTAATAATAGAATTCATTGTTCCCAATATCATGAATGAGAGCTTGAGGGACAGCAAAAAAGTTTCTTTTGGATAGAAAATCCCTTTCGATTATATAAAAACAATGGGTTGAGTCAACGCACCAATGTATAGTCTTGATAAGGCTTATCGCTTTTTTGTTAGTCGATATTGGAAAATAATAGAATGTTTTTTTGTTGTTGGGTTTGTTTATTTTGATGTGGCAAGCACAATACGACGCAGAGAAGAGATCTGACATCATATTTAACTGTATCAAAGTCGAGGGACATGTGAATGTCGTTTGACATATATAATTTGTACACATGTATGCTAATGAAATTTGCATAATATGTTTTGTGTGTAACATTATTAAGGGACAATCTCGATTTTATCTTCTATACGCGTATTTATTAGGGCAATACAAATTTAGTGTTAATAATTAGGGTTGTTGCTGGGTTGTATCAGTATATAGATACTAGACCCTATATAATGAAGCAAAAAGAGCGTAGGTTGGTTCAAGTATAGCTTGTGCTTCAATTACCGGTCAAATTATACAATTACCAAAGTTGGTTGCTCTCCGATACATATGAAAACCGACCTCCAGCGTCGAAAGAGAAGAGTTCCCAGTTAGACTATCATTTGCCACAACCATTAAACAAAGTTTAAGAACAATCCCTTCAGTGTGTGCGAATTTTTAAAGGCTTTGCTCATCTTATGGCCAAAGCCGAATCGTCTCTAATTCTTTTAATCGTCGTTTTGCTCGTTCGGTAACTTGATGGATGCAATTCGTTTGTTTTTAAATATTCTCAGGCTATGAAGCACAAATTCTAGAATGCAAATAAAAAGAACTCTTTAATTTCATGTTTGGTTTTAGGAAACTTATCAGTTTGGTTAACAAATTACCTTCTGGTGACGTTGTAAATATTAAAAATTTTAGCACTTCTACCGCCAGCCACATTAGTTCACAAGTCAGATGCCCATTTCGTTCTTGAGACTGTGTAGGAAACACGATTCATTTTTAAATTTTGACTTCCATGACTTCCATCTCACAGTTTCCTAGTTCAGTACCCAACCTAATAATGGAAATAATTACAATAATCATTGAAATATATTGAAAAACCACAACCACAAAAATCGTCCCAAAACCAACTTCGCTTAATCACTTTGACTTTACTTACTTTGTATTTACAATTACGTAAAAAAAATGCCCTTGTATTTCTTTAGAGAACAAGCGAGCTATTGGCTCTGTAGATCATAATATCTTAATGTATAAACCAGATAAATTTCAATTTCCTCCAACTCCATACAGTCAATCCCATCCTCAAACCTACCCCCAACCATCTCCCATTCTTACGTCATATTTCAAAATCCTTAACATTTGATTAATTTTTTTTGAGTTGGAGGGCACACACGGACGAAAAACTTGCATAACATATTCTTAAGCCACCGTGGCTGGCGCGTACATGGCGTAAAGGTCCAATTTTCGATTACCCTTTGTAGCAATTGAGGCCGTATCTTGCTAGTAACTGGCCAAATGTTGTGTTCCAAGTGTTCAATTATTTCTGGTTTATCGGCATAGACAAGTGACTTAACATACAAACAGGACCATTACGTGAAATTAGTCTGTCTTTCTGTACAAAAAAATTATAAATCGCGTCTCTGTACTATTCACCGTTGACTGTAACATTCCGCCCATCATCGTTTCGGAAGACATATGGACCAATGATTCTGCCGGCCCATAAAGCTCACCAAACAAATTGTGATCAGCCTATTGGCCGAATAGCGTGTGCGATGGTCGGATGTCTTTAATTCCTGCACAAATTGAATTTTGTAATCACGTAAACCAAGATCCTTAGATAAAATCTTCCATAAAGTGGATGGACACATCTCCAGAACGCTGAGAACGACGTCGAATTGATTGATTTGGGTCTTCCTCATTGCTACGCCGTACGGCGTCTATCGCTTGTTCGGTACGCACTGTTTGACGTTTTACTGGCCTATTATCATTTGGAGTATACATGGTGCGAAAACGTTGTATCGTACAATCTCGGTGCTCGCTGTTGTCGAGTTGTGGATGGCATCCATTAGTTATGCGAAACACGTATTTTGAGACATACGAGACCTTGTCGTATCCATGTATGATTTTTTTCTACTTGCTGGTTGCTTCTCAATGTACTGTTGTGCATATTTTCTGAAGTAAGAAATCATTGGATATAGTTGAATACTATTACAGTAGTTGTCTATATAAATGGTAACAACATATTGCTCAGTAAGGGCTTAGCGATGATACTCCTTATATTTTCCTCTTCTACCGGACATTGATTGGCAAAACGCTGGATGATAGTATATAGACCTGATATTGAAAATAATTAACGAACCTGTGGTACTCGTATTTATTCTTGAAGCAGGCATAATCCCAAAATTTTTCGCATTTCAGGATATCTCTGATGGTTTCATACCACTCACAATCAGATGTATTCTCTGGTGGTATTTCGGTGGTATTTTCGGTGGTATTTTGGTAAACCATTCTTCTTCATCACATTCAAACTTATCTTCAATAGACTCTAAATCCAATCATTATGTTGGTCGCTATCATCATCATAAAATGTAAATTTTTCAGTTCGGTAACTGTATAATTTCCTTTATTTTTTACAATATTGACTGCGGAATTCAAGTAAAATTGATGTTTGTTGCTTGAAGACTCCATTCGAACAAAAAAGATGTTGGAAGAAAAAAATCGGTCTTGTCAGTAAATTACTCACCACGAGTATGTGGTGGTAATACTCACTAATTGATGTATGGCGACATCTTAAAAATAAATAAATAAATAAATAAATAAATAATAAATAAATTTCAGGAGTAATCTGAACATTCCGCCGCCGTTGACTCGACAGGGTCAAACTTTGGGATAAAGCATAACTTGTAGATCGGTCGCTTTAATGTGTTGCCATTTGCCAGTTTAAGGGAGACTACTCTTACTAGGTTGTCCTCGCCGGGATGTACATCACTGATTCTCGCCAAAGGCCATTTAGAAGGTGGTAGGTTTTGATCCCGCAGCAGCACTAGATCTCCAATTTTTAAATTATGGTTTTCTCGATGACATTTGTAACTCTTATTAAGAGACGTTACATACTCCTGTGACCAGTGTTTCCAAAATCCTTGCAGAAGCTGTTGGATTAGCTGCCATCTACTAAGGTGTGACATCTTTACTGATTGGAGATCAGGTTCAGGTAATATGTTTTGCGGTTGAAAAATCAAAAAATGCGATGGTGTTAGTGGGTTCCATTCATCGTTTTGGTTATCTACCAGTGGCCTTGAAATTAGTAACGCTTCGATTTGTTTGATCACAGTTAGGAACTCTTCATAGGTCAAATGAGTTTCGCCTAGGACCCGTCTTAGGTGATATTTACAGGACTTAACACTGGCTTCCCATAAACCTCCAAATGTAGGAGTAGCTGGTGGTATAAAATGCCAAAAAATATGGTGATCTGAACACCAAGCCTGGATCTTGTTCAATTCGACATCGTTGAGGTATTGATTATAAAATTCTCGGAGTTGGCGCTTAGCTCCCACAAAATTCGTACCATTGTCGCAGTGTATATGGTTTGGTAATCCCCTTACTGCACAAAATCTTTTCAGTGCTGCAATAAAGGTGTCTGTGCTCATGTCAGTAGCGATCTCGATAGAAGTGGCCTTTGTGGCCATGCAGATAAAAATCACTATGTAGGCCTTAAACAGCTTCGCTCCTCGGGTTCGGGTTGTCTTTAAACTAAATGGTCCTGCCAAATCTATACCGACCTCGGTAAACGGTCGCACTGGCGGATTAACTCGACATGAAGGCAGTTGACCCATTAGTTGCTGTTGATGTTGTGCCTTGTAACGACGACACACTATGCACATGTGAATTATACGCCGGATCAGGTTCTTACTTCGGGGAATCGCGAATCTTTGTTTCAATATTGTGTTGGTCATACTTGTTCCGGCGTGCAAATTTTTGTAGTGCGCTTCTCGTACTATCATCTCGGTTATCAAATGGTTGCTCGGCAATATTATCGGGTGTTTGGTGTCGTGGTTCATCTCAGCATGCTTCAATCGTCCTCCTACTCGGAGAACGCCATGGTTGTCAACATACGGATGGAAAGATAAAATCTTTGAATCATTTGGTAAAGGTTTGCTGTTTAATAGTAAATTTATATATTTACGGTACGCTTCGTATTGGACGAATCGGAAAATCATATATTCGGCATTTAATTTTTCAGTTAACGTTAAATTTTTACTAGTTATTCGGCTTGACTTTCTTGATAACAGGTTTGCCTTGTAACGGAGAATATAGGCCAAAATGTGTGACATTGTTCGAAAGTTTGAATATTTGGCAATTAACGTATTTATGATGGTAGAACTCAATTGAACCGTAGTAAAATTGGTTATAACTTTGTTGGTTTCATTTACTATTGGCGGTTTTATAAGCTGGAGCTGAGTCACATTTAAAAAATCTGGCCCGTTGATCCATGTTGTATTACTTAAAAATTGTTGTGGATTTATTCCTCGAGTAGCATGATCGGCTGGATTATTTTCAGTAGCTACATAATACCATTGACAGAGTTTGGTTGATTGCATTATTTTCGAAACACGATTCGCTTCGAACGGTTTTAATAATTTTGGAGGTTTGGATAACCATTGTAACGTTATGGTAGAATCGGAATATAAATATATGGTAGGTGGCTTTTGTAACTTGAGTGATTGTAATACATTATTTAGTAACCGCACTAACAACGTCGCTGCATTAAGCTCCAGTTTCGGAATACTCAATGCTTTGATTGGAGATACACGCGTCTTTGCAATTAGAAGGTTGACTATAGGTAGTCCATTTATGGTGGTTCGTGAATATATTACCGCTGCGTACGCGTCTAATGATGCATCTCCGAATCCATGTAATTCTATGGGTTGGTCCGTTGTATATAACCATCTAGGAAACCTTAGTTGAGCGAGTTGAGGTAATTGATCTCTTATTAATAAATATTGTTCCGCAATGTGTTGTGGTAATTCTTCATCCCAAATGATTCCGTGTAACCAAAGAGACTGGAACAATATTTTTAATCCTACTGTAACAGGTGACAACAGTCCCAATGGATCATATATTTTGGCTATTTCTGACAAGAATGATCTTTTAGTGAATTGGTTCTTTGGAGGTAGTGCGATTTTGAAAAAGAAGTAATCCTCAAAAGGGTTGTATTTAATACCTAATACTGATATCATTTGATTATCCTTGATTTGTTTGTTTACTAAAAGTTGTGGATGATTAGACGACCATTTGTGAATATTAAATCCTCCTAGTTTTAGTATCTTGATAATTTCGCTTTGCAATAATTGCGCAGATACTAAATCACCAGCTCCGGACATCAAATCGTCCATATAAAAATCGGTTTTCAGGATCTCACTGGCCTTTGGGAATTTGTCACTGAATTTATCTGCCAAATAATGTAGTGCGCCAACAGCCAAAAACGGCGCTGACGCAGTTCCGTATTGGTAACGGTTTTTAAACGATAATGTTCTAATTTGGCGTTAGGATTATTTCTCCAAATAATTCGATGATAATCTTGGTCATGGGTTGATATAGAAATTTGCCGAAACATTTTCTCAATATCGGCGGAGAATATATATTTATGTTTCCGGAAACGAATTAGGAGGTTTAACAAATTTTCTTGCATATTCGGTCCCACTATAAGATTATCGTTTAGCGAATAATTGTTGGTGGATCGGGCTGACGCATCGAATACTACCCGGACCTTCGTCGTACTACTGGACTCCTTTATAACTGCGTGGTGTGGTAAGTAGAACATCTTGTTATTGGGTCGATCGATTTCGTTTTGTGGGATTAGTTCCATATGGTCCAGTGCTAAGTATTCGGCCATGAATTGCTTATAGGCTTCCCTTAGTTCCTCGTCTTTCTGTAATCGGTGCTCTAAGGCATAAAATCTTCTAGTTGCTTGTGAACAACTGTCTCCTAGCTTGGGTGGACTATGGCTAAAGGGCAGGCGAACTGTGATTCGGTTATCCTTGATTGCGGTAGTCTTATTGAATTGGTCAACGATCATTTGTTCCTCTATACTTAAACTTGGGACAGGTGATATTTCTTCGATTTTCCAAAATCTCTCTATTGCCGTTGCAATTTGAGAAATATCATTATTTGGCTCACAATTTGTTAAATAGGCGGCTTCGTTTTTTGGTTTAATGACTGGTTGGTTGTCAATATTTAGTTGGCCTGCGATTATCCAACCAAACCTAGAGTTTATCGCTATGGGCCCATCCCGATTACCTTGTATGAACTTCATCTCTTGAAGTGACTCGAAGAATGGTTCACATCCCAATAATACATCAACGTTCAACGATACATTGAAAGACGGATCCGCTAATGGCTTATAATTATCGAATACATGAAGATGCAGATTGGTGGTTTGAACTGGAGGTAACTTGGACGATATGGTTGGTATGATCAATGCATCTAATAGAGTAGTGTAGTTATGATCAACACGAGATCTAATCCTTAAGCTCGTCTTTCCTCTCGAATAACCGGCTACAGAGCTATTAAGCGTGTTGATTTTTGTATTGGTTTTAAAACTTGATACCTTCAATCGATCGGCCAATTCTTCCGAAATAAATGAATGCGTAGAACCTGAATCTAGTAAAGCTCGGGAGCTTATCCAATTACCGTATATGTCCTGTATCTCAATGAATGCTGTTGGTAAAACTGGAATCCTTGGCTGTATTGGCAATCTGGTTGGGATTATTGGTGGATCCCTTGGTTTATTTACCTGATGTAAGCAAACTGCTAACTTGGACTCAGCTTCATTGGTATTGGCTTTGGTCTGCAACGCGGAACTTTGATTGGCAATTGGGATGGTGTTATCTGGTAAATGAAGGAGAGTGTTGTGACGCTTTGAACACTTCCAACAGTGTTTGGAACTCTTGCACGTTGTAATCATGTGCTCACTACTAAAGCAATTGAAGCACCTTTTCGAATTGGTAATGAATGCTCGACGTTCTTCGACGGGCATCTGTCTGAATTTCTGGCAGTCAAATAATCTGTGGTCTATATGGCAAATTGGGCAAGTGGGCAGCTGAGCAGAAACATGAAACATTTTTGGTGTAACTTGTCTGTCCCGATTATAACTACCTCTAGGCTTTACTTGTTCTGGTACTGTTTCAATTAATGCATCGGTTCGCTTGCTTAGGAAGTCCAGGAACTGTTGAATTGTAGGATACTCTATTTCCGCGGTTTCATATTTCTATATTCGTCTCGTCTTTTCGTCTAATTTATCACTGGCTAGCAAAATTATCCAAGGATCTCGTTCCGTTGCCTTTGGACCAAGTGATTTCAAGCCGCGCACTGTTTCATCAACTACATCATGTAGCTTCATTAAATTATTGGATGAAGCTTTACTAAATTTTGTAATAGCGAAAAAATCACGAATATACGTTTCGATTATAGGCTTTTTTTGTCGTATTTTTTCGTAAGCCGTTTAAACGCTTCAATATATTTTGCATCGTCAACTCGGAAATGACATATTGACGAATGGGCAGCACCCCGTAATTGACCAAGCAAATATTTAAATTTCTGTGCCGGAGATAGATTAACATTTTCATGAACCGTTGATGTGAAAATGTCATAGAACGCTTGCCACTGTTTAACGTTACCATCAAATATTGGTAAATTAAGGCGTGGTAATTTGAAATCGGACCGAAAGCTTGTATTCGCGGAAATATTAACCGTTTCATCTTGGTCTGAGTTTATCACTGGGTTGAACGATTTTTCTCTAATTAATTTTTGGATCCTTGCTACTATTGGAAAGTACATTTCATCTATCACATCCATTTCAGACGCCACCTTTTCATCAATTCCGAAAATTCTGTCTTCAACCTCGCTAAACTGTTTGTACAACTCGTGGGTCTTTGAAAGTCTTACTTCTAATTCTTCAATTGATGCATCTTTACCCTTCGCCGTAAGAATCTGAGCATATTTAGTAAATTGCCCCTTAATGATAGCTTTACGTTTATTCAAGGCCTCCATGGTATTACACAAACCAATAAATTGGTATTAGATGGAAATATAGGTTCGTAACAATGTTTAATTAATAAGGAATATGCACCGAAACGTTAATCAAATGACGAATATATGCCGAATATGTATTATAAACGGAAAACAGATTACCTTGTATATGTTATCGAAAATCAAAATGGCTTCTTGTTTGACGCGGATGTCTGCTGGATGAGATGACCACGTTTCTTTTCACCAAATTAATAACCGAGATGGCGTGTGACCTTGGTATCCGCTGCGTAACTGTATTGCACCTTACTGTATTGGTCAACCGCGTTCGGATTGCGGCCGGTTAACTGGACTTGGTAGTTTCCGCTTCGAATACACTTGCACTTAACTTGGATTATGGCACGTTAACTGAACGCTGTAGATTCCGTTTGGATTACACAAACGCACTTTACTTGGATTGGATACCGGTTGGCGGTATCCGGCTCGAAGGACCAAAAACTGTATAATTTCCTTTATTTTTTACAATATTGACTGCGGAATACAAGTAAAATTGATGTTTGTTGCTTGAAGACTCCATTCGAACAAAAAAGATGTTGGAAGAAAAAAATCGGTCTTGTCAGTAAATTACTCACCACGAGTATGTGGTGGTAATACTCACTAATTGATGTATGGCGACATCTTAAAAATAAATAAATAAATAAATAATAAATAAGTTTCAGGAGTAATCTGAACAGTAACCTAATTCATCAAAAACTTTTCGAAGTCCTTCTTGTGTTTCCTCATCCACTGCTTTACTAAAACCAAAAATTGTTGCTACATAAAATCTCAAATTCAACAAAATTTTCAGAAATGCAACTTTTTCTGTGATACAACAATTTGCGAATCAGTGCATGAACCAGCATACAAAGAGTGCCAATGCTAGGTGCGAATTCCGAAAACGAAATATTGAATGAAAACTTAATATTTTTAAGCAACATCAACTGAAATATTGTTTATAACAAATATTTGAATGGAAGTTTTCTCTTGCAATATAAAGACGAAAGAATTAAAATTAATGACGCAATATTCACCAACAAGGAAGAAAACCATTCAAACTACGGCCAGCGGTATAGCGAACAAATATTACAGAAAAGCGCATCAAAATTGGTCAGCGGTAATCGAATCCTCACAGTCTCAGAAGACGAAATTTCTAGTAGTCAATCAGGAATTCAAATTTAACAAACAAATTACAACAATATGTATACGAATCCAATAAGGATATTCTACAAAATTGCATGTGTTAGTTTCGACACTGTTCGAGACAGCTCTACGATATTAGAAAGAGATGAAACACTCGCCATGATTTTTCAAATTAGAAATAAATTAACAATGCATTCCGTCTCTTTCTAATTCAGCTTACTCGCTCTTTAATATATAACTCATATTGGATTCCGATTTATATGTTGAGTGTTTTATTATTCATTTCAATTTTTCTAAAAATATTTCATACAAATGAAAATAATAATTTGGATCAAACAATTGACTCATGGAGTGGAATAGATTTAACGTCCAAAATGCCACTGTGATCGGATGATTTCTATAGGCCTAACCATTCAAATAAAATACATTTGAATTCCCAATGAATGGAAATTAAAATTGTTCCACTCAGACTCCATGAGTGAACTGAATAAATTCTGCTCAAAAATCTTAAAACGTCAATCCGCTTTGGAATGTCACTGATATCATTTGGAAGGTTAAGTCCATAGGGGTCATCAGTATATAATGAAATTTTGGTACAAACTCTACGATATCCTGTTATTGGTCATTCAACGTGTGTGTCACTCAACGAATTCAGCGAAAGAGTGTTACTCAAAAAAACCTTTAACCGCAATCAAACCTTTTTTATTTGCAAGATTAAGCCTATATAAATCTTTCAATAGTAGTGGCATTTCGGTAAAAACTCTGCGATGTCTTAGTATTGGCCGTTAAAAGTAAACTACTGGTAGTTTTACTTTATGATTTGTTGATCATAGGTCCTAAATTATACAGATTAATTTAATCTTATTTTATATAATTGTTGGAAACGTAGATAGTAAGAAAAGAACGGTGTGCTTCATTTAATTATCATAAGGAAACCAATTTTTGTTCTCATGATTTTATTTTTATTTCACTCAAAACTCTTATAAGAAATACTTTAACATTGTACTTAGGTTAGGTTAGGTTAGGTTAGAGTGGCTGCTTCCGCACACTTAGGCCAATAGCGGCCCATTGTGATACCACAGGATCCCATTTCCCTTTACACCCGTTAACACCATCCAGAGCTTCTTATGTAGCGTAAAATATCTCGCACTCCACAGTTCGCGAGTTCTGAAAGGCTGTTCATCCCGTACACACCTAAATATTTATGCCTTCTGTATGATAGAGCTGGACACGAGCATAGGATCTAAAGACTCTTCCTCCTCTTCGTCCATACAACTTCTACAAAAGTCATTTGTCTGCAGACCCAGCCTTCTCGCATGTTCCCCAAAAAGGCAGTGTCCTGTCAGTATCCCTACGACCAAACTTAAGTCCCGTTTCCCCAGGGATGTGAGTGCCTTGGAGCGCTTCAAGTCCAGTTTTGGCCAAACCTGCTTTGCTACCCTGCATGTGAGAGTGTTGGTTCACCTCTCATTTGTCAAGGCGATTGCCTTTCTCCCGAGCGCCAATTTGAGCGCTGCTATAGGTCTCCCCAGAACTGCCTTTTCCGGATGCATCTGGAGAGTCGTACCGTACCTAGCTAGTTCGTCTGCCCTGCAGTTTCACGTGACGTCCGAATGACCAGGGACCCAGATTATCTGGATGCTGAAATTTTTTGACCTTTATTGAAGCACAACTTAACAGTGTACTTACTAATACAAGGTTATCCAATTCAAGCTTGATAAAGTAAACTTAAAAAAAACACACAAAATATTCGGAATGTATTGTAATTTTTATTTCCTTTTTTAGATTGATCCTTGCCATTTTTAGTTAAACAAGATATCATTCAAATGTCCTCCACGGGACTTCTTACAGGCCTTGATTCTTTTGCGGTAATTTTCAATGACTTTTCGGCACATTTCGGGCGGTATCTCGGCCATTACCTTACGAATATTAGTTTTCAATTCGTCAAGAGTTTGAGGATTGTTTGCGTAAATACAATCTTTCGCGTAGCCCTACAAAAAGAAATCCAAAGGCGTTAAATCACAGGATCTTGGAGGCCAATTGACATCAGCCAATCGCGAAATCAAACGTCCAGGAAATTTCTCTTGCAAAAGATCTCGATTTGCTCGTGTTACGTGCCTGGTTGCTCCATCCTGCTGGAACCACATATCGTCAAGATCATAATCTTCGATTTTCGTAAAAAAATAATCGGTTAACATGCGGCCATAGCGCTCAGAATTGACGGTAATGGTTCGTCCATGGTTGTTCTCAAAAAAATACGGCCCAATCACACCACCAGACCACAATGCGCACCAAACAGTGACTTTTTCCGGGTGTAATGGCTTCTCTACAATCAATTGTGGATTTTCTGAGCCCCAAATTCTACAGTTTTGCTTATTAACGTATCCACCAAGCGAAAAATGAGCTTCATCACTGAAGAAAATTTTGTTCGAAAAATCAGCATCGACGGCCTGTTTTTCCAACACCCAATTTGCGTATGTTCTTCGTTGTCCATGGTCAGCAGGCTTTAGCTCTTGTGTCAAATGGACTTTATACGGATGAAGATGCAAATCCAGATGCAAAATGCGCCATAATGAGCCATAAGATAGGCCTAAATGTTGAGCTCAACGAGGAATTGACAAATTTGGATCTTCTTCCACACTTTCAGCTACAGAAGCGATATTTCAAGCATTGCGAATGTTTCGATGATGCACAGACCTTACAATATCAGTAACAGATCCAGTTTGTTCAAATTTATTCACTGTATTCAATATGGTTTGCTCTGTAGGACGATTATGACGACCATAATCTGCTCGTAAAGCGCGAAATGTGGATACGGCAGAATTACTATTTTTATAATAAGATTTAATAATTTTAACGCGTTGGTCGATTGTTAAATGCTCCATATTCTTAAATGGCAGAATGTCAACTAAATAAATGACAGCGTACTTGACGTTTATCTTTGACAGATGTCGGTATACAGATTTCTACTTTATCAACCTTGAATTGGATAACCCGTTACATATTTATTTTTGTTAATTGTTAGAAACGGCACTACCATGAATTAGAAACTTTTTAAATTATTTACTTTTAAACCCTTGCTAGAACTTTCAAGAAAAAACAATTGTTTCCGACACACGGCAAGCCGGCTGCCAATTTCATATAGCTCTTGGTAAAAGAAAACTAACAAAAAATATTGAATTCGGCATCCATTTAATTTTTTTTTTTTTTTTAATCCATGCAATCTTTTCTGGGGCCGAAGCCCCACTCCCTGCTCTTTCGCGGTTTGATTTTCCCGTCTTACTTTACGCATCTCTGCCAAATCGAAGGCGTACGGCTATAGAACCGATTTAAGTTGCCATCTGCGCATTGCATAGCTCCATGCCAGCATATAGTACTGGACATGGAAGATGGGTCGGCCCGTGGGTTTTGCACGCCGATAGGGGGTCGTAGTTGTGTTCCTTTTATTCACAGATCGTAATCTGTTGATGAACATTTCCTTTTGCATCATCCTGCCCCTATCGGGATTCGAACCCGGTACCTCCCGATCCAAACGCCAAAGCTTTAACCACCGTGCCATTTGGTCGGTATCCATTTAATTAAATGTATTTACCACAAAAATAGATTGTAACCGTCTTATCCAGCTTTCCGTGTACAAGATTGATGATTCTGATAAAATCAATAAATATGTTTGTTATGTTCTGCCAAATCCATAAAAACACAAAACAGCATTCAATTCTGTTGTTACTCGTATATGAGGGCACACCAGAAAAAATATGACAAATTGTTTATTGCAATCAACGATTTAGTATGCGGAAAATGATAAATTGTTAAAGTTGATTACTTCAATTGGATTTGTTTCAGCAGCCAGCAATTTTGATTGGCAGATAACAAAGTATACACAATGTACTACGATACGACGTTCGTGGATGATGAGTGATTATTAAAATAATTTAGGCGATTAAAATTTATAAATTTACTCATTCTTATCATACAAAATATATCTTGAAACCTTCGTTACGGATGTGTAACCCTCATCAAATTATGTTCTTGTAGACTTAAGGTACACACACACACTAATCCATAACATGAACGTAAATTTTGATAAGGAAATTTTGTTTGATGTGCTTATGAGGTACGATTTGCCTGAAATCCTGCTATTCAATTAAACGAAATGAAAACAAATTAAAAAACTTTATGAAGATACTGAATTTGAAGAATAAACTCATCAAGTTTAAATGTTGATAAAATTTCTGTTGGAAGGGCGATGAAAATGTTTTATACATTGTTTGCTTACTTACAAGTGGGTTGCAGAATTATGTACATTAAACAATATGTCGGTTAAAAAAATTATTAAATTGGTATTTCGGTGAATTACAATTTACATTTTAAATTAGAAAAGTTATTTTAAACAAAGTTATCTGGAATAGCTTAGAAACGCGCATTAATGCCACTTGAAACTGGTATGTCTCCAACTGTTGTGGGTCCAGCTCGGTTTCATAGTATTTGCCGGCTATCCGTAATGCACCCCATGCGGCAATTGTTGCGTTCCGACATGCCGTGGGTGTTGGGGTGCCCAGATAGTGGACATGTTAACCGCAATAATATTATGTTGGAGAAGGGATCTGAGGGGGTTCAGGGCCCCGAAATAGTGAAGACTGTTGATCACCTCATTCTAAAGGCCAAATTACCCGTGGTTATATTTTCAGTTTGGAGTAGAAATGCACCGATTACCACTAAGGATTCCCACAACGCGTAATATAACCACACCTAGTTTAGGTTTAAACTTGTAATCAATGTTCGTTCACAAATAGATCCTATAAGTTTGAACAACTAAATTGGGTTATACTCTGGACATGTATCTAATCCTAATCTTGGCGGACTTGCAAAACCAAATGCAAGGGCAGCCCTACTTTGCAAACCAGGATGCGGAATGATACGTCGGATAGCTTGAGAATGAACAAACTTTTATATCCCCGGAAATTTCTCCGGCCGGGAAGTACTGGTAATGCATCGCAATTTTTTTTCCCCCTTCTTCTGTCATAATTCGAGATTTTGCCACATGGACACCAATCTGACTATGCAAATTCGATAGCCCATGATCAAAGGTAGATTTTTATTGTAGGTTGGGGGTCAGTCTGATGAGGTTATAGGGGTGAAATTTTTATTTCTCCCTTCTTCTGACAATAAAAATCGCTCATCATGAATAATTTTATCGACAAAACATGGGGAAAATAAATTGTTTACTCATAATCTTACAGCCTAAACTTAGACTTTAAAATTAGGTCGTATTTTATAGAGTTTTAAAAGAGAGCCAGACACTGGTTATTCAGTTAAATCTTGATAGGTGAACAGTTTTATCGTCGAAACAATGGAAAATGGAACATTGCACCTCATCAAACCCACTCCGAACATATAATCAAGTTGTTCTTAGGGTCATGGTTCATTACATTGGTGCAGTGAGATTGGGTCAAAATCTTGATATACAAACCTTTCATCAGCTATGTCTGTTATTGACATTTTTCTTTTACAAAATTGATAATCCATGTGTTATTGAAGTTAAACTCCTTTATCGACACAATCTGTATTATCGACATATTATACTGTTTCCTGCAGAGATGTAAAACATAATCTCTGCATTATCATATTTTGACTGGATAGCAAATATACTATCTGCATTATCATCTTTCGGATTATGGAAAGTCTCGGCTAATTTTAACAGTATCTGTTCGGAATCGTTAACTACTTAAAATAAAATAAAAATTGAGTGTCTCTACTCAAGTTTTAAAACAAAGAATAAAATATTCAATGCCTGCTAGACTATGGCCGAGTCCAGGATTCCAATAGAGGACAAATTGAGCTGAATGGAACCGCTAACCCATTAAAATAAAAATAAATTGGATGGCTCCACACAAGTTTTAAAGCGTAATGGTTTAGAAAAAATCAAATATTCATCACCAGCCACACTATGGCCGATTCCAGGAATTTCGATGTTATCAAGTGTGAAGATATGTCGTCTAACAGTAAACAACAGTTTGCGTGCCTCTATATTTTTCCACTATAAGACGGTATATGTCCACCCTTGGAACATCTCAGAGATTCCTGGAATCGGTCATAGTGTAGTAGGTGTTTTGACAAAAATTTGAATTTTAAAAAATTTTTGCGCTCAAAATCTTTTTATTTTAATGTGGTTAACTGGTCTAAATAGCTGAATCGGTCCACTAATAAAATATGATTGTCCACTAGGGTGGACCTACTTTTCGAAAGTTCCAATATCTAACGGGACACTCCCTAGAAATGTGAGGTTATGCTAAAAACTTAAATAGAAATAATATTGGGTCGATCGAAGGTGGTTTACAGGTTGCGGCTTCAGCGCAAAGCTCGATAAAAACGGTATTTTTTCAATCTTTCGCTTTCAAACGAACAGAAAAATAATTTAAAAATTTGTCCCAGCCTAAATGAAAATTGTGGTGAATGAGTAGCTTTCCAAAATACAACAACAAGACAAGTTATTGATTATAAAAATAATCAATCTAAGATGATCTTCTGTGTGGAGTCGTTTACGACTTGTATAAAATAGTGCATGCCATCTTGATTTCTTGTTAATTTCATATTAAAATCTTGTATTAAGTTAACAACACGTTCTGCGATATCATTTACGTTCATTCCGTTCTTGAAATTATCATCCTGAGGCCACATGTCCGGATCTTTGTTTAAGAAATCGGTGAAAATCTTTGGTGTAACAAAATCTGCTAGTTTTTTCACAATGAATGTTTTCACATCATCAATTTTCACCTCGAAGCGCTTACTAGACTCGACCACTACATCCCTCATCATAACCAACTGTCGCACCATTCTTGTTTTTTCTGCACTAGAGACGTTTTCGTCGGACAAATACCACAATTGACCACATATTTTATTTAGTACAGCCATCGCCAACCTTTCGTCAAGCGTTTTGTAGAAATAAATATCTCGTAAATAGTTTAAAACAAGCTTTGGTGCTTTCGAGGCTTTTGTGCAATGGAACCAAATATTCACATAAAATCGTACGACAAAACTGCAAATGTCCCGAAAATTATTCTCTTCTTGTGCTGTTAACTTAAATACTTTACGAAAGATAAATAATTTCAATACGTAAACGAGAGCATGGTGCATAGGCGTGCTTCTTTTGCTTTGGAACCTAGCTCACCAAATTCATATTTTTCGAGAAAAAACCTTTGATTCTACGCTATGCCGACGGTTTGGAAGACGATTATTTAGTATGCATCTTTTATTTTTACGCAGATTCCCAACACATGTTATCCCGGTACTTGGCAATTGTTGTGCCAGCTCCATGTTGGTACAAAATTTATCAAATGTTATATTCCTGTTTGAATTATGAAATGGAGTGCACAATTGTGAAACCAAGTGGAAACTAGGTTGATTGCTTTTCGTGGCCCTTCTTTGAGGGTATATTTTGAAGAAAGGATACTGCCTCATAGGGTACCAATTGTTTATCGATTGTGAGGTTTCTCCGGCGATATAATCTTTTATAAAATTTTCAATTCTCCCGAAAAAGAGCAAACTTGTCTCGGGTTCTTCTAGCCGTGCGAGGCGTTTTACCGTCTATCCGAATATATTTGGACAATAACTTAAATCTTTGGCAAGACATGATTGCTTTGAATAGAATGTTACCAAATAGAGCATGCCAAAATTCCTGCAAATCTGATATGCCCTGCTTGTTTAGACCGGCGTTGATCAACAATCCGATGAAACAGCGAACCTCAATTCGTCTGTTGGCTCCCACATTTCTGCACGTTTTTCGTGACCGTACCAGTTGGTAGAGCTTACCATAAGTTGAACAACTTAATCGTTTATGAATAACGAAAAAGCATTCCCTGGTTAATCCACGCGTTTTCCTGGTGGAAGTTTTATCTTGTTGACACTACCTCAAATAAGGATAGAAGCGGATGTTCTTCTTTGCGGAAATGGGCTGCTATTCCACTGGCTCCCATCCCTCGCAGTATCGTATGTTTCGTCGATACGTGTTTCAATAACAATCGGAGCATTTTCGGACTCAGAATCTTCTATTTCGCTATCAGGTGTGTCAACACATTCCGAAATGTTATCCATCATGTTATCCATCTCATCATCACTTTCTGCTATATCCTACTTTCCTAAGACTTTTTATTCGAGGAAATAAAAATTGCCAATCTTAATTTATTTTACTAAAATACATAAAAACCCAGTATGGGTTCTATTTAACAGAAGAAAAAAATTCATCTGACATATGAAGTAATAAATTACAGTCATAAAATAAAAAATAAACGCTTTCATGACCAACCTTTTAGTGATTGAATTTTCTATAGAGCTTTAATTATGCAAGGAACTGTATTTAAAGCTGCCCGTTGACTGATACTTACAGATACTATACAATAAGAAGTTACAGCCGCTTTTCGATTTCCCAGCTTGACGGATAACATACCCGCCACATCTTTTCATTTCATTAACAACACCACAAGAACAACAGCAATCAAAATTTCTAAATTTTTTTTAAATTGTATGAAAGTTTTTCCTTGACAGGTGCCGGATGATAAATTGCGACATACCTCATAATTTTAAAGTAACCAATCATTTGGTGTGTATTCTCCAGGGAGACTTAACAAAAACGAAAATATTAAAAGTTTTCACAACACAAAAAAAATTATTTTTAACCGAACCGCAAAACTTTATTTTTTCTTCTGTGCTTTTTTTTGATAAAACTTTGGTTTTAAGTTGCGATTTAACACAGCAGAACAAATTTAAAACCCAATAAAGAGCCACCAAATGAATCTGTCTAGTGTCTACGTCATATATACACGACACGATATCATCGAAATAACGAGGAATTATTGAATTTAATGGTTAAACACGTTTGAAAGAAAGTCCAAAAAAAACAATTTAACATTTTATTTCGAAATTATTAAAAAGAAACTTTAAAGTAAATTTTTTTTGGAACGGCAAAAGTACTCGAGGAAACTTTTGAAAAATCAAATTTGTCTCGCTCTACGCTCAATGTAGCAAGAATTTTGTTTTGTTTAGACAAAGTTCTTGTTGTACATGTGGCGGTAAAAGAAAATGTTGCAGAAAACTTAAATTAATTTAAAAGTTAAGTGTTTTACTATTTTTTAACCGAAATTAAAAAGTTTTCGAATAAATTTATTGTTTTGGACGATGGTCAGGCAACCACAATAGTTCCCAAAACAATTTGGTTTGGATTTGTAATAAAAAGCATTGCTAGCATTATTCTTGGGTTACTCTGGAAAACGTAGAAAATGTAGACAAAAGGAGGCACCGGTGAAAAAATTTTCTGAGTGCTCCTGCCCCTACAAATTCGTATTTTACATGCTTTTATTTTACTCGCCATGTTCCTATTTGTCTACTTCGTAATTGGTTTTGTCGCCCTATCTATCTTCGATTACAATACACGAGTCAATCATTTTCTACTAAATCAGTCCACCGGAAGTTCTAGCTTCCATTCTGTTTTCGATTTTGTTTTTTCAAATAATATGAAAAAAATTTCATTTTCGAGAAAAAGGACTATCAACTGAACGAGTCTTATTTAATTTTACAATATTACCGGTCCAGATACGATTCCCAACATTTAAGTGAAAATAACGATTAGCCAACCTTTGTATACAGCCCAAATATTTGGAAAAGTAAATTAAATTTCAATCAAAACTAGTTCAGATCATTTCTTCAATTTAAACGGTTATAACGAGTTCTGAGGAAAAAAATTTTATTCCACCAACATTTTTCATAATTAAAATTTTTCCGTTCGGAATCTGATGAGTCGGAAGTGGCAGATTCCAGTTTCGCTTTTCCAATTTTTACATGCTTGTTATCGATTATTCGCCCACTGCTCTATGTCCAATTGAGCTAAAATTTTGTAGTCATCTAACTTTAACAACAATACACGAATCAATCATAAACACACCGACCTAATGGCACAGTGTTTGGCGTTTGGATCGGGAGGTACCCGGTTCGAAACCAGTATAATCCTCAAATTATTCGAGGAAACGTCATTAATATTCACAATTTGGGGTCGTTAATTGCATATGCTCGAACAATCTACAATGTGGTTCAATAGTTAACTCGCTGACAACCTTCCGCTGACACATTACTTCCAGGTTATAATGCGTTCTTTCAAATGTGTCTTCAATACCAAACCATTTATCAATTAACACATCCAAATTACTAATTGTTTCTCCAGCTAACGCAATTTGCACTGAAAATTGGGGCCTACATCGCGCCAGTTCCAGCATACATCTAAACTATTAGCAAAATTTTGTGGGTAGCTAACTATATGTATTTAGTTGACTCTTCTGTGTGATCAAGAGTGCAAATACCAGCTAAAGTTGCCTGAGCGTCAGATGGCCGATCAACATATGGACGTCCACTTGGGAGGGATTGCGCAATGCTTTTGAAAAGGCTTAATTGTAGTTTACACCAAGCCATCCGAATGTATTGATTTATCGTACATGGGATCATCGTGTTCCTGAAATTACAAATGTATTGCGCAACACCATTCACGGCAGTACGGAATTTTCACAGTACGATTAACTATTTACCAGAAACTAGTACTGAGACAGTTCAGTAATAAACAACGGTGCAGCAAACCCAAAAACCGACTTAAAGAAATTCAAATTACCAATTTCCTCCGATTTATTCTACCCAACCATACTGATTCAGCACCTGGTTGCGATAATCTAAGTTATTGTATTCGAAAAGGCATTTTGGTTTGCCGACGTATATCCAGATCGTTCCGAGAATGTACTCGATAATATTGGGCTCATAAAAGGTGTTTGAAGAGCTTGATATCAGAGACGTATATTTTTAGCCAATCCGATAGTCGATAGTGGCGCTTTCTTCACTGTTCTCAGTTACGGTTGCGAGTGAATATTTTCCGACCCACAATATAAGATTTTTAATTTACCTGGGATAGTAGAGACCGCGGATGGAGGCAGACCACCTCGTTTGGTAATATTTGGACGGACATAAAACTCAGTAATATTATTAAGGTTGTACGGGTTCACTTAATCCCTAATATCAAACAGCAATTCATACTTGGAGTTCATTGAATAACAATGACATCTAAATCAGTTGAACAGAGAAGAGAACTTAACGATATTATAGCGCCGCATTTCCTTCCAATACTACTCTTGGGTTACTGAGCCACAGCATTGAGGCAGTTTCCCCTCCAATAAAACAGGAACACTAGTCCGTCTCCCCGGATGTTCAACTCGAAATGTATAAAGAACTGGGCCGAATGATTAATTTAGGGGCTCCGGTGACATTGATTCAGGCTCTTGAGTCGGTTGGACTAACCGAAATGTATTTCAAGTATATACTTAAAAGATGCCTCGCGATAATATCAATTTACCGTGATGCTCTTTGGGCTTTGTAATGCACCACATACCACGTGCTGGTTGATGCACCGAGTAGTTCCATCGCAATTTCACGATCGTATATTCGTCTATATAGATGATTCGTTGGTTACTTCCGGAACTTTTGTCAAACATCTTGATTTATTACGGCAGCTATCTACACTTTTGAAAGACGCGGGATTATCCATTAACGTTGGTAAAGTATCTGGGTTATATCGTTGGAGATGAAAATCTCACGGTAGATCCTGAAAAGGTGAAGGCTATTGTTGATCTTCCGGTACCAAATAGTGTGAGGAAGTTGCGGCGATTTCTCAGTATGGCGGGATGGTACCGAAGATTCGTTAGCAACTATATGCTTCACTCAGTTCACCTCTAACGAACCAAATTTTTTTTTGTAGCAAGTGGATCATGGGTGATTCCAACATGTAAAGTTTATTACAATCGTCCATTTCCAGTACGATAGGCTCACATGGAGCTATGCAATGCGCAGATGGTAAGTATTAATTGCGAAATAAGAAAACAAGTTTTTAAGAAAATGTGTTTATTAAGTGTTAGTGTGTTTTGCCAAGTGACTACGGCAGGGAAGCAAGGAAAGCAGTTGCCTTGGCAAGTGCTAGGTGGTAGTAAGGCCTGGGCTGAACTTAAATTGCTCAAAGATCTTAATCACAATTAGGAAGCGCGATAAACCTTATGTGGGATGTCGGATTCTGTGGTATTACAATGTGCGTTAGCATCCACTGAAACCTAACCTAACCTAACGTAGCCAGATGTCTTTCCTCAGTATTTCTTCGCTATATGATTATATCGTCTATGTAGACGTAGCCAATTTGCCCGATAAACTCTTTCAGTACGCTGTCAATTATTCGTTGAAAAGGGAAAGGGAAGTCTTAAAATTTTATATTTTTCATTAATCGTTCAATGTTTTAGGTATGTCCGCTCTTCCCATCTGGATTTGATGAAATCCAAAAGTGAGGTCGATTCTAGTAAAGAGTTTTGAGTTCCCCAGATTTGTAAGAGTGTTCGATGTATCAGGAATTGCATACGTAAATCTGATGTTGTTACGGCATTAAGTTTTTTATAATCGATGACCATTCTGTACATGCTATTGAAGTTAATCCTAAATAACTCCTTTATTATAAAAATGGCGGTTAAGATGGCGCTTATGGTACGCCATCTTTTATGCGGTATATAAACATTGAATAACTGAATCGCTTCACAACGCGCCAAACCAGTGACGCTGTAAAAAATGTCGTGGCAAACAGGCAACGTCTGACAGCACTATTCGTGGTTTGGTGTCAAATTTTGATCAGCACGAGACAGTGAAAAATCGTCAACATGCCGTTCATGAACGATCAAAGGAGAGCGTTGGCCAGAACCTAAAAGTTTCGTATCGTCACTGTGCTCAGCATTTTGGCGTCACAAGAACCACCTTGCAGCGCATTTTGAAGGATGATTTGCATTTGTTTCCGTATAAAGTGCAATTAACACAAATAATATTGCCGACAGACCATCCACGTCGCATGAAATATGGCCAAACAGTCGCTCGAATTGTGGCCACTGAATCTGAGTTTTGGAAGCAAATTTTGATAATCGATGAGGCCCATTTCACACTCTCTGGCGACGTTAATAAGCAAAATTGCCGCATTTTGGAACGGAGAACCCACACGAGACCTATGAAGCGCCATTGCATGACCAAGTGACTGTTTGGGCTGGCGTTTGCACCAAAACCATCATTGGGCCATATTTTTTAAACAGTCATTAGAAATTGATATCGGGGATGTTGGCTCATTATGTCTGCCTGCAAATGCGTGAATAAGGTCTTGACGGTTACTGGTTTCAACAAGACGAGCATGCAACAGTGCAAATCAAACAGTTCAGTTTCTTCAACGATAATTCCCTGGACGTCTGATGTCAAAAAGAGGCGGCATTGACTGGTCAGCCAGATCTTCAGATTTTGACTCCTCAGGACTTTTTTGTGGGGTTATTTGAAAAGCAAAGTGTACGCCAGCAAGCCTCAGACCATTGACGAGCTCTAGGCAAATATTCGTGCCGAAATCATGCCACTAGAATATTTTGGTAGTCCTATATGTGCACTTTACTTGAGGTCAACCCGATTAAAATTCGAATGGAGTTTCATATCGAAAAGGACATTCTTGTGAAGAACGGAATTTCTTAGAAAATTTGACTCTTTTGCTGAGTTTTAAACGAATTTTTGAAATAAATCGTTTCGTAGGGATGATCAAACGAAGACAGCTAGTAACCAATTATCAATGACAGTCGACCAAATGATTCTGATCGCTGGATTTGTAAATTAAATTTATGTATCTTATGCCTTGACTTTAGATACAATTCTTTGGAAAAATTAGATGGGATTTGTTATTAATTTGAAGCAACGCGAAGCGCGTAATGAAGTTGAACGGAAGCGTTGGAATCAAAATCAACAACGTGGAAATGTTGCGTTTAATGCCCAGTTCATTTCAAATCGTCGCTACTGGACCAATGAACTTTGAGTGTCCACATTCCAATCCATTAAAGTTTAAAAATAAAGCCCATCGATTGTGTTGTGCCAATGGCTAAGTCAAATTGACGCCATTGGTACCGCCACCAGACCCATTACATTCATTGGTTTCCGGAAATGGGCCAGATTCTAAATAATAAACTTTTACCACCATGTGGCTGGTGAAAAATACGTTGGTATAGCTGTAAATTGCCAAAAGCAACCTGTAGTGAGTGTGTTTACAGAAGTTGATGGGGGAATGTTTGGAGTTGTTCCACAATTGATCTTTTCACCATAATTCGGTGAAAAGATCAATTGTGGAACAACTCCAAACATTTTTTCCATCATCACAACGAATTGGTTGCATTATTCAAACCTGCATGCCATTTGATAACCAAAAAATTATCATCAAAACCGATAAGACGCCTGCAGGACAACACACAAAACGTTTTGATGCGCCAACAATTGGTGAAGCCGCGATTGGCATCGTGGATGAAAATTATTGAAGATGATGGTTCTCGAACATCTGAAAATACCGGCGTCTATTTCACCAATATGCTATAGATATGTACACCAAGGTTCAAACTGAGCGTTTGACATTTATCAGGTTGAACCAGGTAAAACTCCATTGCGAGGAATACATTCATCTTCAAGATGCCATCAATGCTGACGGAAATACACAGAATGTCGGCAGAATGACTATTCTTCCAGCAACATACGTCGGAAGTGCGCGACAAATGCGCATGAATACGCTCAAGATGTACGTCATTATGGCACACGAAATTTGTTTATCACGTTCACGGGCAATACACAGTGGACAGAAATTCGACAAAAATTATTTCCTGGCCAATCACCCATTGAGCGCCATGACATCACCGCAAGGGTGTTAAAAAAACTAAAATCACTCATGGATTTTATTGTTAAGCATCGCGTGTTCGGCGAGACGCACTGTTGGATGTATACAGTGGAGTGGCAAAAACGCGGATTGCTACATGCACATATCCTCATTTGGTTGAAAGGATAAGACCGAATGAAATCGATGATATTAAATTCCAATTCTCCGTGTATGATTAACGGAAAATGTTCAAAATGCTATACAAGACAATTAGTAGCAAAAAACTATTACTGGAAATGATGGTTATCCACTTTATCGCCACCAATCCACTGATGCCAATGGAAGATCAACAATAGTCAAAGTGAACCAACAGGACATTGAAGTTGATAATTGTAGGATTATTCCGTTTTCGCCGAAAATTGGCCATGCATTTTGCCATGCATTTTGCCGGCAGATCTGGAATCAATTGTCAAAGAAATTTCAATGACGGAAACAAGGACAGCCAGTTCCAAATTACCCACAAGTATTTTCCACCGATGCACTAGGACGTCTTTACACAGTCCATTCAGCCAAGACGAGTGTTTTTATTTGCGTTTACTGTTAGTCAATGTTCGTGGCCCAACATCATTCCAACATCTGTGAACTGTTAATGATGTATTGTGCGGCATATATAGAGAAGCCTTTTAACGTTAGACACTCCGGAAGATGCTGTGAATTGTTTTCTATAATTTTGACTAAATGCTTGCACTGAACACCGATGGATTTCGATGCTTCTTCAGATGCGTCTTAGAACATCGAATGAACGAAGAAATTTACAATGAAGCATTAATTTTAGTTGATGACATTTGCTTGATGATTACCAACAAAGGATTAATACAATTGGGAATGACAACGCCCAACCGCCCAATGCACGACGCATTTGATTAAGAGTTGAGACGCGAAACCCAATACGATTCCGAGGCATTGAGAAAAACCGTTCAAAGAAACGTTCCCCTTTTAAATCCGCAACAAAAATATACCGACGATACGCTCATGAAAGTAGTGAACGATGAAACTGGCGGAATTTTTTTCTTAGATGCTCCCGGTGCAACTGGTAAAACGTTTTTAATATTGCAGCTACGTTATTGGAAGGGGATCGAACAGCACGAACAGCTTGCAACCTTTCGAAGGAAGTCTGCGATGGCCAAAGTGTTGCAGCAAAGCAAATTGATCGTTTGGGATGAATGCACGATGGTACACAAAAAATCTTTAGGGGCATTAGACTGCATGATGCAAGATTTGCGAAATAGCAGGTTTGGTGGTGTGATGATTCTATTGGCAGTTGATTTTCGACAAACATTGCCAGTGATTCCACGATCAACGCCAGCCGACGAACTTAATGCATGTTTGAAGTCGTCTATTTTATGAAAATATGTCAAAACACTCAAAATAAATATGAACATGCGAGTCGAATTGCAGAACGACCGATCTGGAGAAGTTTTTTCCAAACAATTGCACGACATTGGCAATGGTAACTTCTCTGCCAATTGTTGTCACTTTAGAATCAAAGACCGAACTTATCGAGATGGTGGGTTTTATTGGCTGCAACAAACGTTGATGTCAACGAAAAGAATTTTCAGATTCAAAATAAGATAGCCGTCGAATTGATGACATACAAATCGATTGATTCCGTTACTAACCAAGATGATTTTGTAAACTATCCTACAAAATTATTCGCTGGAATTGTCCGCATTACCACCTATAACCTGCAATTTAAAAGTCGGATCGGTAATCATTATGTTGCGGAGCATAAACCAGCCACGTCTTTGTAATGGCATCCGGCTTGCGGTGAAGAAAAATATGAACAACGTCATCGAAGCCTCAATTTTGATAGGGAAGTACAAAGGCAAAGACGTCAAATTTTTTCTATTCTTTATCTATTTAAACTTAAACTTAATTATAATTCTAAACTTGATATCGTAATTGTAATAATTGCGATCCATTTTGAAAAATTTATTTTGCTACATCTTCAACCTAATTTGCATATATTACAGTTTATCGTAATACTTCTTAGAATATCTAATGGGACTTAACTTCTTATTTATAGACATAACGATGTAAGCTGTCTGTCTCTTTGTAATGATAACTCATGCAGATTATTTTTTAATTGAAGGCAAATGTAAAATTGTATACGGCTCGTTTTAATCCTTTCGTTATCCTTCCATATATACGTCGGAGATAGTGATTATAGTTGTATACATCTAATCAATTAGTATGTTTCATATAAATAGCAAGAAGATTAGCAATACCCCCAAAAAAACGAGGTTAGAATTTCTAATTAGGAAACTGGCCACAACACATTTATGTTAAAGCTCTACCCTGTTATGAGTTTAGTCACGTTTTATATTTTATTGTGTTTACGTCTAGCACTAAACTAATTTGCGGTGTTTAGATACGAATTCAATCTCACTTTAATATTTAATTTTGTTCGGCGTACACGGCAACAGGTACACAAAAGCTTTCTAAATAACACCAAATTTCGTCCCGTGAGTGTTTTAAAGATTTTTTTATATGGAAGGTTTATACCGTTACCTAACGAAATTTTCCTAAACGGTTTTTGGTGTATTCATGTACATGCCAAAACTTTTAGGAGTTGTCAAAGTTGTCGGTTGCATATTTTCTTCGCTTTTACCTTTGGTATGTAAAGTGGCGGTGAAACTAAAATTTTCCATAATATTTTACAGTTTCGAAATTGCTTTAGGTTAATTGCTCACCGTTAAATTTGTACAACCAGAGCATTTTATCGATTTTCTAATAGTTGCCACCAAACGAGTGCAGGATCTCAAAAAATATGATTTATCATCCCTGGCAATTTAATTTAAAAAGTCGAAATTTAATATAACTTACTCTGTGTGTATGAGAAATTGGGTCGGAACGATGTACTTTTTTAATAACACCACTTGAAAGCAGCACAAAAGAAAAACTGTTGCATTATGCGGAAACTCCATTGTGTGAATGAGGAAATATTTTTAGCTTGGCCGGAAATTAATTATTTTGTAGATGAATTTCATACAAAAAATTGGAAGAGTATGTGTATGTAGTGGCAAGCAAACATACCAAATTTATTTTACCATGATTGTATACGTAAATCAAGAATACACCACAGTTTAGTAGTTCGGCGAGTAAAAGACACTTACTTTGTCACAATTCAGTATAAAATATTCATTTTGACTTCCATATTTTTGATATCACAATGGAACACCGGCATGAGGTCTGCTCGGTTATTAGTAGCCGGCTAAAACTCAGGGTCGTTGGCCTGGGGTTTTCAGTCATGATGATGTACTTGGATAAACCGCACCGATAAGAACAGAGTAATTTGAACAACTTGAGAAGTAGAAAAAAACGAGAATAATATACCGGGTGTGTCCACTTGGACACGCATAAATCATATTTATTGTAGAGAAATGACTCCCCTCTGATATAAAGAAGAATCCGATCCCCATCATACCGAATCCTTGGTTTTAATAGTTTACTTTATTAAAACACAAAGACAAACAAAACGAAATAGCAACAATTCCGATTCAAAAAGAGGATTTTTAAAATGTAAATAAACACAAAAAAAATAAAACTCAACTTCGCAAAAGATATAATCAAAGTAAATATTGACAAAATATCGTTATGAAGTAAATTTATTAGAGGCATTATTGGGATAGGTCGTTTATCTGGAGCGCCAGAGCATTCAATAAATCTTCCATGATTTTACAATATAATGAAACATCGAAATTTTGATATTATTCAAGTTAGCCGAAAGATTCCAGCCCAATGATAAAAAATCGATAATGCAGATAGTGTCGTCTGTATCCCATCTGAAAGGGAACAACATGGGCAATGGGATATATATTTATATGTGTGGGATTATTTACTCAGAACTTAATCAAATTGAAGAACACGATTTTATAAATGTATCCGATAATTTTTATTTAATTACAAAACTTGAACTGAACTGTGTTTTCAATAATATTTTCGGTTTATATACTCCTCAGATGATTTGGTATATATATACAAAAGCAGTACGAGTAATAATTGTAATTTTAGTTTCCGTTATGCACATCCGAATATTATAAGGTGATCCTACACGGCCCTCCTGCTGACTCATCCGGCCCGGATGAGTGGCAATCTTCGTTTGATGCGTATTCATCATCATCCTCTGATATACCGTGGTGCAATAAAATTTCATAAACTCCGCAGCAGTAGTTTTGTTGACTGGACCGTCGGAGCATCCGATTTTACGCACATCATAGCGATCTTTGCCATTTGATTTAACTACTTCGTATGGTCACAAATATTTCGCTTCAATTTTGGAACCGCCTCCAAATTGAGTCCTTTTAATCGCAACAATATCTCCCGATTCGTACTGGTATGGTTTTTTTCTTCGCTTGTTATAGTTCTTTCTATAGAAATATTCTATAGAGAATATATTCTCATCTTGAACTTTAAGGATATTGAGCTTCGCCTCATCACGAAGTCTTTGCCGTTCTTCATTAAATAGTAAGGCTTCTTCTTATTCAACTATTTCTCTTAGATGCACGTTCTCTGGACACCTCTTTTTCACTCCCATTAAGTGTTCGAACGGGCTCATCGCAATGCTTCTCTGAAAAGAGTTATTCAGATACCTTTTTAATATTTCGACATGTTTGTACCAATTCTCTTCATCATTGAAAACTAGTTTAGTTAAAACTGGAATAATTAATCGATTAATACGCTCTACTTGCCCGTTTCCTGTAGGTACCCCTGTTGTAATAGTTGAATGCTCGATATTTTCGTTTCTGCAATAATCTTCAAATTCTGTCGAGGTAAACGCGGTTCCTCGATCAGTGATAATATATGAAGGGTTGCCAAATACTGCTTTCTGTAATTCCAGTTTTTGCAACGTTTCCATTAAAATGACTGACTTTGTAGGATAAAGCCAAACAAATTTTGAGAAACCATCAACTACGCATAATATGTATATATTTATATTTTTTTCTTGTCGACGCCAGGCTTCCCAAATGGTCAATATGGTAAGTGACTAGCGGAGTGTCACCTTTTGGTAAGGGGTTGAGAAAGCCATCTTTTTTACCCGATTTTCGATCAGCAAAAATACAATGTATACAGTTTTTTATTACGTTTTGCACCTTGGCTTTCAAATTAGGAATATAGTATTCCCTCCCGCTGGACAAGTTCTATTGTCTTCCTTTCCGCAAAATGACCCTGTTCGTGGTATGCAACTATGACTTCACGTTCCATTGTCTGCGGCACCGTTAATTAAAAAATCGTGAAACTCACCAGATTGTAGTAAGGTAAATATAGGCTTTAAAAATTCGTCATTTCGCTGCGCAGCTCTGATTCTTGTAACCAAGTTACTTTGTATTGTCAACAACAGAAGATTTCGACTGAGAGCATCGACATGACGCATTCTGCTTCGGCAGAATCTGGCAATCGGCAATTCTGGAGGTTAATTCCCGCTTTTCCATAGTTGCTTTGAAAGCAGCACAATCTGTAGCAATTGTAAATTGTAACCCCAAAAGGTACACTCGAAATTTTTTTAGCGCCACTACGATTGCTAAAACCTCCAAATCATAGCTGCTATAATTTTCCTCCGGTTTTGTTGTTTTTTTACTGTGGTAGAAAACAGGATGGAAGTCCTTATCCTCCCCTGATCGTTGTAGCAATATCGCACCTATTCCGATCTTCGAAGCATCCGTATGAAGTTCAGTGTCAGCTGCCACTCGGTAAATCCTCAATACCGGTTCGTTAAGCAATTTCTCCTTCAGTTTCGCGAACGCAGTTTCTTCTCTGGCGGTAAACTTAAATTCATTTCCATTGCGTAACATGTCGGTTAAAGGTTGGTTAATGGTTTTATAATGTCATTTCCAATTGCATACCCTAAATATTCAATAGAAGAGCTGAGAAATTGACACTTGGAGGGTGCTCTTAAACATTCATACAATCCTATAGGTGTTATAAAGGCTGTGTATTTTACAGATTCGGGAGCTACGGGTACATGGAAAAACCCGTTTCTTAGATCCAAAGTGGAAAAATACTTTGCACCTTGGAGCTGGTCTATCTGGTCGTCAATGCGCGGAATTGGGTATCGATCTTTAACCACCACTTTATTCAGACGTCGGTAATCTACCCATAATCTTTTCGAACCGCCTCGCGTATTCGCCAATACTATTGCACTCGCAAAGTTGGATTTACTGGGCTGAATAATTCCTCCTTCAAGCCATTCGTCTATTTGTTTTCTAACAATATTCAGCTCCAATGGAGAGAGACGACGACAACTGCTTACTACTGGTGTCTCCTCAGTTAGAATTATCTTCATCACCACATCGTCACTTGGTTTAATACTTTTTGGATTATAATTAATCACCATTTTGTTTATTGCGTCAACGTAATTGTGTTTCTCCGTACCAGTAATACCAACATTTGGTTAAAAGTCTCCACGTTCAATCAACATTGCATAATTATCATCAGTTAGAATCTTTTTCATTACAATGTTTTCTGGAGTTAAGATAGTAATGGTTTGGTTAATTAACTCCTTACCCAAAAGTATGTCTACTGGAAGCACATCATCAGCCACAATATGGAAAACAGTGTTATAAACATCTCCATCAATTACTACATTGGCAGTAAAACGTCCCAGAGTTTTCATGTTTCTCGAACCAGCGCCACTGAACGTTGTCGTATTATTTTCAAAATCCGGAGCACCAAGCGCACAAAATTTTCTTTTCGACATAAAATTCAAATCGGACCCATTATCCACCATACTCTTATTACAAATAATTATAGTTTTCAAATCAATTATAACAGATCGCTCGCTTTCTTCGTTAATCGCGGCACACACCTTCGCGGGTTTCTCAGCCGCTACATTTTTACAATTTGGCGCAATATGGCCGAAATCTCCACATCGGTAACACTTTGGCCCTTTTGATTTGTTCCTGCAGCGATTTCCTTTATGTCCCAATCCACCGCAGTTAAAACACCTTACAGTTCGTTCATTTGAGGTTGTCTTTTGGGATTGAATTTTAGTCGTGGTTGCACCTTCCGCAGCACCTTCTCTCTCCTTCAAATCTACATACAAATCCAACTTTGACATAAATAAGATAGACCGAAAATTATAATAAGGACACAATGAAAGTTTTAATAGAAATGTACAGGAACCACACATTAGACGTATTTGTTAGAGGAGTATCAGCCGAGATATCTAGAAGGTTAACAATTCAAAGATCAGCCACTCTACCCGAAGCCTACGCATGCTGTTTGGAAATACAGAATCTAAATTTTCGAAACCTAAACATACACGATAGAAGATTTACCAGCATCAATATGGTCACAGTTCCAGTCAACCAAATTTATTCGCAAAACGACCACAGCAACCGAAGCAAACAACACCGATGTCAATGGATCCATCAGTAAGAACACAGAGTCAACTACACGAATCACCCAAATTTCAAAAGGGAAGTGACTTCGGATACGAATGTTAAGGCCCTAAAACCACAACGGGCGTTTCACTTGGAACAGCAAAGTGAAGATGAAGAATGCGCCTTATGAAGGCGCATTCTTCATCTTCACTTTGCTGTTCCAAGCAATTCCTTATGAAGAATGCGCAAAGAATATGGAGAATATATTTAAAACTACGAGGGTAACAAAGATGAAGGTTCCGATAAAACTGGGGAGGTAAATTTTTTAAAGGAGGCCTCTCGAGTCTACCTAACTAGAGTATAAATGCCGAAACAACAAAAGACTGAAATTTCTCATATATGCGGAGGCCAACAAAAACTTTATAAGGAAAGACCTCGCTATGGGTGCACAATGAGTATAGACAAACCGTCCACCGTAAAATCAGCAGGGAGGTCGCTGTATTTAAGAAAATCGGAAATTATTACTCCGCTATTTGGGCGGAGAAACGAAATTAAAATTGAAATCATTAACCAATGAGTTCTTATAATTTTTGGACCGATCAATGACGAGAGCATGAGAACAACAAGAACAACAACGGAAGATTCTGTCAACACGATCTGTCGACAGATCGACAAGTTATGTTTTTTTATCAAATTTTATTTTTATTTAAATACAAATTATGATAATTTAAATATCAAGCTTATACCACCATTTCTAAAAAAGGATGGAGATGTTGTATAAATTGCATGTTGCATATAATGTTACTAATTAAGGAGATGTCAAATCGTTTTAATGATTGTCGATGAACTTGTTAATTCGATGAAGTAAAATTATGGCTTGAAGAAGACAACATATGGAACATAAAGGACGAAGAAAAATTATTATTAGGAATTTATTGAACTACACTTTTTATTGCAAATGAGCATGTTGCTCAAAATGGGATTTGTAGATTCACAAAATTGTATAATGAATAAATAAATAAATAAATAAATAAATAAATAAATAAATAAATAAATAACACGAAGATGTACCCGTACGCCATAAACATGAGGACTGAAGTTGACGAGGAAGTAGCAAAACTTTTAGAAGATAGGGTAACCAGACCATCGAAGAGCTCGAACAATTCACCTATATGGATCGAGGAAAAAAAACTAGTCGCTTAGGAAATGAAAAAGTACCGCATGGTAATTGACTTCAAGAAATTGAACGCAGTTACTATTCCTGATAGCTATCCGATCCCAGACATAACTAACACAATGGCAAGACTAGGGAATTCGAGGTTCTACACAACAAACGACTTGACATCAGGCTTCCATAATATAAACATGAAAGAAACTGTTACCTTTTGGTCTGAAAACGCGCCCGAGATGTTTCAGTGCATGATATACGACGTCCATAAAAAAATTATAGGGAAAATCTGTTACGTCTATATCGACGATATAATCGTCTTCGGCGGAAAAATCGAAGAACGACATCTTTATAACGTCAGAAAAATGTTTAAGAAACCAAGAGACGCAAATCTCCGGGTTAACCGGAAACGGAATTCCTGGCTTACATAGTAATCAGTTCGGGCATAAAAGCAGAATCTCAGACTACCCGAGAACCTTAAGGAATTAAAAGGAAAGGAGAACATCTGCCTACAGTACCTACATATCCCTCAGAGATAATACACATTAACTTTATAGACATAAAAAATTAAAAATTTATCACATGCGTGGATAAATTTTCTAAATTCGGAAAATTCTTCCATATCAAAGATCGATCGGCACTATATCTGCGAGATAAGATTATTAAAGCGTTGCATTACTTCATGGCACCAAGAATGCTCTCATTACGAATTACATCAAAGCACTTGGAATAAAGGTCTACTTAACATCAACCAACAAAAGTAAAGTGAATGACACAATTGAACGTGTCCATTCAACGGTAATAGAAATGTTGAGATGCATTAAAGCCGAGTCCAACACCATGCACTCAGTTATAGGAAAAAAAACCGTGCGATATATTCCTCGGCAGGTTACAACGAATAAATTAACAAGATTTGCTAGACTTTAAAGAAAAAGTGCACGAAGACATGAAAGGACAAATAAAAAATAGCCAAATTTAAAAATTCAAAGAGAGAATATGAAAAGGAACGATCCCAAATCTTATGAAATTGGCGAAATACTATTAACTACTGTCAAACAAATTCAAGACAAAGATAGACCAAAATTCAGAAAAGAAACGGTTGCCATAAGAACAATAAAGTCACTATCATTACGACACTCCATTAATTTCGATACGAGAGGGAAATTGCAGTATAACCAGTGGCAATTTCAGAGTGATTCACCTTAGCTGTTACGAAGATGTCCTGTCCAGAATTCAGTCGGAGATAAGGGATATCAGCCCAGCTAGCATCCTAAAACCACAACTAGCCTACCAGATTAATGAAATCCATAAATTACTAGGAGAACTTAAGTATCACAAGCCGAAGACCAAACGCTGCTGGCTCACCGGATGCTACTGACTAGGATGCCATACTCTTCAGCCATAACAGAATAATCGAGAACAACGATGGGCAATACAAAATAAACAACGCCATTACATAAAAGATCCAACAGATCGCCTTCAGTTGCTAAAAGAAGAGGTGAAAGGAATAGTCAGAGTAGCCCAGTTGGCAAAAGAAGGATTAATAAATTCCAACTTATTGGACAATGAAGAAATTAAGTTTTAGTTTAGTTTTTTGGCTTAAATCGGTTCACCGGAAGTGGCACGCTCCATAAAAGCTTTTTGGTTTATTGCAAATACTTTGAAAAGTATATCATTTATAAAAAAAAGTATTAACGGAAAAAATCAGTTTTCCAAAATTTAAACGGAAAAGACGATTTTTTGTATGGCTTCGATTATAAACATTTATTACCACTGTTTTTGACCTACGCTGCGACAGTGTTGATAATATAAAGTCAAAATATGCTCAACCCATACTAGATCGAACGGTAAATTGTTTTTGGCATGGGGAAATTTCGTATTGGATTTCTGTGTGTGTATATGACTATTCCGATTTTTATAATTAGTCGTGCAGCTGATTTTGGATCAATAAGACAAACAATTAAATTTAAATCGTTTTTTGTAAAAATAATAAAATAAAAAATCAATTCAATTACTTTAGAATATTGTGATTTGTGATTAGATGTTACATAACGGTACACACCTCGGAATTTAAGCTGCTTTGCCGTACATAAAACAAAAATACGGTTTTCAAGTTTCAAGTGGAATATATAAACTAGTGCGTGGAAGCGGAGCCTAAGAAAAAATTAAAAAGACTCAAAATGGCGTCAGTGCTTAGAAGAAAACGCTGTAGAAAGCGTATATTTGGTTAAAATTGATGACTTTATTCTTAACTTACGTTATTAACGCTTTCGCGTTCTACGTAATAAAACGTTTGTAGTAGAATACTACAAGCCCTTCCAAGGGACTTTATCTGTAAGTGTTATTATGTTGCATATATTAAATTTTTATAATTTATACTACAAGTTTTTTTATATATTTGATTCCGCAATATTTTTTTGGGGGGTTACGTCGTGAATTCACTAGCTTGTGCTTGGAAAACTAATTTCTTCTAAATTACCTTTAATTTGCTTAAATAGAAGTATTTGTATATTAATTCATATTACCTATTCAAAAATATATAATTTCTAAAATGACGCTGTTCCTTAATAATATGTCGATTAATTTATTTCAAATGGATTAAATTGTTAATTTTTTCATGGGGAGTGTAGTAGCTCGGTAATGAGAAATGGGGAGAATTTAGTTTGCATTTCTCTAATAATTTTATTTTATTTTTGATACTAAATATAAATGATTGTGTTATTTCTAAAAATAACGTGGATCAATCGAACCGCCTAGATGCGAGCATACCAGGAACCAATAAGTATCGCAAGAGCGATAAAAAGCACAATATGTCAAAAGAGTGGTTTTCAGCAAAACTGGGTGATCACAGTAACCTTTAGCCGACATCGGTCCATCGGAAGTAGCAGCTTTCATAGGTGCTTTATAGTTTTTTACAAATATTTTGAAAAGCAACGAGTCTTAATATTTGAATAGGTTATACAATTTTCTCTATATCAATTGAAATTCCCAAATAAGCTAAAAATACCGAATACCGCCTTGTTCGGTAGTTGTTCTTAATTTATTTATGGCTGCAACAGCTTCCCACCGTTAGCATGTCATCTACGTAGAAATCCGATGATAAAATTCTTGAGCTGTTGGGTATTTGTTGTGTTTTTCTTGAGCTAGTTGTAAAAGCTTGAAAACTGGCAGCCGTAATACCATAGGTTACAGTGTTGAACCTGTAATCCGTGAAAGGCTTTCTAAGGTCATCTCTCTACAGAATTCTTTGAAAATCCCGATCATCTTTATGTATCGATACTTGTCTGCACATTTTTTTAATGTCGGTGGTTACGACAAACTTGTGCTTTCGTCATCGAAGTAGCATATCTGCGAGGACTTGCTGAATCTTAGGCCCGAATACCACACGGAGTTTAGTTGTGCTGCTATTGTGTTTTAGCGATCCGTAATGTGGGATACAATAACTTTGATAAACTGCCAGTTGTTCTTGTTCCGGTTGCACTAATTCCATACGATTGAGGTTGATGAATTTCTGGATGAACTGGTGATACATTTGTTTAAACGGTGGATCCCACACAAATTTTCTTTCCAGTTGTATTAGTCTGGCTACAGCCGATTTTTTAGATTCGCAAAAGTTACTGTATGTTCCAGTTATTTGTGTTGATGGTGATTTCGAGAAGCCTTTGAGTGAGTTTCTCGAAAATCAGCGCATCAATGTTTAGACGGAATGCACCACCGAACATGGGTGCAATTTTAGACTCTTAAAGTGACTGCAATTACCGGCTTGGTTTCCTCCGATACCCGAAAAGTTGACATCCATCGTTCATTTTTTGAGATTAAGCTTGTAGGCGGCTAAGGTGATTGGCCCACCAATACGCGATACCGCCTTCATTATTTGAGTAGGCAACAATACTGAAAACGCCGCGTTGGTGCAATGCATGAACGTGTGATTATGTACAGACGTCTTACAGACGATGCATACGTTCGCCTTGCATATGCATGAGCCACTTTGTTGCTTGAGGCATCTTTCACAGGGGTTCGAGGTGTTCACTAAGTTCAATATCGTCATTTTTTTAAATGGCCGCATTGGTCGAGCGGATGACGTTTGGAGCATGCTTTAACCCAACAAACATTAACAGTAGCAACGTTGATTCGCTTTGAAGGTTGTACAGCCGATAAATTACCTTGGGTTTTCCGTTATGTTGATTTAGCGCTGCCCATTGCTTCTAAAGGCTGGAATTTCTATTTCCAAGAAGTTGAAATATTATGTTATTGTTGGTAGCTCCCTTGGGTTGGGTAAAGTTAATTCACATAGCCGAATGGATTCTGTATCTAGTTTTCTGGATAGAGAACGCTACGAATGATTCAAATGTTGAACATAATTGTAAGCGTCTGCAGAAGCCGCTTGCAGCGTTGGTGCAGATAAAAGCGAGTTGAAATATTTGTTCGCAACGAGCAGGGGATTTTCTTGGTCTGTAGCAAATCTCATGCGTCTTGTTGATATGCGGCTTGTTGATATTTATCTGTAAGTATTCGAATGAACGAACTTCGTTATCCAGTTTGTACTCGATTTAATGTATATGTTGATATACTTGAAACATGAGTACGTCTTGTTTTTTGAACAGAGGGTTGTCAAGTTGCTCGATCGGTTCAATTCGAGGTGGCTCTGAACTGTTTTGATAATTAGTGTTGTTGTCTAGATTGTCGCCACTAAATTATGGCGATTGTAATTTATCTGATAGCGACGTTAATCGCTGTTGTAATTCATCCAGCAGAACTTCGTAATTTTCTGCTACGTGCTTCCTGGCTTTAAGATAGGATTCTTGTAAATAACCCTGACTTTTGCGATGGTCGCCGACTTTTCCATAATTCCGCCTCATATTGGGTATCTTATCGGCGATGATATCTTGTTGTTTAATGAATTCCTTTGTTCCGGGAGTCATGATGAGCTATACGTGAAAACTGGTGCGTATATTTGCGATTTAATTATTTAATCTCTGTTCTTTATGTGCACAAACTGATTCCGCTAGGTGACTTTACGGTAGAGTTGCTACTGTGTGTTGTAAAAACTGCTATGCTGATCTCGTTAACGCTGAGATCCGGCTCAAAGGACCATAAATAGTATAATACCACTGCGGCTCCAACCACAGATTGGAATTCGAATTTTTCTTATTGATTAGTTTTATTTAATGAGTAGTGCGCTTACCTTTGGTGAGGGCTTTGACCACTTTTCAATTAAAGAAAACTTTATAATTTTAATTATAGAAGAGAACAAGCAGGTTGGCTTTTTAAGTTTTTTTTAATTTATTTTACCAATTTTGTTGCTATATAACCAACACACAAACAAAAACTATACTTAAATTACAGTTGGAAATAGTAAAAGCTTACGATGACTAAGAGGGAAATACCAGCCGTGTGGTAGTATTAACGCAAATGGCCACGTTCCATATGGGCCCATATAAGAATATGTGAAAATCATACCATTTTCCTAGAAATATGATTTGCCGGAAATGATTCTTTGTGTTTTGAATAACTTATAAGACGGACTAACTGTGGCTAGTCGGGCAACACCATTCGTATAGTAGGATTTTTGCAATTTTTCAGATTCCATGTGGACCAATACAAAAATTTATAATTGCCATTCTCCTAGCAATATGATTTGCGGGAAATTTTTGATATTGTTTTGAGTTGGTAACAGTATAACATTGCTGGAATAATATTGCTGGAAACCAGCAATGTTATGTTTTTTTGCAAAATTTTTAATTTCCTGCGATCCAAAAGGAAGCCCATTATCAGTTACTATTGTCGTTGGCAACCCAAAGATTGAGAATATTCTTATCCATTTTTCAACCAAACTATTCGCATTGGTTTTTCTCATTTCAGCTACATCTAATAAAAATGTATGGTTTTGGAAGGGCAGAAAATTCATGTGTATTCAATCAAACGGATATTTTGCATCAGACCATGAACGTTCAAGAACTTCGTTCCTCCTATTCTGAGTTTGTTGACATACAGGGCATTGACTTACCAATACCTTAGTGGCTTCAGGAATTTTGACTCTTGTTTTCACAAGACAGGTGTATTCTTTTATTGTGGTATTCTTTGACTTCTTTGGATACCTCTGCTACTTTATCCGGCCAACTGTTGTTTACAAAATAATATAAATGCTTAATTTAGTATTGGATCATTTTATGGAGCCTCAATTATTTTCTCTAAATTAATAGGAAATCTGAAGAGAAATTAAACAAGTTGATTGAATCTAAGTCAATATCCGTCAATGGCTCCTTTGGCAAACTGGACGGTATTCAATCTGATAATCATCCATTGATAATATGATTGCCCATCTTTGTAGTTTTGCTGCTGCTACTCATGGTGTGGATTTTTTAGGATTGAATATTTCACGTAACGCATGATGATCACTAAATATTTTGAAACGTAATTCAAAAATAGGTTTATGGAATTTTTGGACTGCAAAAATTATCGCCAATGCTTCTCTGTGAAGCTGCGAATAATTTTTTTCTGCAGAAGTTAATGCACTTGACACAAAAAATACAGGTTTTTCCTACCCATTGACTATGTGCGACAATACGGCACCCACTCTGACCACTTGATATTTACGTCTTTTCTTAACAATTGGTATAATTTCCGCAATTCTACAGATAAATTTGGTATAAATTTAGTTTAGCAACCCAAGATACGACTGTAATTGACTTATAAACTTAGGAGTTGGAGCATTTAAGATAACTGTAATTTGTTCAGGATTTTGACTTATTCCTTTTTATGATACTAAAATCCGAGGTAACCAACTTGTTTTTTTAAAACTCTAGACTTTCCTAAATTTATTTTGACCTTATTCTCGTTTAATCGAGTTAAGACCTTATGAAAATTTTCTTCACAATCTGATTTGGTTTGGCCCCCAATGAAAATATCATCAAGATAGCACGAAACGTTTTTCAGACCTGACAGTATTTGAACCATAATTGACTGAAAAATGGCTGGAGCTGTTTTTATACCACACTAAACTTGCAAATATGTCATCAATCCTTGAAATATTATAATGCTCTGACTTCAAAAATATATTTATCGTTACTTTGAAATCTACGCATATACGGATAGTTAGGCTTGCCAACTGAATACGCACAATGAAATATCGGGTTTACACCCTCTTCTAACAAGATCTCTACACTATATACTTCTATAAAACATTGCTCTCATCCCGATTTTAAAACATTTAACCAAGACTGCCCAATTAATGGTTTAAAATGTATGTCGATATTGTTTTGTTGATTGACTCGGTTTGACTGACTGGTAATTTACTGCCGAATGTGAGGACCTATTGATTGTTTTAGTCTCTATTGCCGACATCTTCATATTTGATGCTAATTCGCAATATTTTTCAAAAGTTTCATCCGATTTGCTCAAAAGTTCTGGCTGAATTGAACTTGACTTCAACCCCACGATAAATTTATTCGAAAGCGCATCGTCTTAAAAATTCAAAATACATGCATGATTGTGATAAACTTTTTTTGCTTGGTTATAAACTCGGCTATTGTTTCGCCATCTAATTGTAATGCGTGCATAAATTTAAACCGTTCTACTCGTTTGTTGGCCTTTGGTGCGAAATGATCCTTTACTACTTTGACTATTTCCCCGTACTTTAAATCGGTGACATAAGGGTTGTGAGTGACTTTCAAATTGTATAAATTTTTGGTCCAGCGAGAATTATAAAATATTTCACGTTTGTTTAATCCATGCAATTTTTTTCTGGGACCGAAACACTCAAACACTCAATTGGTGCCAACTCGAAGACGTCCTCTTTCATATATTCGAATAGGTCATGAAACTATCATTCAAATTTGTGAAAACGGGACACGAATGAGATTTTCAACATGGTTTCCAACATTTAAAACTTTATATTTTCAATTGGAAATTTTTGGTATTTTCGTCTTTACGCTTTTGAAGTTAGACCTACACTATTATAGTCCTAAACCAACAAAAATTGGTAAAAATTAAATAAAAATGACATTTAGGCGAAATATTTAAATACTTTACTAATCTTTTCTATCCACAGAACAAAGGATTTTTTTTGAGAATTTGAGTGTCTCGAGATTTAATATGTTTATACCAACTTCTGTATGATTTTCTAAATTAGGAGTAATGAACTAGGTGTGGAACATATTAGATCTCGAGATATTTAATTTCTACTAAAAATCCTAAATTCTTTAGTATAACACGAGTTGGTGGAGTAACCGTTTAAGCACGTAGATCACATAAGATTTTCAAATGGTTTGGAAGTTATTTTGATAGTTCTAGCCTAGAGCTCTCAGAAAATCGTACATACCTAGGTGATTAATATGTTAAATCTTAGGATATAATGGGAATACAAATAAATTCGGTCTGTTATCATAAAGTGGCTCTGACTATAACAAATGTTTTGTAGTGACAGCTGATTTCCGTTGTTTCAGACATATTAGACATCTGCCGTTAACATACAGTTTGTATAGCTTTGAGTTGCATACAAAACGTGTTTTTAGGTATTGAATTCGGATTTTGTGATAACTAAACAGCATTTGCGGGAAATGTTAATTTTATGTTTTAATTGAAAAAAAAAACAGTTGCGTCAAACGCAAGTGGAGCTTACTGGTACATTGCGGCTGACTCAACAAACAATTTCCGTACGATTAAAATCTATGGGCATGATTCAAAACAAAGGCAATTGGATCGCTTATGAATTGAAACCAAGAGACGTGGAGAGGCGATTTCTTTCTTGCGAGCAGCTGTGTATTTTGTGGGACCAAAGAGGCGTTGTGTACTAAGAGCTGATACAACATGGCGATTCCATTACGGGCGAGCGCTACAGACAACAATTATTTCGTTTGAGCCGTGCATTATGAAAAAAAACGACCGGAATATGAGGAGAGGCATGATAAAGTTATTCTTCTGCATGACAGCGCTCCGCCTCACGTTAAAAAAGTCGTCAAAAAATGGTCACTGGTTGGTTCACCGGCAGGTCACCGGTTCACTTCTTTCGAAGAAATTGAAAATTGGCTTCAAACTTGGATCGCCTCAAAAGACGAAATGTTTTTCCGAGATGGGTATCGAAAAATGCCTGAGAGGTGGGAACATGTCGTAAGCAGCGATGGACAATATTTTAATTAGTCTGTTCATTCATTTAATTTAAAAGAAATGCATTTTTTAAATTAAAAACACGGACCGAATTAATTGTACTCCCAATAAATTTGCTAATAAAAGCCTTCCTTAACTAACATTAAGTGAAGAATCTTCCGAAAATCAGTTCAACACTAAACAAATTGATTTAAGTATTTTAAAAATACGCCTAAATCTCATTGTTTCAGGATTAATTTAGTTCTAACTTCAAAAGCGTATACAGGCGTGTGAAATTTGTGCTAAACTAACGTTAGTGAAATTTGCCCGAAATCTGTCCTAAAAAGCAACAATAACAAAAAGGTGTAGACGTGTTTGTAGAATCTCTCGATATAACGAATTTTTGTAAAACGTTTCGATATAATGAATTTTTAAACGGGCAAATTTGTATTGATCTTCTATACTCGTAAATCTCATGTACGGTTTTCCAAAATTTCCCGGAAAAATATTCCGAGTCTCTAATTGGCGCTTATTTAGAGATACTTCGAGGTCCTAT
The DNA here is from genome assembly GCA_963691935.1 of Nephrotoma guestfalica. Classification (NCBI taxonomy): domain Eukaryota; kingdom Metazoa; phylum Arthropoda; class Insecta; order Diptera; family Tipulidae; genus Nephrotoma; species Nephrotoma guestfalica. The sequence goes on from OY829915.1 coordinate 19,608,871, forward strand.
ATAAGAGACAAACACGACTCAACTTTACTCTGAAAAACTGGGCTAACTTCATATGCCTGAGACGTAGCATAAAAAGAGTCAAGTCATAAATCAAAAATAATTCAACCGGAGTATTTTTATAAACAAAAGGCAAGAAGAATCTTAGAACTTTTGCCTAAGCACTCCTAAAATACATTCAGAAATCTATGGACATCTGCGCGGTGACAGAAAAATTGGAAAACTATTTGAAAAGCCACAATTGTTTAAAATACCGTTCCCCACACTCGTGGGGCTTTGGTATAGCTATTCGGTCATATAGGTGAGACCCCGTGAACATCTCTAGCATCTTAAATGTAAAAGTAGAAATATTGTTTAAAATTTTAGTAAATTACATCACAATTTTCTCCTGGTTATCTCAAGCTGTTAGAAAATTGTTTGTTCTCACTACAGGACAAATCCAATTGGAATTTGTTGAAATTTAACAGTGTATGTGGATGAGCATAGTGAAATCCGATGGGTGAGCGAAATAAATCTTGTTCGTTATTCAATATGTCTACATAAGGACATCGTAACTAAATTTTTCTAATTTTAAAAATATGGATCTATGGAATAAACTGTATATCGCCATTTATTTGCCAACAAGTAGGTACTGGTGCAGCGCTATAATCGCAACAACTAAAAATAAATTATGCATACTCGAATTGCTTGGACAATTTTATTTTTTATTGTACAAGAATTTTATATTTACATAATACATATACACAATTTCAATATAAATATTATAAATAAATAATATTTTAGTATTTTTAAACAAATAAATAACAAATTTCTACAATTTATTAATACTTAAATCTACATTTTAGGATTAACAATTTATTTTCATGTCACAAGAAATGTCTAAACATTAAATTTTACCACACATTAAAATTACCGTTACTATTAAAATTTAATAAACGAATCTTAAGGCTAATTATTGTTTAATACATAAATAAGTTTTCTATTTAAACAGCAAGTTGATTTAGATACTTATAGGTAATTTCTCTGAACGTTTCACATATCTTAACTTTTTGATTTTATTTGATCTTATTCTTAAAATATTTTCAAGCTATATGCTCTCCGTACTGTATAAATTAATTTCCTTCTTTATGTACTCGTACGTATACGTTCATACTATCGGGAAATACCACGAAAATAAAAATTATTTTTCTCGAGGAAAACGTGAGTGGAAATCGAATGATAAGACGTAAAATGGTAAAATGAAATTTAAAAAAAATTAAAACTGGGTTATAAATAAAAATTCTAGGCGAGTTTATAAAGTACTATGTGCTAGACAGGTAGTTTTTGTATTCAAGCTAAATAATTTATTTTTTGTTTGATTTTATACTAAAGTTCTCTCAATATAACCTCTATCGTTTCAAAACCGTAAAACCAGCGAAAATTTATAGCTGGATTTATCGGCTTAACGAAAAACCAAATCCAGCATATTTATCTACTGTGAGAGATGGTCCTAAATGCGGAACCAGAATAGATGGCGCCAAACTAGCTTTGTGACTACAAGAGGCTCTGAATTAAAAATATCTCGAACTATCTATTTCCGAGAGATGTCACGACACCATGGATTATAACAACTCTCGCTGTTTCGTATATAAGTCAACGATGTGCCGGGGCTCGTGTGATTCCAACTTGGAATTGGCATCGGGTACAAATCTAATTCCGATTTTATCAACATCGTAGCTCTGAATCGCTAGGAAGCTAGACAATATCCTGGAAGAGGTCGGTAGTTCCTTTTCCGTGGTATCGCCAAAACGCACAATTGTTTCATCTGGAAACACAAACAATCCAGAAGTCATTCTTGACAAGTAAAGCTGAATGCTTTTTAGGTCCAACAATTTCCTCCCGAAACTGTCAGCATGTTATGTGCCGGAAATTTTCTTCATCTGTAAATGCGCTGATGATAACTAATAAGTGGTCTTGTAATTTTATATCCAAAATTACATACAGTTAAAGTTAGCCGACTCGCTCCAGCCGAAAATTGTCGATAATGTAGATTCGGCTGTAACAACTAAAAAAACCGAAAAAAGTCGGAAATGCAGATTCGGTTGTAACTGCTAATATTTATAAACCGAAAAATGTCGATAATGCAGATTAGAAATAGTACGAATTATCCGCTAGTAAAAGTCGGTAAGAATGATTCGTATACATAGCAAGCCTAAAATGTCGTTAAATCAAAAAAATACATTTGGTGTTAAACAGTAATTTCTTCTTTAATCCAAAAAGTTTAGTTCGTTGCATTAAATGCATTAAAACTATAATACAAAACTATTTTACCACTGAAACAACTCGAAGAAATATATGAAGCAAAACCTCAAAAATTTCAGGTCAAATTTCATGTTGGGAGTCCAGGAACAGTCGATTGAATATATTGCACACACAAAATTTGAAAATTTCTAAATATTGACCGTTTAAAGTGTGATGACTGGGAATAGATTCAAATGATAGGTCTTAGTGGTGCTCATTCGTGCAAAAAAAATCAGGTCAATATATCGATCCCAACATGAAAACTGACCTGAAACTTTTTCCAGGTATGAGCATCACTAGGACCTTTCGTTTGATGCTATTCACAGCCATGACACTTTAAACGGTCAATTATTAGAAACTCTCAAATTTTGTTTACGTTTTTAAAATGATATTCAATAGAAGGCACTTTATTTGAAATATTATCTGGACATGTCACTATAGATGCATTTCCCATTTAACCTCCCCAAACATCTAATAAAACACTAAGAAAAATTTGCTTTAGGTAATTTGTTCCTAAAAAACAGGAAAAATAAAAATTTCTAATATAATTAATTGATTTCCGACATAAAACGTGTATCTGCATTATCGGCATTTCTCGGCTGCAGTTGTATATGTACGCGTTACCGACAATTATCGGCTGTCATTTCCGTTTGATTAGTTTTAATCTGCATTATCGACATTTTTCGGCTGCACGTGTTCGGCTAACTTTAATAGGGTCCAAATTACTAATATCTGGAGTGGTTATCAACTCTGAGTTTGGTGTCCTCCGAAACCAGTAGTTATCTGCACGGGCTCCCTGATAGGATTAACCAATGTTAACCAAAAGATGGAAGATTTTTCACTGGTTTCTGGCGTTGGCTGGTTTCTGTATCGCATACTGATGTCTGCCTAATTCAGGAACCTTACCTACATGAAGGTGTGGTTTCTGGATTGAATACGATCAATGGTAATATTCTTTATATTAATTCTGGCTCCAAAAACCTAACAATCACAGTGCCACTCTTATTCATGCGTGCGGCTCAGAAAGTTATACAAGTGCTGCAAGCCACAACACTTCTTATGGGCAGTCATAACATTAACAGCAAAAGTGCGGATTACTACTTTATTTTCTTAGCTCCTCGGACTTTCAAATTCTCAATACAGGATATGAACCAATTTTTGTCAATTCCATTCGTCGTGTAGTAAATTTGGTAAATTTTATTTTAATCAAAATATTTTCCATTGCAATCTAGGACTTTCGACCATCTTTCTGGCAATTTATAGATTCCATCGAAAACAAACTCTTTGTCTTTTCATGCGATCTATTCGTCGATCCAATTTTTTAATTTCTTCGTGGTTTCTGAAGTTCTGATCTTGAAGATCGCTTTGCATTGATTGAAACAAACAGTAATCTGATGGGGCATAATTTGGTGAATAGGGAGCATGCGGTAGAATTCTAGCGTATTTTTACTTGTTTTGCAACATGTGGTCGATCATTTTCGTGCAGCAAAATCACTTTACGCTGTTTGTTGGCTGGAATCGGACAATTTTTGTTGGCAATTGTTCTTGGTTATGTTCAGCAGTAATAGTTTCATTCGGTTTTAACAGCTCATAGTACACCACTCTTTTTTGATCACACCAAATGACCTTACTTCCACGAATGTTTCGTTTTGCTCTTGATGTGGATGGTTATTGTAGTAAATCCATTTTTCATCGCCAATTTGAGAAAAAAAATGCCATCTCCGCTGTCTTGCAAGCACAGAATTGCAACCCGTTAAACGATTTTCAATGTTGGCTTCAGTCAGTTCATGTGGTACTCATTTTCCTTCTTTTTTAATCATTTTCATGGCATGTAAACGTTTACTTATGGCTGCTGTTTGAGCTGAGTTTTCCTTCAATAAAGGTTCCAATTCTTCATCTTCGAATTTTTTTGATTCACCAGAACGTTCTTTGTCACTGTCATCAAAATCACGACTTTTGAATCGTTTAAACCAGTTCTCGCAAGACTGTTGAGTTGATGCATGTTCACCATAAGTTTCTTGAACAAACGAAAATTATCAGCAGTTTTTTCTTTTGATTAAAGCAAAAAAGTAATGCTGTTTTGTTGATACGAAATTCGACATATTGTTTACGCTTTCACGAATAATGACAAACTAAATTTTAGTCGAATATCAACATTTTAAAACGCCGTAGGTGTCATTGTAAAATAATGTTTAGTACTAAAGTTACGCCATCTCTTAGGAAATCCAGAGAACTAAGTTGGATGTATAACTGTCCACTTATCAATTGTAAATGTCCACTGGGAACGTTTATCTATCAAACTGTCGGATATTTTCTACATCCCTAGTAAAATTGAATCAGTGGAGGAATTTGAATCTTTGGCATCATCACTATGGAGTGCTATATCTTTTGTTAAAAGGTTAAGGTAAATTGCTATGCGATTTAAACAAGTAACAAAAAAAAATCAAACATTCATGCTGGTGAAGATAATTTCCCAAAATTATGTGAAGAAATTGACAGCATGTCAGCTGTCTGAACAACGAAAACTTTACAACTTTCAAAAGGGCGGTTGGAGAATTGCTTCTGTCTCTTCATTTCACGGGCAGAATCATCATCAATCCGTTTGATATTGCTGGTTATAACATTTTAAATAAAAAACTTGTTTGATATTTTTCAAATTTGCGTGGCGTTTGGTCCTGTTCTGAGCTCCTGAAAAGCTTCCGAAAATCAGTCTATCTTCAACCTTCCTAAAGTGTTTAGAAACGATCATTGATTGATAGGCTTATTAGGCTTAGGGCTTATTACCAAACTTCTTTACTACGATCATAGACGCTTCAAAATATACAAAAATATTGTGAATTATATTTTATCTATAAAATCCAAAAAAGGAGTGTGCTCCCGCCCTTAATTTGCTCTTCAGTAGTCCAGGTTCTTCACTCAAAACTATGTTTCTGAACTTATAAAAACTATTTTAGGCAAATACTTCAACGTTTTAACCAAGCTGGTGGAACAAGCTCTTCACATTGTGGAGGTATATGGTGTGTTGAAGAGCATCCATGGTAATCCATTTAAAACTGACTTATTTGGTTATGAAAATCCTTATGCAGCGCACAAACTACAAAAAGCTACTGATACTTTCTGGCAGTGCCACTGGCGCCTTGTCTTCGATTCCACTTAATTCTATGAAATCCATTCATTTACTTCCAGCCTGCTCTGCTGCTTGTAGATTAAAATGTAGTGGTGCGTCCAATAAACGTGTGCTATTGAATCACCCAGTAAAAATAAAGGCCTACTATCAAAGGCGTGCTACCCAGGACACTTTAAAAATTCACTTTCTAGACATTTTCAATTCCCAGGCTTTCCAGACGAAAACTTTCACTAAAACCTTTGATTTGAAATACTTTCTAGCAGTGTTGTGAGTCTACGCGTATTTCCTACACGTTGGTGATGACAATTCTGTAAACAATCGATTTTTCCGTAACCAATGTCGATAATTGGTAGCTTATGTAAACAATTCGTAAGAAGCGTAGAATATTTTTTTTTATTTTTTCGTTTTGACGTTTCCGCACACGGTTGCCACTTTAGAGTTTCAACAAGTTAAGATTAGGTTTGACGTTTAGTTATCTCTTTATATCACAGATGTCACTATTTAGTCATTTCTTTACAAAAATATAATAATTTTGAAAAAAATATTTGAACTGCAAACTAATCCCTGAATACAAAGAAGATGTCGGTAGACAGAAAACCAATCGGTCGGTTTTAATTATCATAACGTGACGCAACTTCCTGCAATCATTTAAGTGCACGCGATACTGTATACGAAATTTTTGTAGGACCACTATAAAGTTTAATTATGTCCAGTAATTGTGTATACCTTACACAAGCTAAACTGGTTTGTGCCAATCGTGACAATTTCTTCAGCACGTTTGTATTTTTTACTGTTCAGGATCCATGATGATTTAAAAATGAGTGCATCGCCTATGCTCATCCGCTAAATTTCTGGAATTGTATTAAGCCCATGTAGAATACAATCTAAATCATTGTTCTTGTATGGACCATCGGCTCGCCCAACCATTTGGATAACCGATTTTCTGGTATCGAATCACTTTTTAGCAGTATTTATGCCAACATAAGTTTTTGTTCACTCGGTGAAGCTACTTCAAAATGTATTTCTCGAATATCTCTTGGTAGTTAAATTAGCAGTCAGAGTTTGACATTTCATTTTCTGATTTTTTTTTAAATGTTAATTAAATATTGTTGTTCATTGTACATTAACATTTTGTCCACTATTCACTTTTACTTTTTAACACAAGTGTCTATCGTTTTTCAATTTTTCGAAATTGTCCAAGCTAACGCTTTTTCAAATATGGAGTAACAATAAGCTCTCCATCTTGAAATGGTTCCATTTTCAAAGGAATCATAGAATTTCGCTGATTGCTAACAGAAAATGAAATTTTCGACATTGTCGACATATTACCTACATTCTCTACATTGCCGACTCAATCCTTTTAATTATATACATACATTGTCTACACTTATATATCTACACAACAGTACTTTCCAGCCATGAGATTTTAACCTTGTTAAAGTTATGCTGCTGAAGCTAGTCGAAAATTTCAACCGAGAAAAGCCTGCATTATCGACATTAGCCGAAAATTACATGTTATTGAAGATAGCAGGAAATGTTCGCCGATTTTTTTTTTAAAATCAATATCACATAATTCGAATGTTTAAAGGCCATTTTTATAATTTGTCGTACTAGGGGAGTATGAATTTGGGCTGTGACACTAACAGTGAACACCTGTGCCAAAAATTAGGCCATATTTTTTGTAGCATGACAGTGAAATAAATTAAAAGCTGGATGCATGTTTAGTGGTAATTTGGACTGGGTGAAGCTTGATTAGATTCAATAACATGTAAGTTTCGGATAATATCAACATATTTTTGTACTAGCATCTGACACAAAATATGTCGGTAATGCAGGTTTTCGCCTGAAATTTTTCACTAACTTCAGTAGCGCGTTCAACTTAGGGAATAGTTCCCAGCTGAAGGTAACAATGATAATGCAGATAGTGTATGTGCTATCTAAGCCGAAAATATAATATGTTATGTCAAATTTCAGTTTCCTTTTCATGTGGAAAGCCTAGGAAAACTCCTTTGAATATATCGTATACAAACAAAATTTCAAAATTTCTCAAAATTCAACGTTTAAAGTCTCATATGGTTGGAAAATATATGAGATAAAAGGTTTTAGTGATGGTTACTCATGGAAAATATTTCAGTTCACTTCTCATGTAGAAATTTAAGCGTTGAATTTTGAGAAATTTTCAAATTTTGTTCGTATACGATATATTCAAACGAGTTTTCTCAGGCTTTTCACATGAAAAGTGAACTGTTTTACTTACATTCACAACACTTTAAAGGTTGAATTTTAAAAAAAATTAAAATTTGAATGGATGATACGAGAATACAAGTTTCCTAATAGGAAAATTATTTTTTCCGAACGCTTTAAGGAAAAAGGCTATTTTGGGCTGAGATAGCAAAGACACTATCTGCATTATCATTTTTTCAGAAATTTTCATATATTGGAAGTAGTTTTAGTTTAAATTAGTTTCCCAGGCTTTTTACATGAAAAGTGATCAGAATTGTTTTCTAGAGGTAACCATTACTAGGACCTTCTATTTGACTTAGTTTTTCAGTCAAGCTTGTTTCGTTATTTTAAATCTGCATTGCCGACATTTTTGGAATACCAAATTTAAATGCAGGTTTTTTGACTGAAATTTTTGACTAACTTAAGTAGCGCGTTAAAGTTAGGGAATAGGTTCCAGCTGAAGGTAAAAATGATAATGCAGATAGTGTCTGTGCTATATAAGCCGAAAATATACTCTAAAATGTTATGTCGAATTTCAGTTCGCTTTTCATGTGGAAAGCCTGGGAAAACTCGTTTGAATATATCGTATACAAACAAAATTTCAAAATTTCTCAAAATTCAACGTTTAAAGTCTGATCCTTTAGTCATGGTTACTCATGGAAAATATTTCAGTTCATTTTTCATGTGGAACTTTAAACGTTGCATTTTTAGACATTTTCAAATTTTGGTTGTATACGATATATTCAAAGGAGTTTTCTCAGGCTTTCCACATGAAAAGTGACCAGAATTGTTTTCTAGAGGTAGCCATTACTAGGACCTTCTATTTGATTTAGTTTTTCGGTCAAGTTTATCTCATTATTTTGAACCTACATTGCCGGCATTTTTGGAATACTAAATTTAAATTGTTGTAACATAATCTGTATTATCGACATTACCAATTTTAACAACGGACAATTTTAACGGACTGTTAAGGGACATTTAAAGGACTGTTAAGATTTAACAATTTTAACGCCATATGGGCGTGCTACTACTTCGGATTTGTAATAAATCTAGATATTGAAAAGAGATTAACGTCATTTACAATTACAAAATATTTAACCAAGTTTTGTGAATATCTTACGTAAGAGTGATTACCATTTCATTGTAAAATTTTGAAATTAAGTTTTGAAATTAAGTTTTGATGTAAGCAAAATATTTAATAATTAAATTTACATTGAACATTTGATTTTACATTCGTAGTTATTCTGAACCAATCAGGTACTTATCCCGCATTATAAGTAAGTCATTTGTTAATAAATTTTACTTACTAAAAATAAATTTTTATAAAAAAAATGTTAAACATTACAAATGTTAAGCATTTTATACAACGCATGCCTCATAAGATTATTTTAGTTACACAAAATTATTGTTAAATTTCATTTAAATATTTTCTTTTCTTATAAATCAGTCGATATAAATTTTTCCTTAATTAATTAGTTAATTAAATCAATAATTTATAAAAAATAACAAACTAATACTAAATCTTATTAGAGATTAACCCCATGTGCGTTTACCTGCCGGACAATTCCAAACACTTCGTAGATTGCGACGAGTGGACGGGGCGCCCGCGTCCTGTACCAATTGCGGCTCGAACAAATCGTGATGGCGCTCATCCAAATTTATGATGTAATTTACATTGTGCTCGGTACAAATTATTAGCTAAGCCGAGACATAGTATTCGCGACGCTTTTGGCATTTTTGATGTGCTATATAACAAAGTGCGATACTGATTAGGATTGCTATCGTGATGCCCATGCCGATGCTGACCCACATAATTTCCTCGTTAATTCCGACGTAGGAGCGTCCTGCAAAATTTTTTTTTATAGAAAATGATTTATTTTTTAATTTAAATTTTAATAATTTACCATTGTAGTAGTTATTCGAATAACCTACTTTGCCGGCAACACGACCGGCTGGCATTATTTAACGATTTTTTTTTATACTGTCGTGGCTCCTTGAATTTGGATAAATTATGGCACGTTTTCAACTAAGTTTTAAATTATAAAATTGGCGAAAAATGGGTAACCTTGCTTATCCTTAATCGGTTGATTTGTGTATCTACCCTATTCCATCGTTTTCCCCATCGCTGACTGCATAAAGAATATTTTCCAAAGTATTTTTGTTTCCTTCGTGTTCTTCTGGTCGTTTATTATTGTAAATGCTAGTTGGCTGCCTTCTGTATTGAAAAACTTATTAACTTTTATCTCCGTCTGCTTTTATATTCTTCCTGTTTGTCTGAAAATATATAGTGGAAAATACAGAAAATTATGAGATTATTTTGAGCTTTAGAATTTTTTTTGTATTATGGGTGCAAGCAAATAAAAACATAATTATGCTTAAGGAATGTTATGATTCGCATACATACATGTATATGAAGTATATCAAAAGACGTATAGGATGATAAAAATTGTGTGACCTTAAGGTATACCGCAAATAATCCGATTATATAAACAATTCGACTTCGAGATTGCTCTACTGCTTATTAAATAAGTAACATCGCACATTTTCCAAAATTTTCCTCATTCGTTAGTTTTCTAAGAAAGTACAAAAAAGGGTTGAGGAAGGCACAAAGGGGATCTTAGAGAATCTTCTGTTGTACAGGGGAGGAGGTCTCTGAGATTTCTCGCCTTAGGCAAAAACCCAGCTAGCCCTAGTTGTTTAATTAGACCGGACAATCTCAATAGATATGGAGGGAATCATGGACAGGGAACGAATCCTGTGGGCGCTGAACGGTTTTAAGTCTTATAAATCAACGGGCCTAGATCGGATTATACCAGCAGAGATCCAAAAGAACTCGGCAGTCATCCTTCCCTGGCTGGAGGTTATCTTCGGGGATGTCTGGAACTGGTCTATAGTCCTAAGAAATGGAAGGAGGTCAGAGTAGTCTTTATTCTGAAATCGGAAAAGACCTCACATGCTTGTCCAAAGGACCTGAGGCCTTTAACTCTACCATCATTTCTGTTGCAAACCTTGGAAAGGGTGGAAGATGTAGTTATTCGGACTGAGCCGAAAAATTCAAATTGAACCAAGAAATTGGGCAATGTCGCAGCATGCGTACTATAAGTACGCACAATTGAGAAGTCAATTTACTCGCAAGAGTTTTGTACGGTAGCAATTCTGGACATGGAGGGTGCCTTTAATAATGTAAAAACGAAGGCAATCATGAAAGGATAGTTATTTTTGAAGTTCACCCTATAAGTAGGTTGATAAACCAGATGTTGGGGAAGTCCACCATAAGCGTATCTAGATGAAGTAGCGATAGCTGTCTCAGACAAGTATATTGGGTACGATTAGGGGTATTATGAAGAATTCACTTCTGATCGTTACGAATTGAGCCAGCAAATTTGAATTAGGGGTCAAGCCCTTTAAGACGGAGCTGATACTATTTACTAAAAAATGAACGGCACTAGACTGGCTTTTGCTGACACAGCGAGATTTTTGGGGTTAATCTTGGACAGTAAGCTCAGCTGGAAGCGTAACATTATGGAAAAAGTGAATAAGGCTAATGTAGCAGTTTGCTCGTATAGGAACGCCATAGGTAAGAGCTTGGGTTTGAATCCAGAGCTGGAGAAGGTGCAAAAAACAGCCAACATGCTTATAAGCGGGTCGCTTTGGACAAGACCTACACGCGCTTTAGAGGTTATGTCCCACGAATCGAATTTTTTGGTAAGAAGATGGCAGCCAATGTGGCTACGAGACTCTCGGCTGTCTCTCAGTAGAATTGTGTTCAAGCGGACTACTCGACGATAGCTAGATCACTAAGGGAAGAACTAGCGATTCTAGATTATATTACACCAACGTTGTGCTTTGATACCGATTTCCGCACCACCTGTCCTTCGAGTGAATCCTGGAGGAACGGATCAATACTGGAACATGAGACAGTGCAATTTGTCACGGATGGCTCTAAGCTAGACGGCAAGGTATGAGCCGGAGTCTTCTGTGAGAAGCTTAATGTTAATATATCTGTTCATCTCCTGACCAGGCTGATGTGGTGGCGATCGAGGAAGTCGTGACATAGTTGACGCATTACGTGGCATCCGTGAGGGAAATCGCAATTTATGTGGACAGTCAGGCGGCGGTCAGGCCTCTAGAGGTGGTTTGTCTGATGTCACGAGTGACGCTGGATAGCCGATCATATTTTAATGTGATGAGCGAGTATTTCAGATGCAGCCAGAAAGGGCAGCTCTGAAGATGAGAGGTGGACTCTCACGTGTAGGGTAGCACAACAGGTTTGGCCAACACTGGACTTGCAGCACTCCAAAGCAGTATTATCCCTGAGAAAACGAGAGATTGGTCGAGGGATACTGACGGGACACTGCCTTTTTGGAGGAAAGTCGAGAAGCCTGGGTCTACAGACGAATGATTTTTGTAGAGAATTTGTATGGACGAAGAAGAGGAAGAGACTTTAGATCACTTCCTATGCTCGCGTCCTACACTATCAGATAGAAGGCATACGTACTTAGGTGTGTACGGTATGTATGGACAGCCTTTTGGAACTCGCGGACTGTGGAGTACGAGATATTTTACCCCACATAAGTAGCTCTGGATGATTTCAACGGGAGTAAAGGGAAGATAGGATCTTGTGGTATCACAATGGGCCTCAGTGTGCGATAGCAGCCACTCTACTCTAACCGAACCTAACCTAGTTGTTTATGTCCTCGTGATTTTAGAGCATCCGAACAGGGTGACCCTTTCATCATCTTCGTTTTTTTTTGCATTTCACTAGAATCCAATAAGCGGCATTGGACTGAGAATCGTTTCTTGATCATTTCCTCTCGATATTCGTGAGCTAACCGATCTCTTGCTCTTGCCTTTCAGAGAGCCTAGGCTTATTACTATGTCTAGTGCTTTTTATTATTAAAGGCTTGGTAATTATTTTTCTCCATAGTCACACCACTTAAGGATAAGCACTTCGTACAGAGGCTAGCAGCTTTCTGATAATATCAACGACACCCAATACCAATTTACGCCTACAACTTTCGAAGTCCATTGTATCTCTTTACGCAGGGGGAATTATTTAGGGTAATGGAAGAAACAGGCGTGCAGCCATGTATTTGCTGTCTAAGGTGCTTCTTAAATTTTAGGCTCATATCAATTTCAACTCTCATATTCAAATGAGAGCGTCGAAAAATTTGAAAGTTCACCAAAATCAATCGTTACAGATTATCGCTACTTTCGAATTAGAACTGCCATCCAACTTTTTCCGTCTGTAGCTGTCTTGGCGATTTCAATGACGTGTTGAATGAGTCTTTCGAATTTAATTTTGTTTCTCGGCAAGTTCTCAGGTTTTCTTTGCTAGAGCTTTTTTCCTTTAGGCAACAGAATTAAACGTTCCCCCTTTAATCGTTCCGGCTTTCCCAGTATGCATTGTGTACACGTCAGGTTTATTCCCTTTCGACGAATTTTGTTGTTGGTATAAAGTAGTTACAATTATATTTAGTATCGCAGGTGGAAGGCGAGGCATCTAGATATCTCAGTCTACTCATGATGATTTTCATCTAATTAACAGAAAAACTTTTTGCAGAATTGGCGTTTGTCCATTTTGATTATCTAAATAGTTAAATAGTTTTTAAAGGCGGAAATGTCATCTTTGAAAAAAGTTGATGAAACACAGAATATTCGAGAAGTGTTACTCCTTTGCTATTCGTGAATGGCTTCCCTAAATGGATTGGACTTCCACTCTCCGTGAAACCTCACAATGTTTTAGTTCAACTGAATGAACTTTTTAACCGATGTGCTTTTTTCAATACCTATGCTAAGCACCGGCTACTCCCTGCTATACAGTGATGGTTATACCTGTTTTGGCCAGGCACAAAATTTTCTGTTTCATTGCTCTCTATTGCTCCAATAGCGTGTCTTCTGCACGTATATCCATACTACCTCCAGCAATTGAACTTCAGAGTTCATCATCAATTGGCGTTAATTGGCGCTTTCAGGTTACAAACCAGAAGGCAACATATTGAGCAAATTGCTGATGATTTCACTAAGCATGATGGCAATAGTAATTGGCAGACCTGAAACGGCACCAACAGGAATGACGCTTGCTGGATCATTAAAAATAATAATTTTTTACATACCAGAAAGAGTTGAAAAGTGAGAGAATCGGACCGTTCAGCAGAGTGGAAAACTCCGTAATAAATACGGTTCACAAATTGCACTGAATGTTGTTACCGAGAGCTCAACACGAAAATTGGAAAAAAATTTGAAACGTCAGACATTCCATCATGGAACTCATTTTAAGTATTTCAAGGCTCAAGATGTCGACTGCGTCGATAGCAGAAAAGAGATGTCCATCCACTGAATCAATACCCATGCAAAAATTTAATTCGGACGGCGTTGCTGTACTAGAATTACTTGTAAAAATAAAAGCGAAAAGACTGATAAACATCGTTCAGTGTCAAATAGAATTACATTAATCATACACTAGGCGAGGCGATATAAAGTTTAAGGAGGTGCTTCAAATGTGGGAAGCTGGGTCACTATGGCCGAGGAAGGCTGATTTTCGAGATAAGCAACATAAAAACTGCTCCTCTCAACAGGAAACGGGAATACGAGAAATTACAGAGCGTTCAAAACAGCCAGAATAGGCAGGTAAATGACTAGTCCAAAACAAAAAATAAAAGGCTGTGTAAAGAGAATGCATGGCCAGAGAAGGCAAGGAGGGATTGGAGTGCCAAGAAGAGGAACCAGCCTTACATCCTTCGGGGAGGCCCATCATAAGAGTTAATTACGTTTGTTAAAGGTGAGTCATGGAGTGTAGTTGGTTGTTTAAGAGGAGGCAATCCCGAAGACTGCAACGGAGAGGCGTGCTGAGGTGGCGTGAATTTAAGGTCGGAAAAGAAATCGGCAACAAACTTAAACGCTGTTTGTGACTAGTCAAATACTATACATGGCCATATAGGTGTAACGTAGAAGCTATTTACGAGGCTTGACGATCGATCCGCACAAGAGAGCACTATCTAGCGTCAGGGATAAATTGGAGACGCAATACGACCACCTTGAAAGATGTAAGCATTTTAAATTAGATTAGTTGGTGTGGTTGTACACAAGGCGAAAAGAAAGATCTCATTTCAAAGGGTTGTATCGGATACAAGGAAAGCTTGGAGGTTCACGGAAAGATGTGAAATGCGATAAACTGAAGCAATACAACATGGGGCGAGTCTATTATTGACGAAACATTTTACCATCTTGTGGGGGTAGTGTTACAAATTATATTTTGCCCAAACATAACACTTGGTGGTCGAGTGGCTAAGGTGTACAAGTCCAAGTGTTTTCATCTGTGCGGTCGCAGTAGAAGTATTCCTCTATGTACACAAATTAGGTATAGGGAATTCACATTTCGCTGATTCGAATTCACCTGCAGTGCTTAGGCTCAGACAGGGGAATCATTAAAATTTATAGCAACTCAACGCCTTGTTTGATCTCTTCTTCGGCATTATACGAGAAAGAGCCTTGCTAGTTTTGGCATCGATTTAATTGAATTACATCCACAG
Source organism: Nephrotoma guestfalica (assembly GCA_963691935.1). Lineage (NCBI taxonomy): Eukaryota > Metazoa > Arthropoda > Insecta > Diptera > Tipulidae > Nephrotoma > Nephrotoma guestfalica. Next base: position 19,624,030 of record OY829915.1, read on the forward strand.
AATCGTTGCAAATGCTTTTCAAATCGTCATTGTGATTAGGGACTGCGACAATTTGGATATCATCAGCAAATCCAACTACCTACACCTCCTCGGGGACTTGGAGTATGAGAAAATCAACTGACATGATATTTTAAAAAGTTTGACCTAGTACCGAGCCATGATGAACTCCGCGCAAGTAATTCTTTTCTCCTTGCACACTTTTTCTCTACCATACTCTCTGCTGTAATAATCTGTTTCAATTTTCTCTTAGACAAGAGTTCTTTACCTCCAAAAACGGAAAATTGTTCATCTATTGTGAACGGTGGTACATTTGATACTATAAAACCCATATTAATAGAAGATGTTGGTGTTACAACTGTATGGCCTAATTCAAGGATTGTGCTCGACTTAATCACATAGGAACTTCTTTTCTTCCTCTTCTTCTTATTCACGTGCCTTCCTGTATGGTTGTTGTATTATTGGATGGAAGCGGAATTACTATTTCTTCCACGTTAGGAGTAGAGAATACAACGATTGCATTTCCGCCGCAACGACGCTATTTCTTATTTTATCAAATGTAAGATTAAATGCTTTGGCGATGCCGCTTGTTAACTATGTCCATCAGGTTGGTGTTTTGAAGCATGAACCTATAAATGTTTCCGTCAAACTATTTTGTCCCCGTGTTTGAGGATTGCTCTTAGGGTATTATCGGCGAATTATTGTCCAGAACTGGGAAGGTTTCCAGTATAGAGATAAATCATCTTTATTTTATTGTGTGTTATCTTACTCAGGGAACCACATGCATTGGAATCATCGGAAATCACTGTATAAGACTACGATGTCTCGTATTGAAAATTAAATAACCAAGGCAAAGATATTGCTCAATTTGTTCGTTTGGAAGGGCATGCCAACTGTAGAATTCGATTCCATTGGAAGAAATATTGAATGGCGTCACTGTGGACTCAATGAAGTTTAGATTTAGAAGAGCTATAATTTCGAGTTTCTTAATCTGCTATTGGTGGAAATAAACTTCTCATTCCTAAGTGAAATTCTGATGGCTATCCCTCAACTATTAAATACCTTCGCAAATCTTCCAGTAAGGTAGCGAATCTGTCCGCTACATCTTTTTCATCTATAACCAACTAATTGAAGTAACACCAGCGAGGTACTCTCGATGTTTAGAATTCCTATTCATAGAAACGATGCACGTTCTGACACTTCAAACTACAGGCCTATCGTGAAATTGTCATGTCTGTGTAAACTTTTCAAACGGGGCATCTACAATCAGTTTAGTGAGTTTAGGAAGCCAGTTATATGTGAGTAACAACATGGTTTTCAACAAGGAAGATCGAACATTACCAACTTAATATCTTTCGTGCCTCTTGAAAAGGGTCATCGCGCAGTGTTATTTTCAATGGGAGTCCTCTTAATTTCATCGTCTCCACTAATGATGTACCTCTAGTAATTATAGGTTCCTATTTAGAATGCAGATGTCTGCAAAATATCGCAGATTATTCATCCAAGTCGGATTCCGTATTATTCCAAAATGACCTTAACCGATTTTCGTTGTGTTGTAATAATAACGAGTGCGACCTGAATGCAATCAAATGCCAGGTAATGTCGTTTTACAGCGGAAAAAATTACACTATCCTTGGCTTCTCATACACACTTAACGGCACACAACTCAAAAGAAGTGCGACGCCATTTGCGATTTTGGTGTTTTTCTTGATGAGTCCCAGTAGGATACATTAAGCGCTGGTGGAGAAAATTTCTTGATTCCTACCTAAATATGCAACTCAGATTTGGCCTCCTTACCATGATATACGTATATGGAGGGTTGAACAGTTCAGGAAAGTTTTATACGCTTTGCGTGGAGCAACTTACCTTGGTCAGATGCGAGTCTTCCCAGTCAATCAATGAAGGTCGAACGTGAAGTTAACGAAAACTCAAATAATTTTGTTTTTCTAGATAACAACGATCGTAGATCGGCAGGAAAAGGCGAAGCTAAGATTTAATATAATAACGATAGTCTAAGCGCTTACTCTAAGCGTTATTCCAAATCAATCTGGTTTAGTATAAATCAAATGTCTGTGCACTCCGTACAGTCTAGATGGGTTGACTGATCGCGATAAAACTTCATGGTTAAACTCGCCTCGTAAAATTTGAGTCGCAATGGTTTTTAACTGAACTTATAGGCTACCGAAAGTGGCAGCTTTCATAGGAACTTTTTTGTTTGTTGCAAATATTTTGAAGAGTATATACGATTTACGGGAAACCCGAGTACGAACTAAAAGATAGAAATTTAATGTTGCAACAATATCGGTCCAGATCAATGAATTAAAATTCCTACTTAACCTTTTTTTATATAAATTGGGAGATCTCAATGATTTTTGGCCAACATCAGTCTATCGGAAATGGCATATTCTTACGAGCTATTTTTTGGGAATATTTTGAAGAGTCAATCAATCAAAAAGATTTTAAATTAAATTTGAGGCAAAATTTGTTCGGACCATTTACTAAATTTTACAGGGAACGACGAGTTTTGAAAAACAAAATTTATTTCACCAAAATCCAGCATCTCTACAGTCCAGAGGTAACAGCTGCTGTATGAGTTTGAAAATTTTAGTATTTACTTAAATGATTAAATTTGCAACTAACGAGAGTTGACCTTGTTGCTTTTCTGAAATTTAAGAAGGAATTAAGCGGGAAGTCTATTATTTCCAAAAGCATATTCACAGTCGCAGTTTTCCATTAGCCAGTCTCCATTCTTACATTAGTATATTATGGCTTTACGCTTATAAAAATTGACTTTAGATGTTTTATGTAAGCTCATAGCACTGCACCATGTAGTCTCCACAATCAGACTGAGTGTAACCAGCATAATTTTATTATAAATTTTCGAATTCATTACTGGTAATTATAACAACTAAAACTTTTAAATTAATTAACAAAAAAATATAAGTCGAAGGATATAAAGGATGCTTATGAATATTAAAAGGAATTTCTCCCCAACATTTTTTATGTATTCTACTTGCTTCGTGAATGTTGATTTTGCATAAATTATTCATGTATTTTAATTACATGACGTTCAGCTTTTTTTGTTAATTTTATTATATTCTGTCGGAATTCTGTTACCTCCTGTTTCACGCCTAAATTTTAGTCAGCAAAATGCATAATGTTCGTAGTACGTTGTCTACATAAAAATACATATGGAAATTTTACCACATGTGCTGTATACTCGTAAATTGCAAGTAAGTAATTCGAAACGAAATAATTTTGTTATGCAAATGAAGAAGCGTTCGAGAACGGATAACGTGCAATATACTCGAAGAAAGACACGTTAAAATAGATAAAACTGTTCTGTTCAACAATATGATTTTTTATATTTTGTAATTCTGTTGGCCACTCCAGTTGCACCATGTTGCACGGATTCCAAATGACATCAACAAAACGACTGATTACAATATTATCGTGTGGTTGTGTTAGTCCATGACTATGCAATTTCTGCCTATATAAAAGATCGGTTATAATCACATTGTATCGCTCTCCGTTGACTTTAACGGTGGTGCCAGCATCATTTTTGATAAGAAACATTGGCCGATGATGTCATCACTCCACAAACGTTCAGATAGCGAAATACGCCTCGTCCTCGAAGATGTGATTTCGAACAAATTCATCGTCAATTTGGATATGCTGTACGGCCAAAACGGAGAATAGATATCGATCTGGTCGTTCATTAGCCAAAAAAGCGAAAAATCCATACATAATTCTTTCCCGGCTGGCATGGCTAAAGTTGAGTCCTTGTGGTCTGTGGCAGCAATGTTCTCGGTTGCACGCACTGATCGACGATGGATACAAATTTTTGCTGTTTACTATAGCATATCCATCGTACGAATTTTCTTCACCACAACGCTGCTTCAATTCGGTCGAAATTTAACAATCAACATTAAATATTTCCTTACGTTGATCAAGCGTGTTCATTGCGGACTGCGGATATATCTGTATGGTACTGTAAGGCTGTATGGTACTGAGAAAACAAATGTTTTTCTTATTATCGAAATTTAAATGCCCCTAAATGTATGTACGGGTTTATGTCTTTAATAACTTATTTCGTAATGTGCCATCTAGTGGCAGTAAATTATGCAAAAATAATCGTCATTGCGGCGTAAAAACCAATAAACTCATCATTTGATGTAACTTTTCGATCGATAAGGCAGATTTCAAGACTAATTCTAATAAGCAAGTTTAATCCCTCCATGTTGCAAAAATTGTTCGCTGTATAGAGGGAAAATATTGAAGCGTTTCAAAAAAACGATAAACTTTAACATCTACTATTTCTACGTTATAGCTGTGAAAGGGAAAACTCTAGCCTTGAGAAAGGCTTCCCAATAAAGCAATTGGTATCTGTAAACGGATTTGTGTTATTTATGGTATATAGTTGTATCCGGAAGAAATAAACATCATGGAAATAAAAATAAATTGAAAGTATTTCAGCGAATATAAAACTAACGCGGATTTTGCTATGTATAACTGAAATACGGGTACTGATGAAGAATCGTGACGAACAGGTTCTTAAACTATGGCTAGGTCAGCACTGGCTATAAGTGACACAGAATGATTTACTTGTGAATTCTGGGGAGTTGAAATATTTGATCTTTAACAACTTATGGATTAGGAGTTCTGCAACATTATCAAACGCTTGCCTGCTGGATTTAATTGTGTGCGTCATTTGAAAAACAGAAAAATTACGCTCTTCCTGATGGTTTAGCTAGAGCCAGACAATAAGTATTTTAATCTAAGATGAGAGTTTTCCACCCGCATTCCCTTTAAAAGTTCAAAACTATGTTTAAGACAGAAATTATTGCAATCTTTTCGGCGCTTGTCTGGGATAATATTGAAACTTTAAATCGGTTCAGCAGACAAAATGAATTCACAAAATTTGAGAAAAGACATAAATTGAAATTAGAGTACCAAGCAGAAACTAATAACTATTAACCTATTATGAAAACTAATTAACACTTTAATGGGCCAGATCAGTCAAAACTCAATGAGTGTGGTGAACGAGATCTATGAGTGTCCACATGGTCACATTTATACTTTTGGATAGTTCAAAGTTTCGACTTTCGATAGTTCCAAACAGGATACGGTTGTGATGATATTTACTCTTCCATACACAACTAAGAAGTTTCATGAATTTGAATAAATTTTGAAATTTTATTTCAACGATCCTTGATATGTTCATGGGGTCTCATCTACGTGGTCAGATAGATCAGTCAAAACCCAATGCAGACCCACCGTCTTCGCCACGGGGTTGGACAGTACGGAATACTTGGCCAAATTATAAAAGTCCTGGTATCTGTGGATACGATGGAAAACGTGTTACCCCGCGACCTGGCGTAAAACAGGTTATGAAAAAAAACGAGTTGTAAAAGCATGGCTTGCGTATCTAGTCGAGACACTACTTTATAAGCTTTACAATGTTAAAGTGGATTTATGCAAGTTAATTGAAGGCTGTTTGCCCCAGAGTATTCTTTTTGACGAGCACAGTGAAGAACTATCGTTTCCAGCGATCTACATGGCGTACATGGCGATCTACATGGCGATGAAGATAATGCGACTTCGTGTACACGATTCATTCACTATTGCCTTTAAATATATCGGCCAAAACACCTCACATACTCGGGAGCAAGTTGATTCGAAAAATTGCATCAGCGGTTGTATTGGAAATCACCTTGCGTTGCTTCGCTCCATTCCAAATTCGACGTACTAGTGGCTTCAACGAAAACGAGATCTTTTTGCTATGATCCGTCAACTTGGTAAGCCCATGTGTTGTGCATTCCATTTCAACAAGCTGGCAGGCACTCTAAAGACAATTTTACAGTCTAAGCAGCAACACGGAGGTCCACACGCGCACATATTGTTGTGGCTGAAAAACCCACCTTTGGATGCCATAAGTTCCGATACCCAATCGGCCTGTGATATGATTAATCGTCTCATTAGCGTTTCGGAAAAACGAGCTTCTGCTTATTCTAAACTGCAGTAACATAAATATACGTTTACGTGTTATATGAAGAAAGAAGGCAAAGATCCTCAGCTCTGTCACTTTGGAGCTCCGTTTATGCCTTTGCGTTACACAGCTATTCTGCTGCCTGTGCCTAAGTGCGACAATCGTAGAGTCTTTTATGCAAAGAGTTACCAGAAGCACTGGCAACACTTAAAAGAGAACGATCATGGTGATATCGAAGTTTTTTTTCACAGGCGAAAACAATTCAATCGGATGTTTACTATAAAAATGTGCTCAGAGCAAGTATAGGTTAGGTTAAGTTAGGTTTCAGTGGTTGCTGTCGCACACTTAGAGCAGTTTTGGCCCATTGTGATACCACAGGATCCGACATCATTAAACTCCCTTTAAACCCATCTTGTGCTATTCACATTACGTAAGATATCTCGCACATTACAGCTTTCGATATCAGAGAAGCTGTCCATAGTGTATTTGCCCAAATGGTCATGTCTTCTGCCAGCTAGTGTAGGACATAAGCATAGTGCTTTTGCAGAAGGCATTTGCATCTAGACCCAGCCTTCTCGCATGATCGCCGAAAAGGCAGTGTTCGGTCAGTACTCTTACAGTTACACCTAAGTCACGCTTCCGTAGTGTGGTTAAGATCTTGGATCGCTTGAAGCTCAGCTTAGCCCAAACGTGTTTTTCTACTCTGCCAGTCGGACAGGCGAGCCAACTAATATTTGTCAAGGTAACTGCTTGCTTTCAGCCCAGATATACGCCTTCCTACACATTCTCTCCCTGGTTCCAGTTGGAGAGTCGTGCCGTACTTTGCTAATTCGTCTGCCCTATAACTTCCCTAAACGTCAGAGTGGCCCGGAACCCAGACCAACTGGATATTGAAGTATTCACTCATTTCTTTAAGAGATGTGTGACAATCCAACGCCACCCTTGACGCCAGGGAAACTGAAGCCAATGACAGAATGGCCGCCCGACTATCCACACAGATAGTGATATCAGTCAACGATATTTCACTGTGCTTCAACCAGTTCATGACCTCTTCAATCGCTATAACTTCAGCATGGTACACGCTGCAGTAATCAGGAAGACGGAAAGATAGACTTACTTGTGTGTCTCCCACAGAACACACAAGCTTCCACTCTACCATCGAGCTTGGAACCGTCAGTGAAGAATTTAACTACCCCGCTCTCCATAATGAGACCATTCTTTCAATCCTCCCTAGAGGGGATAATCACCTTGCATCGCTTGCAAAAGCACAAAAGGGATGTTATATAATCCAGATTCACCAGGTCATCCCTCACAGAATTGGCTATAGTTTAGTACCCTTTCTGCAGGGGTTTCCACCCCGAAATGGCTGATAGCCGGGTGGCCATATTGGCCGTCATTTGCCTACCGATAATATCTAACTGGAGAAGGTATTGCATGACCTCTAAGGACCTCTAGTAGACGTCGTTTTAAACGCCCCACTAATGAGCAAGCAGACTGCCCTCTGCACCGTCGCTATAATGTTCTTGTATGATAATTTCTTCAGAGCTGGCCACCACGCACTCACACCATACAGTAGTACGAGTCTTACAAGTGCCGCGTAAAGCCAGTGAACCAGCTCTGGTTTCAAGCCTCATTTCCTTCCAATGGCATTTTTACAAGAGCAGAGTGCCTCAGTGGCCTTCTTTACTCTTTCTATCGTGTTTGATGTCCTACTGAGCTTACTGTCGAGAAGAATCCCTAGGAATCTTGCCCTATCAGTAAGGGATGGCATAGTACCATTTAAACTTGGTGGAAGCATTACCGAAAATTTATATCTCCTAGTTAAAAGGACCAGCTCTGTTTTATATGGGTTAATCCCCAATCCACACCTGCTGGTTCAACCGCAGTGATTGATAACGCATTCTACATCACATCTCTGATTGTACATAGGTGCTTCGCCGAGACAGCTATCGCTACGTCATCGGCCGCACTTATTCCTTCCCCCTCCAATTCTAATAGTAGTCCATTGATTACAACATTCCAAAGAAAGGCAGAGAGGACACCTCTCTGGGGTGTTCCCCGAACAACCCACCTTCTAACGGAGATTTACCCCATCTCCGCTATAACCCTTATGCTGCCTAGCTGGTGACTTATTAGCCTAGGAGTATTTAATCTCAAGTCTCAACAATCTTTCCCTAATTGCCACCACTTTCACGTTGTTGAAAGTGCGCGATGACGTGAACCGCCACCAACGAGAATTCTTGAAAATCCAGTGACTTCTCAATTTTCCGAACCAAGGTATGTAAGGCCGTGTCCACGGACTTACCCTTATGGTACGCATGTTGAGACTGTGTCCAGTTTCTGGATACAATTTTCGAACGAATATGGACAGCCAGCAACCTTTCCATGGTTTTCAATCCAGACTATGAACGAGCATCTGGAGTTTACAAGGTTCGAACATCCAAGGAGCAACTTAACGAGAAGGATGCTGTTGGTGATTATTCGGATATATGGATGGATAGTTGGTTCGACAAGTACAACATGCGTCCACCCGAATTTGCGGAGCTAACGTTGGTTGATGCCGCTGCGTACTGCATCATTCCAAGTGATGCCTCTAAGCCATGGATAAAGAAATCGGGAAAGCGCATTCTTCGCTACAGAAACTTCGACATGGTAACGTTGCATATCCCGTTCAGAAACGAGGAGAATGAACTGCTCGCTAAAGCAAAATATATGCAGATATATGGCGAGAACGAGAATTATATTCTACAACACCGTCGAGAATTTGATTCCGATTTAAACATCCGGAAAACGATGGAAATTTGTATAGACAACTCTGCAGGCATCTGACGAAGCTAGTTATTCGGTTCAACAATGAGACTGATCCATTTCCAGACCTCTATGGAAAGTGGCAGTTTTTAATTGTTGCGTTCAATTCAAACGGAAAGATCAACGAGCTGGTGGGGTCGCCTTGTACCAAAAAGCTGAACGGTAAACTCAAACATTTCTGTCATTCGATAGGAAATTTCATTGAGTGTAATACAAAAATTCGTAAACATTTGAAATTTAACTTTTCCCCTACAGATTGCTCAGAGGTTATTGAAGTGGTTCTACTCTAAAAATCTCTGAAATTTTTAATCTTTCAGAATGCTAATTCAGAAATTTTGTATTTTACTTTATGATATTCTCTTTTGAATAACAAAAAACTCAGAAATTTCAGCATGGTTAAGTAGTTGGCTCCTGTACCTTGGATTTGTTTTCGTGTTTCTGGTCTTGAGCTTCAAATCTCAGAAATATGTTATGCCTATATCGACCTACTAACCAATCTTCAAGTTCGTTTACTCTCATTGGGTTGATCAATTGGCAAGCTGTTCAAGGTCATCGACTAAGCTCGGTCTGTCACCACTGTTTTATTCCATCATTTATCGTAAAAGTCTCAACTCTAAAACGGAGACAATATGTCTTCGGCGATTCGTGTGTTAACATTCAAAATAACGAGAGAAAAATTTCTGGGGATCTCCAGTTACGCCGAAAGAACGCTGATTCATTACCTTTGTTCGATGGACTATTAAGACAATTGGAAAATAAAAACTGCATTTAGCTTAGATTTAAAGATTGTCTTTGGCAAATTTTTTTCGAAATGTATTCGTAAAGTGTGAAAATGACCGCTCCGATTCCGAGTCCAATCTTTCGCGTACAAGAATAATTTCCAGGAGTCACAACAAACAGTATAAGGGATATCGTCAAAGTAGTTTAAATATTACTCCAGGCATCCTTTAACGTGCGTTATGCTAGGGACAAATCTATCCCGGTAAGTGCCTCTAGTGACGGTAATCTAGGTATAAATTTGGAAATTAAATTGAGTTCTGATCATTTTCAATAAAATATTTTAATTGATGAAGCGAATTATAATTGCCTTATTAAGTCGCGTTATATCATTCAACAGATTACAATTGTGCAGTTTGCAAAATGGTGAAATCATGAAACATCTTTCCTGGATTTTCTTTGACCATCCCACTGCTAAAGAAAGAATATACTGATTGTCCTTCACAAATGCTACAAATTTGATTCAATCGATTTTTGCCATCAGAAAGCCTTCAACTCCGCTTTATGTGATTTCGTTCACCACAAGTTATATTAGAATGTTTTGCTTTTAGTTGCATTGGCAACGGTGGTGCAAACACCCTTATGCAATCCGGTATTACTAGGCTATATTCCACAAAACGAAACGAAGTTTTAAGGCACCTATATAGGGCTCATCTTTAACGAGATAGAGGTTTAAATTGTAAAAGTTGGCAGAATACACAATTGAACGTACGAACTGTTCTGGTAAAGATGAAATATGATATTTTAAATTAAATTTCTTCAATTTTAGGGAGAGGATCAAGGCGAGCTAAGGTTTTCCGCGCGAGATTTAAATTCTTAAGTTAAAGAATTTTGCCCACAGTAGTAAACAAAACGGCTGATTTCTAGACCGTGGCATGTCACGCCATCCTACTGAATTCAAAGGTTGTGCAAGTCCAATTCGTCGTGAATTTGGAGGTGCTGTATACGACCCAAACGGAGAAATTATATCGAAGTGGGTGCGGTCATTAGCCTTCAATTCCTAAGTCAATTAGACCTTGTAAACGAGAAATTGGAGATCTTCGTGCATAATTCTTCTCGAGCTGGTACCGCTAACGTTGAAATGCTACGATCTGTGGCGAGTTTCGAAATTTGGAAATGACCTTTAAATATTTCCCAACGTTGATCAAGCCTAAATGTATTCATTTCGAACCGCGGTATTCTAGTCAATATTTCGAGAAAGAAACTTATGGAATGTCAAAATGTCATATGATTAAAAAAAGACAATATATGGCCCACTCCGTACGACTATCAATTGTGATCGGCGAAAACGAAATTAAATTTAATAAATTTATAGAAATTAGTCCGGAGATACGTACGGCGTCGACCTCTTTGGTTGGAATCTTATAATACTGTAATCTGATCACTTCTTGCATTTGAAATTGAAATATTCCGTATAAGTGAATTGGACTAAACTGGGAATGCGTTCATGTTACACTACAATTGTAAGATGAAGACTAGAAGTTAATATGGATTTCGCTGAGTTAAAGGATGCTTATTCATCGTTTTATCCTTTGTTCGATGGACTACTTAGTCGATTGGAAAAATGTAAAATGTGAAAATTGTTTTACGGCCCATTTTCCAAACCGACACCATGCTTTTAGCATAGCGCAGCATTTGCTGTTTAACCATTTCGCGGGCGAACAATTATTTAAGGGTGTTTGCTACAGACCACATACTATATAATTTAGATTCTCGACCATTTCAGTCAAACCGATTATAGTACAGATTATATCACAAAAAAAAATATTTAGGCACAATGTAAACAGAAACGCATCCCCTGGGACACAGATTACCGTCGTGTTTTTATTTATTAATTTGTTTGTGTTTGTATATGCTGACGTGTTCTACTGCAGGTCAATTGAAACGTCGGTATATGCTGACGAGTCCGCGAAAGAAAGCCACTTAGCGATTTCTTCTAAATGTTGTCTTGATGCTATTTAATGCTGTATCATCTTGTGGAAGCCCTGAGCGTTTTTTCATTTAAATTTATTATATTTTACCAAGAATTTCCGGTTTAGCAGATAATTTTATATGATCGCATCATAATTCGATGGTAGCTAGGCCTCAATTTTGTGTCCAAGGCCTTCATGCTATACTTTATTGAAAGCATGAACGATGAAATTCTGAATCTTCAACGTCTTCAGGCAGCAATTCCGAGTGTCTATTATTTTCGTTCGCAGTAAAATACTTTAACTAAATGTTGGGCGAATACATTTACTTTTTCTGTATCGCTTCTTGCCCAGTTTATATCGGGAAGGTGAATCGGAGGACATGATTGCACAAGCCGTTTCAGGTTTTTTGCGGCTTTCCACAGTGAGTAATCTGTTGCTTCTGATCTGAAGTTTACCTAAACAATATTGAATACCCTCGTTATGTTCTTTTGTTAGTGCTGCTTTCAGGTTTTTAAAAGGAGGTTCAGGTTAAAAAAATATTTGATTCTGAATTTAAAACTTGTTTGCTTAATGTTATTAAATCCCGGGGAGTGGTCAGATGATAGTTCGTAGCATGTTTTGGCCGTAACATAAGTTCTAGCAATACTCTTTGTTACACAGAAGTCGATTAAATCGGGAATTTTTCGTCTATCGGTTGGCCAATATGTTGTCTGCCGCGAGAAACATGATCTAGTTTTCAGTCATGCATACATACAGCTGTTTGCCTTTTGATGATGTTAATCGACAGCCATATTGTATGTGTTTGGCGTTATCCTCCATCCTTCTAAGCAGATGCTAGTTGCCTGTATATGTTCCTCGCGATATTTTTCCAGTTCATGGTGTCTTATTCTATCTCTAGTAATAATTGCTTATCCCTCACGAGGTTTCCCGTTAGGGTGCTGGGTATTGTAAATTTTACAACCAATAAATTTTACAGACCTCATTTGTGTAAAATGTGTCTCACAGACCACCATGATGTCAATGTTGTGTTCATTAATAAAATGCTGTACTTCTAATTTCTGGTGCGCTAGCCCATTGACATTCCATAAGGCTAATTTAAGTTCAATCATATTTGTCCCCATAATGTGCATAAATTTGTTCATTGTTTCGTTGACACTTATCATTTTGTAGATTCCCTGATGAACGATGATCAGGGATGAGGTTTATTTGTTTTATTTTGCAGGTTACTCACAGCCACCTCTGAGTATGATGTTTCTGTGTTAATGGTTGCAGAAATAATTTCGTTGCCTTGGTGTCATTTTTTTCCTCAACTCCTTATACATCATGCAACCTCTCTAATTAGCAGTATGGTTTTCCCCACAATTGCTGCACTTCTTTACTTCAGGTTTGGTTTTGTCTAAATCACACTCGCTAGTTTTGTGTATGTTGCCCCATTTCACGCAAACAGCTGGAAGTTTGCAATAGTTTCGAGAATACCCAAATTCATGGCAATTGGTGCATCGTAGGACTGACCTAAGTTTGTGTGGCTCTTCCACTTCTATACAACAGATACCTCAGGTGTAGATTTTATGTGTCTCTTTAGTTTTTGCTGCTTCAGGTTCCAGCCCAACTTTGAACATTGGTTGAGATATTTAGCTGCGATACAGGTGACTCGATTCCTTTTATTACTACGCGAACTTTCCTACTCGAAAAGTTCGAGAGGACTAATCTCGAACTTTTTAATCTATATGTATAAAAGTATTAATTAGCTGCTTCTACAATGGCAACAATTTTGTAATAATGCCTTGAAGCCTTGATTGTATTCTGGTTTCACGGATATTGCCTTGTTTAATTGGAGCAATGAAAAACTCTCGAGTTTCCTCCCCGTTATTACTTTTATTTCCACACAGATTTTGAAGGCAATGCACTTCTAGTTATTAATGTTTTTTTTACTTTTACTGCACTGATCAACTTTAAGTCCGTACCTCGATACGTTTGAAATCGAATCCGTGACCTGAAATGAACTCGTGAAATCTCTCCTTGCAACTAATTAAGTTGCATGACACTTTCTATAAAATACCACCAAATTATCGTACTAAATTCTGATATTTAATCAGAAACGACTTGCTATATTTTAGGAAACTTCCAAGAATTTCTAAAAGTTTGATATACCCTATATTGAATCTTTCCCGAATTACGCCTTCTAATAATATTTATCGATATTGTTACGTATGAAACTGTAATCTTATTTGTGCAGAATATACACCCAGCTTTAGCAATAACTTTATCCCATTTGGCACAAATATTATTTGTTTTATTCAATTCTCTATATTTTGCTTCACATTTATTGCAAACGATAAGAAAGTTTAACGTATAATTTGATATCGGTTCGATACGAAAAGACAAACATATTTATCACACCTTACGAGTTTACCCACTCCCTCTTTTCACTCATTTGTACATGAAATTCAAACGACCTAGATATTTGTACGTAACGTAAACAAAATTTGTTATTTTGGCACTTTGATTGGCAAAATCAAATTACACGAATTTCCAAGTCTTACGCCAACTGAATTTTTTTATCGTCAGGTATATTACATTAAACCGAACTGTTTCATCAGAACAAACGAAAAATTGTTTTGCCCTTTCTTGTCTGCATGTCGTGTAAAGCTTTCGTGCAATTTTATCGAAAAAGCAAGATAACACTGCATTAAGATGTTTTCATAAAAAAGTTGGCACTCATTGTTTTGTTAAGCACCGCCAAAAAATTTGTTGGCTAAAATTTTGTTATTTCTCCGATATTGCTATTGATATGTGTTTGCACTCGAACGTTGTCTGTTGGTTGTTAAACGTATAGACGACAGTTTTAAAACTTACTTTTTTATTGTTAATCAGCGCAAAAAGTTTATATTGAAAACCGATATTTACATTTTCAAAATATTTTTTTTATTTGTTTTGTTTGTTTTATTTGTATTCAAATTTTTCTGAATAAAGCAGTTTAGTTTGATTTGTTTATTGAATAATATTTCACTTTAATAGTTTTATTGACTTGTAATATTTTTTAATAAAATGAACATTTGGAAATTGGTATAATAAAAAGCAAACTCCTAAACATACACACATACATTTACTTCTATGTCAAGTAGAAAAGCAGGTTCTCCTTGCAAAAACCAATTGGCAATTTTTTTCCTGAAGTTGGCAAAAAAGTTTTAAATTTATAACACAATTACCTGTCCAATATATGCTCAATTTTCCAAGTCAAATTCCTAGCCAAGGCCGTTATGCAGAATTCGTCGCAATGTTGTGCGTGAAATGTTCAATTCTTGAGCACTATGACGAGTTGACGTTCCCAGCGATTTAAGGAGTCGGTAAATTTTGTCTTCTTTCCAAATTATACTTGGGAGCTTAGTAGAACGACACCCGGAGATCGATGAGACCGGAGATAGTAGTTTCAATTTTCGTTTGACATTATTCTAGAAAATTTGCCCTTGGAACTCGTGTATTCCTTGAACCGATGATAGAGTTGATAATTATTATCGCTACAGTAGTAACTAATCAGTAATCGTACCGGTTCTCCCAAATTGACAATCTCCCAGTTGGAAGTTATTAGAACTTTATTGCCAATTTGAAGTATTTCCAGGTTCTGAACTGGCTTGCTATGTTTGCCTGGGATCCAACGTTGCGCGTGTGAAATCGATCATTGGTCGGCGCAACATGTTAATTTTACATGATTTAAATTTAATTCCCGGTAGTTCCAAAATGGAGAAGGTTCAGAGTTTTCCCTCACGGGTTTGCCAAGTGGCTGCTAGAGCCTTTTGCATATTTTCTCAATTATCGATGTATATTATATACTCGTCCATCTGAGTTCTGGCAATTACAACCATTATTAGCCAGTTTGCCTTTTCGATGGACTGCTAGTTTAGTTGTGCATTGACAACAACAACGATGTCTGTCACAAACAACATGTTCCAACGTTTTTCATCGATATGTTAAATAATAAATATTCGAATTTACTAAATTCAGGACACGCTACACCAAGTTTGCTGTTTGATTACAGTCACGCTTTTTCGCCATGTTGGTCAAAACGCTTTTATACAATCTAATCGTTTGATCTTTTTCAACCAGTTATATTTGAAAAACGCTATATAGGGCATGTGTGAATATCACATTTAAAAATTAATAATTTTAAAACAAAGTTCATAACTAAATTAAATTTTGTAATATTGTGCAAATCCAGGAACAACCCATTCCTCTAATTCCAGTAAGACAATTTTTAGCTCTCAATTACATTAAGCAAAATGCTTCAAACAACATAAACAAAATTATGTTTACTCTTAATTCTTGAACGAAATAAAGGATTTAATTTATAAATTGAATAATGCCCAGAAGCATTTTCAACTCAACTCGAATGAATGGTGTACGTCTGCATCCTTAGTCACAGTAACAAAAGGAAAAAATGTATACAACATACTGAGTACATATTGTACATAGTTTTCATTACAAATGTCACATAATTAAATTAACAGTATTTGTTCTGTGTAGCGATGTACGAGAGGCAATGTTATGTTAAAGTGTACAAAAAATGCTGTAGCTGTGCATGCGAAGAAAATTTATTCAAGTACAATGTGGCATAAAGATAAACTTTATGTAGGGCAGCATAAATTGTGGGACGCAAAGTCTGGTTTACCGCAAACCTACATAAAAAATTATTTTATTTCCGATTAGTTGGTAACATTTGTAAAAGTTAAACGCGCATCATTCCAACATAACATGATCTAATTTAATCATATTCTTAATGTATATATGCTCAATTTTCACTATGTCATGACAAACATGAATTTGCATAAAAGTATATCAATCATCAGCTGAAGTGGTACTGAAAATAATAAATATTCATGTCGTAAAACACACAGATATAAATTCGCTGGAAATTCCTTTTTAACACTTTGTGTAGCAATATATATGGGTCAATATTATCGTAAATGCTAGAACGACGATTTAATGTTGGCAGTGTGGAAGGACTGAAGATTCTAAAAAATTTATTTGCGTTCTAAATTTGGTAATGGTATTTAAGCTGAATACGATTTTATGAAACGGTCATAAATCAAATTTTATGAGAATGTATCGTAAAGTTAAATAGGGTGAGGTTCAAATGAAATATACATTCGGTTTGCTAAATACTGTAAAACTGAGTTTGTTTAAAACCAGTTGTTTCGTACCTTTAAGGTCCCTTTTTCCTAAAATAAACAAACGTGAACGGACATATGACGTGAATACGTATACAATTTAACGCATATATAATTTTATAGTTCCGCCCCAGGTGGTCATGTTACATAATTTTTTCCAAAAATCATTTAAGAATCCCATTTCCATCCAACATACCCAATCCCATCATAATCGATTAAGAAATAATCGAATTCCACCCCAGGTGGCCATATTCCAGAAATTTCTCCACATATCAATTAAAAATCTTATTTCCGACCAACATACCCAATCTCATCAATATCGATTGAGAAATTACCAGGTTCTGCACCAGATGGCCAAATTCCAGGTAACTTTTTCAAAAATCATGTAAGGATCATCATAATCGGTTTATATATTACCAAGTTCCGTGTCAGGTGGCCATATTCCAGAAATTCCTCCAAATATCATTTAAAAATCTTATTTCCGACCAACATATTATATCCCATCATAATCGCCTAACAAATTTCTAAATTCAACAGAACATATTACATAACTTCTTCCGAGAAACAATTAAGAGTCTCATTTCTGAAGAACATATCCAATCCCGTCATAGTCGATAAGAAATTACTGAGTTCCGCCCCAGATGGCCATATTCCAGCACTTCTTCCAAAAATCATTTAAGAATTCCATTTCCATCCAACATACCTAATCCCATCATAATCGGTTAGGAAATGACCGGGTTCCACCCCAGATGGCTATATTCCCGAACTTCCTCCAAAACTCATTTAAGAATTCCATTTCTATCCAACATACCCAATCTCATCATAATCGGTTAAGAAATTACCGAGATCCGTCCCAGGAGGCCATATTCCAGAACTTGGTCCAAAACCATTTAAGAATTCCATTTCAATCCAACATGCAAAATCCCATCATAATCGGTTAAGAAAATACCGAGTTCCGACCCAGGTGGCCATATTCCAGAACTCCTTCCAAAAATTATTTAAATATCCCATTTCCATCCAACATATCCAATCCCATCATAGTCGATAAGAAATTACCGAGTTCCGACCCAAATAGCCATATTCCAGGACTTCTTCCAAAATCATTTAAGAATTCAATTTCAATCCAACATGCAAAATCCCATCATAATCGGGTTAAGAAAATACCGAGTTCCGACCCAAATAGCCATATTCCAGAACTGCTTCCAAAAATCATTTAAGAATCCCATTTCCATCCAACATATCCAATCCCATTAAAGTCAATAATAAATTACCGAGTTCCGCCCCAGATAGCCATATTCCAGAACTTCTTCCAAAACTCATTTAAGAATTTCATTTCAATCCGACATGCAAAATCCCATCGTAATCGGTTTAGAAATTACCAAATTATATCCCATCATGCCATATTCCAGAACTTCTTCCAAAAATCATTTAAAAACCCCATTTCCATCCAACATATCCAATCCCATCATAATCAGTTAACAAATAACCGAGTTCCGCCCAAGAAGCCCATATTCCAGAACTTTTTCCAAAACAAGGATTTAATTTCCATCCATCATGCAAAATCCCATCGTAATCGGTTTAGAAAATACCGAGTTCCGTCCCAGGTGGCCATATTCCAGAACTTCTTCCAAAATCATTTAAGAATTCCATTTCAATCCAACATACCCAATCCCATCATAATCGGTTAAGAAATTACCGAGTTCCGTCCCAGGTGGCCATATTCCAGAACTTCTTCCAAAATCATTTAAGAATTCAATTTCAATCCAACATGCAAAATCCCATCATAATCGGGTTAAGAAAATACCGAGTTCCTTCCTAGGTGGCCATATTCCAGAACTTCTTCCAAAAATCGGTTATGAAACTACCGAGTTCCAGCCCATATGGCCATATTCCAGAACTGCTTCCAAACATCATTTAAGAATCCCATTTTTATCCAACATATCCAATCCCATCATAGTCGATAAGAAATTGCCGAGTTACATCCCAGGTGGCCATATTCCAGAACTTCTTCCAAAACTGATTTAAGAATCTCAATTCCATTCAACTTACCCAATCCAATCATAATCGGTTAAGAAAATACAGAGTTCAACACAAACGGCGAAAATTAAAATGGCGGTGCTTCCCCCTCCACCGTAAACGATGCGCCACAGTCTCTACTCAACGTAAAGAATTTTTTGATTTCTTCTTTAGCTATCGAGCGGTGTAATTAAATTTTGGGTGTAGATGATAGCTATATATAGCTGCAGCATCAAACTGTATCCCGCGATTTTGTTATCATCAGTTTTTTTAATTGCCTCCCTGATTGCACCACTGATATCTCAAAAATGCCTTATTTAATTTGAAAAATGGAAAATCTTTTGGGACCAGTACCTGGAGGGCGTAGACTACCTGTATTTGGAACCCAAATAGAAAAACCACCAAATACCACAAGTTTGCTTTAAATTATTCCCATATACTCGTATACCATTTGGAAAGACTTCGACTAGACAACAATTTTGGCAATACCACTTTAGTTCATAAACCCACCGTTTTAGCGCTGCAATGGCAAATTTTTTGTTTATTATAGAATACATATTTGTCATATATCGTTGTAAAAGTATTGCCGTAAATTTTGCTCAAACTCTTTAGTACTCAAAACTTGCGGTGTGACGCTGGAAGCAGATCTTAGAAAAAGCAACTATTTTGTTATTAGCGCTTTTTGACAAATTCGCAATTTTGACGCTGATAGTTAATGACTGATTTTATTGAAATTATCATTGTAGTGCTAGATACATATTAGTGTTACATCACAACATTCCTCCCCCATTAAAAATGGAAGTGAACAATCAAAAAAATATTTCAGTATAACGAAAAAAAAATAAAGTCCAATTTTAATTGGGCTAATTGCGTCGATCGGCAAATCAGTCCGGTCTTGCCGTAATCATCAAAGCACTGCGCCTCTTTTTCGATATAAGCTCGAACCGTGCGACATGGTTGTGGTACCTTCTCTTCGGAATTCTCTCTTGTGTCCTCAAAATACTCGTCTTGGGATTTTGTTGGTCGTTGTGTTGGCGCCTGCTGATCAAAATCGTCCAGCAAAACGTTTCGGCCGACATCGAGGAAAGTAAATTGCTTTTCATTTGATTTAAATTTTAGTTTTATAACTTACAACACGTCCTCACCAGACTCGAACTCTTTCCTCTTTCCGCTATGGTGCTGATTGAATTGCTGTTCTATTTTCGTATCGCGTTCTAAAGAATGCTTGGTTCTTGGTTTATATTATTCCAATTCCATTTTCATTGGTCGTTCCATAAACACCTGAAAGGATGATTTCATACCAAGAACAAATGTAAGTGTGCAATGATAACACGTCAAGAATTTGCGTAAAACTTTATTGGCATTACCTTCTAGCTTGTTTAATCTAGTCTTCAACAGTCTACGAATATTTCAGCTAAATGATCAATTTAACTTTTGATGAAATGGCGTCGTTCAGTTTTGTTCGATGCTGTTTTTATTGCAAAGCGGCTCAAAACCGTCTGACACAAATTTGGAACCGTTGTCCGAAACGGTGGTGTCCCAGAGTATCTGACACGGAAGAACATCTTCTAAGCGGTTGCTCGTCTTTTCGGCCGATGTTGATGGCATTTTAAAAACTTCTGGCCATTTTTTAAACGCATCAAGGACCACCAGGTACCAAACACCATTTTTGGGTCCTGAAAAATCTGTGTATCCTCTTGACATCTCATCTTTACGCATCTTTAGCTAAATTTTATTTTTGTAGCGCCATAAAATGGAATCTTGGATGCGAAAAATTTTACAATACACATTTTACATTAGGGCTTGGGACCTAAAACATCATTTCGCATATATTGGTTTCTTACAGCACTCCCGAAAATATTACTGGCAGCTGTTTTGCTGTATCAAGTGAAAAACATCGGTCAATAGAGTTTGCGTTAATCAAACTCCTAATATAAATTTTTTCCTCTGGTTCGCCCGACAGGCAACTAATCGCGAGATGAAATCTGCATACACAAAGCTCTCCGTGACCCCGTATTTCATAGTGAAATCGTAAGTGAGCAAAATGAGTGTGTCCCGTTGCAACACCGGAACGCGTTTCTTCGTTCAAAAATCGTCAATAGAGGTTTATGATCGGTGAATAACTTGAACCTGCGATCGTGGATGAATCGATGAAAATTTGTCAGAGCGAACATCAATGCCAAAACCTCTCGCTGGATCTGTGAGTAGTTTTTCTCGATCTTCGGAAATGACGATGATTCGTGTATGACGTCTGCATCAGCATTGCCCCCATAGTGAATTAATGCCAGTTTCGATGTCACACTTATTTAAGCTTTTTGGTCAATCGGTTGTCACTCAAATGTTACGTCGTTGCACAACAGTTCGTCAAATGGCTCACGAAAGTCTTTCTGGTATTTTACGGATTTACTGTACGATGTAACTACTCCTAGGAATGTTGAATTGTTGTACGTCTCTCGGTTCGGGAATTAGCCTCAGTATCCCGGGTTTCTTGGGATTTTGTCGTAAGCCATTCGCGTTTACTATGTGGCACGGAAACTCGAAACCCGTACTCTTGGATGCCTCGTGAAAATCAAAAATCTCACGATTGTGTTTCTTGCAATTTCCTCCATCGATAAAATCTTCAATGAAGTAAAACGAGCCGTAAGCTCCACTCATCATTGTGTCACTTAATCGTTGAAAAAATGCCCGGTGCAGTTTTTACACCCAATTGCAGGCAGTTTATTCGAAATAGGCCACAATGGGTGTTAATCGCCATACGCTTTTTTGATTCATCATCCATCTACGCCTGCATGAAGGCGGCGATATTAACTCAGCTTCGAAAATATTTCTTCCTGGTTTGGCAGTGGATACTTGTTTGGTTACAGTGCTACGTTCAATCCTTTTCTTTTGGCTACCAGCGGTGCAGAGAAATCCAAATGATCGATCACACTGGTTATTCCCAATAATTGTACGAAAGGCATCTTGGGAATGATGGCTTTAATTCTTCCTTCAGTGTTAAAGCCTCCTTTATTTTGTGTTGGACAAACCCAATCAATGAAATCAATGAAAAGCGACAGAAATTTTTTAATTTTCTTTATCCTTTTTTGTGATTGGACGCACGTCTTCTCTTCTAAGCATATTAATTGGTCTGCCAAAGCGCTCATTGCTTGCTCTTGGTGCGTGGCCAATACCGGTGATTCTAGGCAGCATACGTTTGTTCTCACAGATAATCGTTTAGTCAGATACAGAACCGAGTTGCAATTTCAATTACATGCTGTTGATTGTTGGTACAATAACATTCGAGTCACGACCGGCGTAACCGGAAACTTCGCTTTCGGTGCATCTTTATTGACGTCTTAGCGTTCTGGTCCGCCTTTTGTTTGTTGCTGCTCCTCTGTGGTTTTCGGTGCATTAGTGCAGAAAGCTATCCACTTGTCGACTTTAAGGCTGCTTAATCGTGTCGCAATGTTGACAACATCTTACAATATCACTTTACAGCATCCACTCCAACGATGCTTCGTTTTGCGTGTCTTGGCTCTCCAACTCGTTAAGAAATGTCTCCAATGTTTGAACGTGTTGCACAAATATCATACTTTCTAATCGGCAGATTTTTATCGCATTTTAAATTTACTCGTGCTGCTTGAATCTTCACCAGCTTCTCTTTCCATCTCCAAATAGGGTGTGACGCAGCGAAAACTGTGATTGTTTTACTACGTCATCGAATGAAATGGTGTCTTCCCTGAGTGGC
Organism: Nephrotoma guestfalica; assembly: GCA_963691935.1. Taxonomy (NCBI): domain Eukaryota; kingdom Metazoa; phylum Arthropoda; class Insecta; order Diptera; family Tipulidae; genus Nephrotoma; species Nephrotoma guestfalica. The sequence goes on from OY829915.1 coordinate 19,646,422, forward strand.
AAAATCGTGATAATCGTGGAAGCATGGAGTCTTAGATTCAGTGACCACAGCAAAACAACGCCCATTGAACAATTCGTACAAATTACGAATGCCCGATGAAGGCCTGAAGTCAGAAATGCAACTGAGTACATTAGCTCAAGAATGTAGACTGCACGAGGATTTGTGGATCCAAGTTCGTGATAATCCGGAAGTTTATATGTTACTTCATCTTCTCGATTCCACGTCCAGGAGTTAAGTAAAGCAATTAAAGTCATTAACAATACCGCATCGTACGAAAATTGATGACTTTAAATCAATCAAAAATGTCCACGCTTCCAACCGCTCTTTCAGTTACTTCTAACAAAGTCAAAACACTGCACAAGATCTTTACCAGGATGCAGGAAGGAACAATTATTACGGATTTATCTCGCTCCGAATTTTCTCAGCCTGTTTTAATCACTCATCGATGCACAAGGTCACGCCAGACCTACACAGAGCTCTCTTGAATACCACATGAATATTCCTATGCTAACCAGGGTTTGGGCCGCACAACATTCTTACCCATAAAATCGAAACGCATTTCTTCTCCTATAAAACAGCGAACTAAGTAGAATGATTGAAGTGCGGGTAGTCGAGGAAAGTGAAAGTTCCTGGAGTTATCAGATAAACTTAGAACTAAATCAAATTGGAAGGTATGGGATTGTGCCTTGATGCTCCAAAGAATGCATTAGTAGTAGAATAGATTTAAAGGTAGCAACAATGTTGCAAAAGCTAAAACAGAGTTCACAGTTCGAGGAGGTCTCTACCAGTTTAGGTTTATGCCTTTCGGGTTATGTAACGCACACTCATCAATATTAGAATATCATATTCCTTTTTGTTGAAGATCTACTGTTTCCACTATTTTAAGGAACATCTTGTCCTTCTGAAGCTCATAGCTAAACGGTTACGGTGGACCAATCTAACTAGGACATTTGTCTAGAGAGGGAAGTATTCAAAAATTTTATTTGAAAATTGTTTGAAGTAAGGCCCCATTTCTGATTTACAAAGTGTACAACTATGATTGATTTTAATGAATCTGCTCTAGCTCTAGCTTTTAGCTCTGCATGAAACTCTGCATAACGTCCTAAGTTCTTTAGGTTGATACCTGCGACCAGTTGGAACCTTTAACTGCAAGGCTTCAAATTTTACATTGTAAATTGCAATGTCTTTTAAACAGTCTGGTCGGTCACCTCGGCCTTATTACTCCAATATTATGTCACACAAATATTTTTTTGAATGGAACTAGTTTGGTGTAATTGGAAAACTTTTGTTCTACAAAATTTTAATACGAAAAAATAATTTTGTTTCGAAAAAATTTCCACCAAACTAGTTCCATGAGTAGGGTAGGAAAATACAATTAAAACAAACATGGTATGCAAATATTTTTCCCAATTTTCTATTCCTAGGTAAAACTAGCATAGTGCTAAGGAGTAAGTAAAAAATATTGTAAATACTGTTCCGTATATTAAGTTCAGTGTCCCAACAAAAATGTAAAAAAACGAAAAAATTCTGTGAAAAGCCATCAATATAAACCGGGCAACGTACCTCTTGTACCGTAATAAATTACGTCGACCGAGATTAGATCGAACTGATTGCATAATATACGAGAACCAATCCAATTTCCCAATTAATTTAAATCAAAGTCTTTAGGCAAAAGCTTTATTCCATTCTGTTCCCAATGTGATGGAAATTAATTTTCCATGTGGCGCTCCCAGCAGTATAAGAACAAAACCAATCAAAAAGTTTCATGTACCTTAGATGTAAGATGAAATGTAAAAGCTTCGTTCGATGATTGTGTTGAACAAAATGTGCTGAAACCATATGGTACAACACACTGTATTGATTCAGGTACAGGAAAAAATTTCCAATTAAAAAGTTAAAAAAAAATCGATTTCTGCATGAACCATAAATGTTTTTAATTAACGAAATTTTATAGCAAATATATCGTATTTGGATAACATGAAATCCACCCAAATAACACCCAATTCATTTCAGACTAAATTAAAACACAATAAAATAGTTCAATCGAAAGTTAATTTTGTGCTACCTCATTCAACATTTACAAAATTCAAATGACCGAAAAAAATTTGTCTGATGTGAAGCATCGGTTTCAACTTTAACTTCATCATTTTAATTCCGATTTTTTTTAACTTGGTGGGGTGCGAGTGACAAAATATCAATGATGTCTCATCTCAGCGATGTTAGAGGAATTTTTTTTTTAAATGTGAACTCCGCGTGTCTAGAAACGAACTGTAATAGTGATACATAAATCAATACACAGATTTTATTACAAAAGATAACAAAAACGTTCTGTCGAAATTTGAGATAGGAACAAGACTTGGTAATGGGTTTCCTAAATGAAAAAATATTTTGGCGGATAAAATGTTTATTGCTTTGTTCAACAGGCATTGCCTCTTTAAGAGAAATTCAATAATTTAAATCTATAAAACGCGATGTGAACTCGAAATGTTAACGCTTTAACGGAAACTTTTCCAATAAGGATTTTTGTTCAGGAGGAAACAATAGTTCAGACAATTGAGCCCGATATTATTGGTTGAAGTGCCGTACTTTCGAAAAACGCGGAGTACGCTAAAAAAATGTATGCGTCTCACTAGCCCTAAATCTTACCTAGATATTTGAAAAGCCTATTCGTTAGGCGATTTAACGTATATACTGAAACCGCGTGGAAGTCTATAGGCTCGGCTCCTTATAACAAACAGCAAAACGACGACAACACAAAAGATTGAATGAGCTAGGATTTCGAATTGAAAGCTTCTTAATTCATAGTGCGTCTCACTAGCCCTAAATCTTACCTAGATATTTGAAAAGCCTATTCGTTAGGCGATTTAACGTATATATCGAAACCCCGTGGAAGTCTATAGGATCGGCTCCTTATAACAAACAGCAAAACGGTGACAACACAAAAAATTGAATGAGCTAAGATTTTCCATTGAAAGCTTCTTAATTCATAGTGCATCTCACTAGCCCTAAATCTTACCTAGATGTTTGAAAAGCCTATTCGTTAGGTGATTTAACGTATATAATGAAACCGCGTGGAAGTCTATAGGATCGGCTCCTTATAACAAACAGCAAAACGACGACAACACAAAAAATTGAATGAGCTAAGATTTTCCATTGAAAGCTTCTTAATTCATAGTGCATCTCACTAGCCCTAAATCTTACCTAGATGTTTGAAAAGCCTATTCGTTAGGCGATTTAACGTATATAATGAAACCGCGTGGAAGTCTATAGGATCGGCTCCTTATAACAAACAGCAAAACGGTGACAACACATAAAATTGAATGAGCTAAGATTTCCCATTGAAAGCCTGTTAATTCATTAAGGATCTCACTAGCTTTAAATCTTACCATATGATTTGGAAAGCCTATTCGTTAGGCGATTTAACGTATATAATAAAACTGCGTAGAAGTCTATTGGATCGGCTCCTTATAACAAATAGCAAAACGGTGACAACACAAAAAATTGAATGAGTTAAGATTTCCCATTGAAAGCTTCTTAATTAATTTTGCATCTCACTAGCCCTAAATCTTACCATATTATTTGAAAAGCCTATTCGTTAGGCGCTTTAACGTATAAGCCGACACCGCGTCAGAAAATTGTTCATTCAACGGTCGTTGCTGTTCAATAGAATTGGGCCAATTCTGGATTAGCACAAATTCAGCCACTATATTTTTCGGATGGCAATCGACATACCTGATCGCAATATGCAATCAGAAGTGCCAACTTCATTGGTTTCTAAAACACATTTTGTCAGAAAATTGTTCATTCAACGGTCGTTGTTGTTCAATGGAATTGAGCCAATTCTTGATTAGCACAAATTTCATCAGTTTAGCGGCCTTTAGAAAGTTTTAAAATTAGACTTAAATTATTTCTAGTTTTTTCTAGAAATCGGGGTTTATTTATTCCTTTCAGGCGAAATTTGAAATTTACTTTTCCCGTTTTTTCGGCTCCTGGACTAGCACTAATTTTTTTCCGTGAGCACTAATTAGCACAAATTGGGCTTAATCGGTATGCAAAGTTTCATTTTGAAATTCGGAAGTTTCCCTGCTGCAGTTACCTACGTAAATGCGTGGAACTAACTATAATCTGACTCGTAAAACATATTGAGCAACACAGTTAACCAAATGAGTTTACTTCTCACTTTTTGTTCAATTACACTGTTAAAATATAACAAATTTTGTTACGTTCATCACACACCCACACCTGTATAATAAATCCATTTTTCAACTCCAGTAACTATTCGATGCAAAAAGCCTTTTCATTGTTGTTTTTGAAGTAGAATTTCAGAAATGGTTTTTCGAGGTTCGAGGTCTCTTTCTTTTAATGTATGAGGTTCCACATGCTGCTAGCTGTTTGAACCATTCCACAACCGATAAATGTTTAACGCTAACGAACTATTGATGCGCTTTATTATCAAAATGTAAACTTATTTGGCCCCTGGGATAATTAAACAAGCGAGCAGACCGGCTAACGGAAAATAAAATTAAAATGATGATAAATTTGAGCTTTTAATATCATTTCCTAGGTTGCTGATGTTGTCTACATTGTCGGCATCAGAAATGCAATGAAAATCGGTATGATTCCATTGTGTAATCTACCTCGCCCACCCCTGAAGATAAACATTAATTAATAAGCCGATTAAAATGTCAGAATACATACTGACATAATTTTATACCGCACTCGGTGTAAATAAAATCGAATTTCAAAAGTTAAAAGACGTGCATGCACACCAAAAACAATGCTGGTTCATCATCAACACATTTCAACAAAAGCCAATCTTACATTATTCATAATTCAAACCGAAAAGAAAAAATTCGTAAAATCTACACCAACTACGAGAAAAGTTCTATTGAAATTAACATCAAATGAAAATAATTTTTAGCGGTTACAACAACAAGAGCGCAGCTTCGACGATAAATAAAAATAAAAAGTTTCGTATAAATTTCTGTTAAAGCACAAAAAATAAATAAATTAAAGAGACGTATAGCAAATGTACATGAAAAGTTATTTTTTGGTATACAGCACGTGACTTTTTAAAGTTTTTTTTGTAAAGCACAGCATTAAGAAATTCCTATATAGGAAAAAGGAATTTTCTGCTGAGTGTTTCGGTATTCACTTGTATGCGAAATTATCGCAATAATTTGCCTCATTTCAAAAATTTTTTATGGCGGACATAAATTTTTTGTCCTGTTTGCTTTTACATAATTTTCATTTTATCTTTGAAACAGTTGGAAAATGTTAAACAGCGAACGAGCAATAAACATAAATTGCTGGGACCCTAGCAATGCGATTACATTTAGTATTTAGATTCTTTTTATTAGCGAAATTTTTTTGTTATCTGTATTTTAAATATGATTTAAGCGGCGTTGAATTGAAATAATAACGACTTTTTTTATTAATTCAATGATTAGCATATTTGAATGACGCGTTTCATGATTATTTAAAAAATTATCTACATCAAAATTATTCACGTTAGAATGGATATTGTATTTAACACCATGCGATTTAGGGTTCAAGATTTTTTACATTTTGAATTGAACGTCATTCATTAGGTCAAGCTTAACGGCAGTAAACGCCCTGCACCGTAAAGCCGTCACAATCATAAAACTCCAAGTGCATTGATTTTAATTTTATTAGTGTCTGACATCTTTAAGCAGGGCTTGCCATCCGCCCAACCCCGATGACTGCTTCACACCGCTTCTTCATATAGATTCAGTACTTTATTTCACTATATAACAAAACTATTTTGATGTATTTTGATTTAGATTGTTATATGAATCAATCTTTTGAATTCTGCGTTAGAGAAATCTTTTTCGAAAATCATATTTCTTACACCAGGTTCTAGCGACCGAGGAACGTCGAGACAACCGAAGACCAGTTAAATAACCTAGCCAATTATGTTCTCCCCACTAAAAATTTTACTGGTTAGGTTGTTAACTGTTTCAATAACCAGTTCTTAAAGCAATGAGTTGGGAACCAAACTTGCATAATCGAGCAGAGGACGAACAAATATCATATAAATAGCCCTCGTACCATAAGGGTTCAAAAATTGTTTAGACCAGCATTTGACAAATCCAAGCGAAGAGGCCGTCCTATATTGACAATAAAATCGATGTGATCTCTAAAGTTCAGTTCGCGGTCACAAATTACCCCTAGGTGCCGTATGGTTAAAACTCTGGCAACAACAGCTAACCAAGTTATGAAGTTATTCAGGGCATTCTGTTATAGATTAACATCGATGGAACTCTGCATAAATGGAAATTGATGATAACCACCTTGCGATACCCCGGAATGTCTTAAAGACCACCTGATATCTACGTTCCCTTGGGTAAGAGTCCATCAATCAAATGTTGAAATGCGAAACCAAGAGCCTTAAGTTTAAATAAAATTTTCTTATGGGAAACCTTGTCAAATTCCTTGCTGAAGTCTGTGGTAATGCCATCAACAACGATTCCACCCTACATAACGGTTCAAAGTATGAGATGCAAATCCGGTTAAAATGGTTTTCGCAGGTCGTCCTCTAAGAAAGCAATGATGATTCAATCGAATACAATACTCTCAAATAACTTAGAGATACAGGATAGTCTCACAATTGGCCTATATTTGAAGACATACGATTTAGATCCACTTTTAGGGGTCGGAACTATAAAAGAGTCTTTCTGTATTGAAGAAAATATTCCGTGCGAGATCGAGTTCTGGAACTGTGTTGTAAGTGGCTGTGCTAAGTTTCCAACACAATTTTTTAAAACGATAGAAGGCAAAGCATCGGGATCGGCAGAAAAATCGTCTTTTAACTTGTTGATGCTCCTTGACCCCTTATCAAGATCAATTTGAATAGACACCAGAAATATTAGAGTGCCGATATGATGTAACTGAAGTAGTTCGCATCGGACTCAACATCGTTGTTGGAGTATGCCGTATTAAGTCACCAAACAGTCCACAATCACGGATCTTCATCGTTGAAGGATATCCATCTTACTTCATCTTAGGCTTTATGAGTTGAGAAAAACGCTTTGGGTCAGCGATTATTTCCGACTGCATACTTCCGATATAATCATTGTAGAGTTCAAAGTAATCATATAGAGTCCAATCTCGTATTTAAGCATTTTTTTCCCAGTTTTTACTTCTTTCATTACGCAGTGAACGTAATTCTCTGTTGTACCATGGTGAAACTGACAGTTTTTCTTCGTGCAATATAAGGAATGAACTGTTGAAAGCAAGCAACTTTTTAAACAGGATGATCCGGATGACGACAGCCCGCACAGTACACTCTTTTTAAATATAACAAAACGGAAGGAGTGGATAAGTTAATTAGGTTATAGACACCTATATAGGTATAGCCGATGGTTAGTAACACAATAATATCAAAATTCTAATCTTCATAATTAGTAATTAATATTCCATCATCCTCCATAAGTGTCACCCTACCTTTAGTAATAAAATTTAGAATTATTAGTTTCATATAAAGCTGGATATGAACTTCCTGAAATGTATACCCCTATAATGAATCTCACTTACTCATCACCAGATAAAGAGACATCATCATAATTCAAATTTGGTATTCTGATTCTTTCTGCGAGTGAGAATCTTACATATCCTCTCCTACAGTTTCTTGGCGACACCAAATGAGAAATTAAATTTTTTTAAACTTAATTTTCCAAAAATGCTCAAATTTCTACTTGGAGTCGCTTAGAATATTGTAGGTAGAATATTGTAGGAAGATATGTAAGATTCTCACTCACAGTGAGAATCATAATACCAAAATTTAATTATGGTCACATCTCTTAACTCGGTGATGAGTATAAGTAAGATTCATAACAGAGTCTAACTATTACCACACCTCACCTCGTCTCCCACACCTCACTTCAATACACCTCACCTCACCTCACATAAACCCATCTCACTTCATCTCACAACACCTCACTTCACCTCACCTCCCTCCCCTCACTTCAACACACCTCACCTCACCTAAACTCATCTCACCTCATCTCATCTCACCTCATCTCATCTCACCTCACCTCACCTCACCTCATCTCACCTTATCTCAGCTCTGCTCACCTCATCTCACCTCATCTCACTTCATCTCACCTCAACTCACCTCACCTCTTCTCACCTCAACTCACCTCACCACCCCTTACCTCACTTCACCTCATTTCACCTGTCCTCACCTCATATCACTTAACATCACCTCACCTCACCACACCTCACCTCAACTCACCTCACCTCACCCCTCATCTCACCGAGTGACTCCATACAAATCTAGTCACATTTGCATAGTAATTTTATTTGAGGTGAGAATCGGAATAGGGGCCTTCATCTCACCTCAACTACCTTCACCACACTATACTTCAGTTCAGCTCATTTTACTTCACTTTACCAACTCCTCACCTAACCTCACCTCACCTCACTTCACCACACCTCATCTCATCTCAAGGCGCCTTCACTGAGGGGGACTATTTTTAACCCAACTCTTTAGCCAATCAAATATTTATATTCAACTAAGTCCCGCCCAATTTAATCCAGGTTTAGTTGAAAAATTTCCATCTTTTGAGCAAATAATCTTAGTCGTACCAACACAGTAACAAACAATTAACTGAAATGAGCAATAAGTGTGCTCATATATTTGTTGTTGCTGTTTATGAATGACATTTGTCCATACTTCCTAAAATTATTGTCTCCATTTCATTACAACATTTCTCGATTTCTCATTACAATATTTCTCGCACCTCGATTTGTAACCTGTAACGCTGCTGTTTGTGGCGTGCTAACTAGCACAACGCCGGTTACCGGAACATTTTGGACTAAAGAAAGGTGAAATATCACCAGTTCCAAGTTGTGTATCCACAATTAATGTAAAAAGTTCATCCCAAAATGTTCCCTTTAATAGCCGCTCTAGTGCAGACATAATTAATGGTCCCCGCCAAACAACCGGTTTTTCAGAAATTAATAATTCCATTGGCATACACTTAACCCAATAATTTATTATCGGTATCATCTTGTTAGAATTGTTCACTTAAGGTTCTGCATGGATATTCATCTTTAATGGCACGGAGGGGCCAAGTATGTGCCAGCTAGTTTTACTGCTAAATTTACAGCCGTTGTTGATTTACCAACACCGCCGTTGTCAGATGCAACCACTACAATATTATCAATGCCGTCTAATGATTTTCGTTTTGATAATCCACGGGCCATAAGTTTGGCCTGCCGCGTATCCCGTTGCATAATTTGTCTAAACCAAATTAAATTAAAAGAACATTTTATTTTTTATAGAGAATATTGAAATTTTCGCTATTAGACCACAGAATTTTTGAAGTTTCTAGGTTTTTTTGGATCAAATTGTATTTTTAAATCGAATATTGTGTACGTAATCCACAGACATACGTTTATTCGATTAAATTAAAATAAAGCCCCAACTAATCGCAAACCAAGCAGAAATTGAAAGTAAACAACAATAACTCAAGTTGTATAAAACTTTAACTTGCAAAAAAAAAATCCAACTTTATATTCTCGTTCCGTGAAGAGAGCATAACCTCATCTCACCTCACCTCACATCACCCCACCTCACCTGAACTCACCTCACTACACCTCACTTCATCTCACTTCACCTCACCTCACCTCATCTCACCTCACCTCACCTCACCTCACCTGAACTCACCTCACCTAACCTCACCACATCTTACCTCGCCTCACCTCACCTTACCAGACATCAGCTCATCCCACCTTATCTTAGTTCAATTCAGTTCAGCTAAGTTTATCTAACCTCACCTAACATGAAAAATCAGTTCATCTCACCATATCTCAGTTCAGTTCAGTACAGTTCACCTCATCTCACCGCACCTCACCTCACCTCACCTCACCTCACCTCACCTCACCTTATCTCATCTCATCTCATCTCATATCACCTCATCTAACCTCATCTCACCTCTCCTCACCCGACCTTATCACACCTCATTTCATTTCACCTCAGCTCACCTTGCCTCATCTACCTTTATCTCACTTCATCGAATTTCACTTCACTCTACCACTCCTCACATCATCTCACAAAAACTCACCTCACCTCATTTAACTTCACCTCACCTCACCTCACCTCATCTCACTACACCTCACTTCATCTCACTTCACCTCACCTCACCTCACCTCACCTCACCTCACCTGAACTCACCTCACCTAACCTCACCTCATCTTACGTCGCCTTACGTCACCTTACCACACATCAGCTCACCTCACCTTACCTTAGTTCAGATCAGTTCAGCTCAGTTTACCTCACCTCACCTAACCTGAAAAATCAGTTCATCTCACCTTATCTCAGTTCAGTTCACCTCACCTCACCGCACCTCACCTCACCTCACCTCATCTCATCTCATCTCATCTCATCTCATCTCATTTCGTATCACCTCATCTAACCTCATCTCACCTCTCCTCACCCCAACTTATCTCACCTCATTTCATTTCACCTCAGCTCATCTCACCTCATCTACCTTCATCTCACGTCATCGAATTTCACTTCACTCTACCACACCTCACCTCATCTCACAAAAACACACCTAACCTCACCTAACCTCACCTTACGTCATTTCACTCCACCTCACCTCACCTCACTACTACCTCTATTATGGTTCTCACCTCACCGAGTGACTCCATACAAATTTAGTCACATTTGCATAGTAATTTTGGGCCTACACCTCACTTGACCTCATCTCACCTCACCTTACCTCATCTCACCTTGCCTCACCTCACCCCAACTCACCTTATCTCAGTTCAGTTCAGCTCACCTCACCTCACTTAATCTTACCTCACCTCACCTCATCTCAGCTCACCTCAACTCACCTCAACTCACCTCAACTCACCTCAACTCACCTCACCTAATCTTATCACATCTCATCTCATCTCATTTCACCTCATCTAACCTCATCTCACTTCAAATCACCCCACCCTATCTCACCTCATTTCATTTCACCTCAGCTCATCTCACCTCATCTACCTTTACCTCACTTCATCTTATTTCAATTCACTTTACCACACCTCACCTTACCTTATCTCACAAGAACTCACCTCACCTCATCTCACTTTACCTCACCTCACCTCATCTCACCTCACCTTACGTCATGTCACCCCTCACCTCATTACTACCTCTATTATGTTTCTCAACTCACCGAGTGACTCCTTACAAATCTAGTCACATTTGCTTAGTAATTTTGGGCCTACACCTCACTTGACCTCATCTCACATCACCTCACCTCATCTCACCTCGCCTCACCTCACCTCGACTCACCTCACTTCAGCTTATCTCATCTCTGAGTTTAAATTCAGTGTGATGTTTGTCATTCATGGCAAAAAGCAAGAGTTTCCGTGCTTCTGTATTGACACAAATAATTTTTAATAAAGGTACAAGCCATTATCTAATTAACCGTGAAGGTGAGACCACAAGATTATTTCTATGACTTGGCCAATCATCAGTAAAGTACATCTCTAAATTACGTTTAAATTCAAAAAAATGTTTGTCATTCATACCAAAAACTAAAACTTTCCTGTTTCCGTATTGACATGTCACTACTCTTGTCACTAAGACTCGATAACATCTGTGATTGGGCCAATCTCCAGTACAGTGGATCTTTAAATGACATAAGGCTTGCCACCGTATGAATATGCCTCTTTTTTTAGCGTTTGTCTTATATTAACTGACAATAACTGTCGGTCTCTTTTCAGACTTGGCCGAATTTCAGTTCTATGAATTTCAAAATTTCTCAAAACTTGTATAGTTAATTCAGAAAAAAAATCATTAAAGATGTCTATACTAGTTCAGTCGTTATCAACGATATATATTAAATTGAAATATCGCTGCTGATAGTAACTAACCTTAAAAATTAGCAGAAAACAAATGTTCATAACAAGCAACAACAAAAAATGTCCAGGTTAAATTTCATGGCGGGAGGTCGGGAAAATCAAATGGAATAATATTCACAAAACTACAGACTTTTAACCTAATGTCTGGCAAAGGTAGCTTGATTCCAGACGTAACAAGTTCGGCGAAAACCATCAATAAAACGTTTCAAATTAGACCTTTTCCAGAAGATACCTCAACCGAAAAGTTTTAACAAATGTTACATGTTTGCAAGTGTGACTCACCCAAATTTTCTCGACCTCTCATAATGAAACTTGAGCTGGAAAATTATTGATGTTGTTTTGTATTAAGATTTTGCAACAGCTAAAATTAAATTTCTTTCTTAAAATTAAATAAAAATAAATGTTTTATTTAAAATTGGCGGGAAAATCACAGGTAACTCCAAGTCTCTAACCGAATATATTGAATATCAAAAGTAGATTGATGACAAACCGCCAAAACCTAGAAAGCGACTAGTCGTTTAAGCCACTTGCAATATTGATTATTTCATTAAAAGCTGTTTATTGTAATAGATCTTCTATAACGAGGTTTTTCTCAATTTGAAATTGCATTACCGACATTTCGGATGATTAGTTTCAGTTTTTACAAACAAAATTTCAAAATTTTTTGGCTGTTGAAATGGATCTTCTTTACCGGCATTTTAATGATGACATATCCATTATTATCGTTTGGATCTGCATTACCACCCATTTTAGTTTAATAATTCAGGTTGGTTCAATTGAATCTGCATTACCAGCCTAAAGTGCTAGAGAATTTCGGCTGACTTTAACGGTATAGTTTAAAGATATCGCAATTAGACATTCATCACAACGCGTAATAACGATCATCAGTCCTACTGTTAAAGTAGGGGCGAGTCTCCGGTTGTGGGCACCGCTTAATTTTTGATCCATAATTTTAGAAGAAGCAGAGGCCTTAGTTAACTGTTTGCTAAAGCAACTACTTTGATTCCGTCAAATAGAAACATTTTACGACCAATTTTGTGAAGTCATCTTTTTTAGCAAAAGAAAATCGTAACTGGTTGTGGGCACCCATCGAAAATTCGCTGAAAATGGGAATAGTTGAAGCAAAACGCACCTAATTCGACAGAATTTCAAGGTTTGTTAATTTTAAAGGCCTTCAGTGCCAAAAATAACACGAAAAGGCTTTTATTATTATTTATCATTTTCCTCATCATCCAAGTCAGAGAGACAATGTTTGCATATGCAATAGCTGAAATACATGTCAGCGCATTTTAAATGCACGGGCCGAACACACTTGATGGAATTTGCAGCGGTTAACTTCGATGGAATGAGCTTCAAGCAGATCAAGAGTTCTTTTTTTAGAACGTATGGCCGACGGTTTGGCAGATGCAGTTGCCTTCTTTTTTCTTACTGTTCTTCGGATAAGAGACGGCTGTTCGCTTAGCGGCTTTCTCCTTTAAAACCGCAACACTTCCTGAAGAAGTAAGTAAGCATGGTGTTTTGCATCGGTTTACGAGGAGCTGTTTGCAGGGAACCAATTTCGTACAACACAGATAAGCGGCTCGTTGAAAACGCGTTAGATGTGGAAGGTTTTGGTGTGGTGACCACTTACACTTCATGTGCAACACCTGTCTCAAGAAAGATGATTCGATGCTGCTCCTCTTCATCAATTCGATCCTCGGAGCCAGCTTCTTTCACATTCCGCTCGACCTTGGGTGTCAATGTCAGATCAAGAGTCTTAAAGACAACACCAGCCATTATTTTGTTGCCATACAGAACACTATAACTTGTAATTAGTGGGCCGGAAAACAATATGCGTCTCGTTAGCAACGGCGATATCGATGGCTTCAATTGATATAGATTCGAAACAAGGTTGTCGAGAAGCAACAGCACAGAGGAAGCAAACAAAGGTTTTGCTAAATGTATAAAATGGTGCATATGGTGCACAAACCCTTGTTGGCACATCCAGTCAGGACCATTAGCATAACCGGCAGTCTCATCAGAAACGTTGTCAAAGAAGACGGTTTGCATTTTTTTCCGGGAAAAGAAAGAATTGTGGTAGACTGTCGTGTTGTAGACCAGCAGTGCTTACTGTTAAGGCCATTGTAACCATCGCAACTAAAGTTTCCCTACATGTCGTGTAAAGTTTTTATCGGGACCGTTGAAAAGCCGCTTTCATCCATATTGTAGATATTCGTTGCTTATCCATTAAATGACCATCGTTTTGAGAAAAGTTCTCGACATTTGATTTGCAAAAGCCTTCGACGCACTTCTTGGATTCGGGGTGCATAAAACGAGCTCACGGTGGCGGCGCATAAAATTGTAATACCAATGTTTGCCCCGCAATTCACGCAGCTCGTTGACGCTGACACACTTCAAAATATATTGAACAAGGTCCCTCTCGTGGATCGGGTAGAAAACCTTTAAAAAATATTCCAATTGAGCACAAAATGATTTGCATTCACAAACAAAATCTAACAATAAAGCATCTTCCACAGATCACACGTCGCCAAACAACCTTCCTGTTCCGTTTTATGCAGGTAGCGTTGCAAACTGCTCCGCACAATTCCATAGGTTTGTGCAGTCGATTTGCCGTCAATTCACCAGCCGAACCAGCGCATCAAATTCAATTGAAGCTAAAAATGTCTTCAAATGAAAAAAGAGATTGCCCACAACCGGTTACTTTTAAGTGCCCACAACTGGAAATCACGACCATTCTCGGAGTAACCAACAAAATGTGATACGTCATGATTTTCAGATAAATCGATGTGGCATCCCAAATAGTAGAAATGTCGATAACACTCACCTGTTTGAGATTATTCACTTTGATTTATCGCAGCCAGATCCACCATATTTGCATTCTGTTAAACGTTATGCAGAGGTGCCCACAACTGGAGACTCTCCCCTACATTATTGAGTGATCAAAAGAAGATATCACCGTAAGACGGCTACAACCTGTGGAATCCAAGAAACAACGAGGGGATATCAGGTTTGGATTACAAAACAAAATCTCAATTTATTGTACTGGGAATGTTTGTGTGTTCAACACGCGTTCATTTTCCATGAATAACCCAAACGGATTAAGACAGCAATGGTAACATATTACTCAGTATGTATTAAGGAATTAAGAGATTTGTTTTGCAACCCAAAAATTATTAAAATTTCGACCAAAAGGAATTTTTAATGCCCACAAAACCACACAAAATATACAAAACAATGATGATGACGGTTTGTACATTCTTAATCATACAACAAAAGATGATAGTCACGTATCACATTTTTTAAAACAGATTGCTCGGAATGAAGAATGAGTGCTTAACATCTTTCATATTACATCTAAATGGAGGAACAGCAAAAAAAATTCTTAAATACCCGGCGGATAAATAATGTTTGCAATAAATTTACTTGAAATTGTTACAACAATAAAATGTTGAGATTTCTTATCTACGTCTACGTATGTTGTAAGAGATCATGATCCTACATATAACCTCTTATGCTCATTTGGTAGGATTGACTTCAAGAACAATCATTCTGTGCGCGTTTTTGGAGCGGTATGCACTCGTAAAGTTATTTTTTATCATTCCGGGTTGGGTTATCCCATAAATTAATACAAAGACGTTCAATATTTATTTGAAACGGTTTCAAGAATTATTGATGAAATGCGACACGTTTTGGTTATAAATTTTCTAATTCACTGTAATTTGTTAAGATTCTAAAAAACGATGTTGTAGCCAACTGAAAAGATGCATAAACAAAATTTTGTTAAAGAATGTCTTAAAGGGTGTTCCGTCTGTTGGTTTTTGTGCGATTGCAACGCGAAAATTGTTTACGACAAAAACGTGAAACAGTAACAACTGTAAGTTAAAATATTCGTGAAGGAATAAGCTTCTCCAAACCAAGTTGGATGCTCGCATAATTTCAAAAAATGCTATGATGTCAATTGGCCATCAAGAGCATACGATTTAACGCCGTTAGATTATTTTCTTTGGAGTATTTTGAAAAGTAAAGGGTGAGCAATGATCCACAAACAATTTAAGATCATAAAAACAATATTCGAGCTGAAATTGAGGCTATTGCCGGTGGTCGATAAATATCGAAATTCGCGAATTTAGATGGCAAAATAGCCCTGTACAGCAAAACGAGCTATCCCTCGTTATTAAGCGGTGCGGTCAATAAATATTTTTGCTACGAGATACTGTTAAAGTTAGCCGAAAGTTTCCAGCCGAAAGGTAATGCAGACAGTGTCTTTGCTATTCCAGCCAAAAGGTAATGCAGATAGTGTCTTCGCTATCCCCCAGCCGGAAGATGATAATGCAGATATTAATTTTGCTATCCAAGCAATGCATCCATTTCTATCCAATTTGCATCCATTTAGCATCCAATTTGTTAAGAAATTCTGAAGGGGATGCAGGGGTGTAATTTAGCACAATTTCATAGCAGATTAACGTGCTTTGTCATTGATGCCACTATGGTTATTTAATAGGCCATAATGTTGCTCAACTTCGGCTTAATCGTATAGCCGGTAAATTACTTCCCTGCATCCCTTTCAGAATTTCTCCACAATTGGGCCGAAGTTGACCAATATTATGGCCTACCAAATATCCATAGTGGCATCAATGACAAAGCACGTTAATCTTGAACGACAGGCCATTCAATGCATTTTCGATATGTTGAATTAGCGAATTTTTGCAAAATTACACCTCTGCATCCCCTTCAGAATTTCTCAACAAAATGGATGCTAAATGAATACAAATTGGATAACAATGGATGCATTGCTTGGATAGCAAAAACAATATCTACATTATCATCTTTCTGTTGGGCTAGCAAAGACACTATCTGCATTACCTTTCGGCTGGAATAGCAAAGACACTATCTGCATTATCTTTCGGCTGGAAACTTTCGGCTAACTTTAATAAGGTTGCTACGATATTATACGATATATTTTTAGCAGCTACATCACTCCCCTCCTGGATCGAAAACCGTAGTGTTTTAAATTAAATGTAATCGTTTTTCGAACACTACGTTTTTCGACTGGGTTTACCACAAGTATTCCGTATGCTGGCTTAAGCCTGACGATGCCAATTTTTGTTGATTTTCTTTCTACATCCGCAACAAAGAATTTGCGCAATTTGCGGGTCACTGGATACGGTCCAGAATCGACACGTACGAATTCGTGTGAACACAGGTTTACAGATTTTTGGGAATACACGTTGCCTGTTCGTTTGGATGTCGTGTGTCCGTAGGAACTAAGCCTCTCATGGTAGTACGAAGCTGCTTCACGAAATCCGAAGTATTTGTGTTTGGGTTCGAATTTTGATCGTTGATGAAAAATTTACCGGGAACCTTGATATGTTGACCATATACTAGCTCTGCTGGTGTGCAGTCTAGGTCTTCTTTGACGGAGGTTCGATTACCCAATAGGATCGTTGGAAATTCTGAACTTTAATGGGATGTATTACATCGAGCTGTTAACTCGTCTTTTAGTTGTCTGTGAAACCATTCGACAAGATGATCGCTTTCGGGTTTGTGCAGTTGTCCGAAAGCGATGGGAACCTAGGAGCTTCGTGAGCTTAATAAACAACGTTGATTCAAATTGTGTTCCTTAGTCTGTCGTGATGAAGAGTGGGACACCAAATCTCCACATATATAGATTGTAGAAGATCTTGCTTTCGGTTTTTGCGGTCATTTCTCGGACTGGATAAGCTTCTGGCCAACGGGTAAATCGGTCGACTATCGTTAAAATATTATGATAGCCATTCGATTGGTGCAGTGGACCAATCAGGTCCATGTGGATGTGTTCGAACCTGCCACTTGGTATCTCGAACTTGCCAAGCTCTGATTTTATGTGACAGTATCAGTAGTGGCCAGAAGTATTCGAAGCAATAAGTTTTCGCGTAACACAGATGCCAGGATGTGATAAGCCATGTAGACTATCGAAGATTGTCCGTTGCATGTTAAGGGTAACGAAGGCTCGATTTTTACCTGTAGAAGTCTCACACCAAATTTGCTGCTTGTCTGGTAAGTCGATCCGTTGCAGGTTTAAGGTTGATTTCAGGAGAGAGCTTCTTTGAAATGAACGGTACCAACATCCTTTATTGCGTTGTTGTAAGACATCTCCAACTGCTATATTGGAAGCGTCGGTAGTTATGTTGAACTGCGCGTCGTTCAACGGGTGTGCCAAAAAACTGACAGCGACCATTTCGAAAGCTTCTGTGCAATCTTTGAGCTAAGAGAAGTTTCTACTGTTTTTGCCTTACTTGAGTAAGGTTACCAAATGCCTGTGAATAGGCGATAACAGTTCAGCTAACCTTGGTATGAAGCGGTGGTAATAGTTCACCATACCGAGCTGCTGTATTTGGCGCACTGATGTTAGCAATGGAAAATTTGAAATGACATCAACTCTGTCTTTCGACGGGAGGATGCCATCTTCCAAAATTGTGTGGCTCTAGAAGTCGAGTGACTTTACGCTGAAAATATATTTTGAAGTTTCGATATTAATTCCATATGTGGAGAGCCGTTTAAATACTGACCCGAGATGTTCCCTGTATTCCATCCGCTCTGAGGCTCGCAACAAGGATATCGTCGATATAAGATTAGACGAAGTCCAGCCCTTTTAACACTTCGTTAAGGAATCGCCGGAATGTCTAGGCTGAGTTACGAAGGTTATCGCTGTTTTGTGAATATCCTCGAGAGCCATAGGAATTTGATAATGTGCTCTAACCTAAAAACTGTGTATGTGGGGGATATAATATCTATCTGGGACAGTGACAGTGTTTTACTGCCGATAGTCTCCACAAACACGCCAGCCTTTTTTCTTTCTTTTGCGCCATGTGTATTGGTGAGGACGGGTTATGATGAGGGCGGCAAATTCCTATCTCTGTCATAAATTGAAATTCAGTCTTTGCAGCTTTTATTTTCGTTGCGTCGGGTTGTTGCAGTTTAGCACAAGGTAACCTACCTTGCGTGACGATGTAGTTGTAGTATCAACTAGGGATTGTGTTCACAGTGAGGATAGTATATGAATCGAAGAGTCTTCTGCTCTTCAAATCGACCACGAGACCAAATTTGGACAGAAAGTCAGCACCTATAATAGGCCTATCTCCTGTTGCGACGATGATGGGATGTGTGAACGAATGCCTGAGACCGATATTTACCTTCGAAGGTTTTCTACCGTAAGTGGAAATTGGGGACCCGTTTGCAGCTGTATGATTGCAAACGGTGTCTCTAGCATGTCGAAGAAACTTGTTTACGGGTATCACAGATACTTCAGTCCTCGAATGGATCAGAAATTGCTAGTTATTTTCGTGATCTTGGATGACAAGATGGCGAGACGAACCAATCCTACTATTTGACGTAGAAACAGAGGGATTTAGTAATTTTCCGAAGACTTGAAATGCTTGGAGGTAGCTTAAACATGAGCTACCGGTCGGAAACTGCACGGCTTATTACAGTTACGGGCTCGTGAGCCGAAACGACGGTGGTAGTACCAGAGTTCGGATTGACATGACGATCTCGACCTTGACCTGTGTGGGTAATTAAAATTCTGTTATTGTTCGGCGATCTTCCACGTGAACGAATGTTCATATTGGCCAGTGTTCGCTGTAGATCAGCCAATTGTTATTGCGTCTTCTTCAGTTGTCTTTGCATGGCAAAGTGGATGGCTGGGTAACCAGATATTGTCGGCGACCGGTAAGATGTCCTCGATGTCAATTATGATATATCCCGCGCCACAGATTTTTGAGTAAATCGTTATTTACTAATTTCGAACCACCTGCTTTTTGTTCAAGCAGGCGATAAAAGTGGGACGGTCTAAGGTCTCCCATTCGTAGGAAACCAGAGAGCAACTCGTCAGGTCGTTACTCCTCGCTAATAGTGTAGCGGTCGGTCAACGCGGGCTATATTTCGTACCTGGCTGCGGGTTTCTGAAAATGTCCGTTATAAATTGAACCGTTTCTTGTGGTGTTGCGCTGAGAGTGTATGCGAACCGTTCATCATCGTCAACAGTTCGGCTGATTATGAATTGATATCAAACGAGGATGAACCATGCTGCCGGTTGTTCGTTTCAGAAGGAGTATTGCGAATAAAGAAAATTATTTATCGATAGTCGATAAATATCGAGATTCGCAAATTTAGATGGCGAAATAGCTCTGTTCAGCAAAACGGGCTATCGCTCGTAATTAAGCGACGCGGTGTTTACATATTTTTGCTACGAGGAGTGCCACGAAGTGAAAAGGATTTTTAAGTCGCTACAACACTCAGCGAATTCTGCAGCAATTTAGAAATTCCACTCGTTCACTATTCACTAAATTCACTTTTACGGTTTACTTTAACTGTTCACTTTTATTGTTCACTATTTTTTTCGCACGGTTTACTTCTCGATTTTTAGCTTGCACTGTTCTCTGTTAAATCACAACTGTGGCTGCGTCCGAAATTACTCGCGCTTATCACTTGTTGATCCCCTTCCTCAAATCCTTCGCTATCCTTGCTTCTTGCTTCATTATTCGTCTTAGATCGGATAATATCACATCGTAGGTGCGGCTCTATGCCAAACAGCACCATCGCTGGTGACTTCCTGTTGTATCATGCACTGTGCTGCGATACCCTAACATCGATCCCAGTTATTTTGCGACCTCTTAGTACTTGTTCTATTATTCTCTCACATGCAGCAGGCGCATTACATAATCCTGCTTAAAACGCCAGTTTCTCTCTATCCTCAGGGATAGAGAGCTTACTAATATTTGCTTTTCACATTCAATGTACTGAAAATGTTGGCCCCTGACAGCGTGTTCAAGGTGTCGTCCTTTTTCTGAATAAAAACCACTGGCGAACACTATGGGCTGCTAGACACTATGGTGCTCGTCTTGGTGCTTGCCGGATTGAAGTAGCGTTTCCCGTGTCGATTCTATGTTGCACAATATAAATGTTTCCTATAGTTCAACCTCATTAAGAGCCAATACATCGGCCAATTCATTCAGTGCTTACACTGCGACATCTAACGGTTCCGCTGGCTGTTGGCTGAATAGTGAGCGAATGATCTTCTTTTGCCTATGTTTTGGTGATCGACTAGCTTCGACTGGCAATTGACTAAATGAACGCTTCTGTTGGAATTTCACTAAGGTTCTCGCACACAGCAACCCGTTATTTTTGACATTCACATACTCTACAATTCTCATCTTAGTATCCCCAAGGTCAATTTTAGCATAGATGACCTTTTCACACCCTGTCCCCGACTACAACTCGAAATGCATTTTGTTCACTTGTGTTTTTGACGCGATACCGCCCACATTGCCCCATTTTAGCACCTATGGTTCTTCAAATGTACGGTCATCTGGCTCGGCACTCGGCAGTAAGCGATTGTACAAAAATGCTTCCTTTTGTTTCACACTTTCAAAAATTTTGATAACGTCATTTCAGATGATTCTAAAACCGGTGATGGTGACGGTGATCTAGATCGCTCTTCGAATGCATCCTTCTGTATGCTCTAGCCTCCTCCTCCCACCTAACATTTTAAAGCCTCGACAATAGCTGTTTCCTTTCATTTTTCCTTCGGTTGAAAGCCCACGACTCAACAACATGTCCCTTAACTTCTGTGACTTGTAGAAGTTTATCTCTAGTAAGCCCATTTTTGTTGCTATTCGCAAAACCTCACTTCTGATCCGCTTTTGATATAGGTTCGTACTGGATTTTGCAAATAAAACACTTATTTCACATGCTAATGAAGTTTATCCAAACTAATCCAAAAAATGCAACAACAACAAACGTATTGTAATAGTTTTGGTGCAAGTAAACATTCGGGCGAATTTATATTGTGTAATTTAGAGGCCTTAGGTACATTCCAAAGTTATTCTAAGTATTTTCTAAGCATTTAGCACGAACTTCAATAATATTGGTGATTGGCCTAAACCCAAAGAATTTTTTCTAGTAAGTTATATGATTTTCTATTGGGTCTGACAGGGTGTTCCATGAAACGAAGTTAATGCTAAATGCACGCCGAAAATACTTGTAAATCTCTTGGAACACCCTGTCAGACCCATTAGAAAGTCATATCACTAACTAAACACAATTCGTTTGGTTTAGGCCAATCACCGGTATCACTAAAGTTCATGATCAATGCTTGGAAAATACTTAGGAAGGCTATGGAATGAACCTAAAGCCAATTCAAAAAATCATACTTGTAAATTTCATGGAACATCCTGTCAGACTCATTAGAAAATCGTATAACTTACTAGACACAATTCTTTGGATTTAGGCCAATCACCAGTATCACTGAAGTTCATGCGCTTAGAAAATACTTAGAATAACTTTGGAATTTACCTAAGGCCTCTAAATTACACAAAATAAATTCGCCTGAATGTTTACTTGGTAGCAATACGTTTGTTGTTGTTGTGTTTTTGGATTCGTTTGGATAAACTTCACTAGCGCCACCTCGTTCATTTATTGCTCATTAATTTGCTTTTGGTTTTGCTAGTTTCTTCTCTGTGGTTTTTAGTATTTCGGGTGTCTGTTCTTCTCGCCAGTTTTAAAGTTGCCTATCTCGGGAATCAGGCTGCCTCGCTAAACGATCATTCCATCATTGCGTACACTCTCATATGTGGTTACCCAACTTCCCGTATCTGAATCATCTTCAAGTGACTTTCGATGTCACCTGACTCACCACTTGTCTGTGTAATTTTCTGTGGCTCCAATAGCTCAGTGTCTGAGTGATATCACCGAGTGATATTCGTGTGTAGAGTAGAACCCGTAACAATACATTATGTGTTGAACATAACATTGAACACTCTTTAGAATAAAGTAGACTGTATTTTAGAAAAAAAAATATTTTGTGATAGAAAATTGTTCGAAGTTCTTAGAAATAATTTGCAAGCAAAAATTTAATAAAATCAACAGATTGGTATTTTCTCTTTACATTATGTTCCTTTGTAGAAGTAATTGCTTTACTAGAAATATTCCCATTTTATAAAACGTCTAGTCGAAAACAAAATACTTTGAAATTGAAAAATAATATTTAGCTTTTTATGAATTTTCATTATGTTCGATATTAAAATTTTGCTAGTCGATGCCTTTTGTGTTACTTTTCACCAAAAAAAGCTTTAAACCGAAATGAAAAGGGAAAGCAAGTTTATTGCATGCCACCCCACGTTTAATGTACTTTAACATCCGATGATTATTTTCCAAGGTTTCCAAATATTTAGTCGTTCTGTTCTGCTAAGTTTGCATCCTAGATGAACTGCATATAGCAAAGCTCTCAAGACACCAACAAAATGTTCACAAAACAATTCAGCAGACCTTCCGTGTAAATTATCAATACAAAATTGCCAGTTACTCATTCCACAAAAAACGTAAAAATTGATTGAAACTTAAAATTGTAAGATAAACCAAAATAAAATCATTTTAAATATTTTAATTGAATTTCAAGACAATTCTCCGTATATGGTTCTCGGTAATAAATTATGTCTAATATTATGCAAAGACATATGAAAAGCATAAAAATATCAATTTTCAGTTAAAACTTGTTGTGTATATTCCAAAAATATTTACCACAGTGAAAATATGTATACTGCGGATATAATTTATGGTGGCACAGACAATATTTTTATGGCAATCGCGAGTGGCGCGGAGCCGTTTGCATCAATTCGATATCACACGGATATTTTATACACGGACATTCTATTTAAGGCGTTTAAATTTTTGGAAACGCCGGATGGATGTCGCAGACTATTTTATAAACTTTCCTTAGCTCTTTTCGCACACATCATTTGCAATTATCGATACACCTATTATCCTAGAACATTAAGACTACAGCTCAATCTAATGAAGGTCTCCTTATATAATAAATTTTTAAAACGTATGTGAGGTTAGTCAAGAATTTTAACTTACAAAATGAAATAAAAATGATCGGGATACACAAAAATTACAATGCCCTCAAAGTCCAGAGTCGAATTTGTATAGGCATAATTTTGTCATCCTCGAACCCTTATTCCCACAAATTATGAAATAGTTCGCAACGATTTTGTTACATCGGATTTTAACGATTTCCGGAAGGAATCGATGGTATTGAAATTCCAATTCCATGTTGTAGTTACAGTGTTTGTTATCAGATGTCTCATAAGAAATTGTTTGTGTTCTAAATGTTGTAATCTTGTAATTTTTTAATTGTTTACTTGTGTTAACAAAAGTGGCATTTCATTTGCCAATTTAGTTTTTCATAAAAGTTTTTCATGAAAGTGTTTCATAATTAATAATAATTTATCTTAAAAATAATAAGTTTTCTATAGTATATAAAGGGTGTCCCAATAAGAAGTTCAGATTTAAAAGTACAATCCTCCTGGTTATTTATGGAAAATGATTTCATTCAAATGGTTGCCGCGGCTGGCCTTGGCGTACTCCATTCTCGGTCGGCCCAATTTCTGAACACATTTTGGATTGTGTGCGGATCTATTTCGGCAATGGTTACTTCAATATTGGCTTCAAATGCCCTATTGTTTGTGGATTGTCCGTATAACACTTGTCCTTTACGGCACCCCACAAATAAAGATCCAAAGTCGTCAAATCACAGCAACTTTCCGGCCAATTCACGTCACCATTTCGACTGATAATGCGATAATCCATCAAATTTTTGACGCAGTTTCACTATTGTAACGCCCGATTTGTGACATGGCGCCATTTTGCTGGAACCAAAGGTCATCCAAACCAATATATTCAATATATGGCCACGGAAAAGATGTTAACATGTGGCGGCAGATGATTACGTAACGATCGCGTTGGCCTCATCTTCGAAGAAATACAGCCCAATAATGACGCCACGCCACAAGCCGCACCAAACAGTAACACATAATGGATGCATTGGCTTCTCCACATATCCTTGTGGAGTTTCCGGCCCCTAAATGCGACAATTTTGTTTGTTTACGAACCCACCGAGATGGAAATTCGCCTCGTTCGAAAAGATGATTTTTTGAGCAAAATCCTCACAAATTTCGAGTTTGTCGCAGACCAGTTTGTTGAAGCATTAAGCGACTCATTTCGTCAACTAGAAATAATATACTGAGTTTCTGTCAAAGAAAGAATGACATTAGTGTTCCCAGAGCCAAAATAACCGATACATCAAATCGGAACCGGTTATTGTGACACCCTATACAAATGAACGTATATTTGCAGTGCATTGCTGATAATTTTTATTCTAACAGCCGCCGTTTGAGCTCGTCCGATAAGCCCACATCCAGTTCATCGGATTTTCTAAGTAGTGAGGATGAAAGTGATCGCATCGAACACCAGAAAATCGATAATTTTGCTAATACAATCAACAAATATAGCAATGCGAATTTTAAGCGTCACTTTCGATTGTCTAAACGGACGTGAAAACGTGGTACGTCGCAGATACCATAACATACCGGCAATTAGGTAACCTCTTTGGTATTTGCGATAAGACGGCATTGTTGGTCGTTAATCGTGTGTCAGCGTGGACGTGTCTATTAGCCATAAGGTTATTAAGTGGCATCTCTGGAGTTCTTGGTGCCATAGATGGTAGCCATATTAATATAAGAGCACCATCTGGAAAAGTGCATTTATACAGCAACCGAAAAAAGTTCTGCAGTATCGTACTGCAAGCGGTTGTGGATAACAGGAAGAAGTTTCTTTATGTGCACTGTGGGGAGCCTGGATCTTTCCATAATAGTCGCGGGTTCTACGTCGGTCACTTTTATATCAAAAAGCATTCAGGAGTACTATATGTGTTTTCCAAGCGGAACCTGTTTGGTTGGGGACTGCATATATGGCCCACAACGTTGGTCACTTCCACCCTACAAAGATACAGGAAAATTAACACAAAACCAACGCAGCTATAACTACCTTCATTCAACGACCCGGATGGTGGTGAAAAATGCATTCGGGTTACTCAAGAATAGATTCCGCCGAATAATGCATTTTACCGAATTGCATGTTGCGCTCTTCATAACTTATGCGAAGATACGCAAGATTATTAGAATTTGAACCTCAACGATGTCGAAGACGATCAGTCAACAGGAGAAATAGTTAATGCAAATTTCATTAGTAATGGCAAAGGACTTTTATAACCATTAATTATAAATAAGAAACATTTGTTAATTTTTTTTGCTAAAATACCCATAAGGTCTTTGTAGCCTCTTCTTCTTTAAAGCTTCCTTCTTCAACATTATCTTCCTCTTGTTTTCTTCTTTTAACTGGATCATTTCTATGAGCGACTCTATTTTTTCTGTTTGCAGCTTCTGTTTTTCTGTCAGCCTGATTCGCTTCTTGTCTGTGGTTGCTACAGATGAGAATGGTTTCCTAGGATACTCCTATCAATAATCAAACAATGCATTGCGGTCTTCAACTATATGAGTTTCTCGTTCAAAATGTCCAATGCCTACAGTACGGGCAACAGTTTCTGCATTTTCTGGTGGCGCAATGTCGTATCCATAGATTTCATTCATCAATTTCATATGTGGAGCTATTGATGGTACAACCCCACTGCAGTTGTTACTATATCAATCGTTTTATAGGCAGACTTTAAAGTTTTGTTTTTTTTTAAATTTCCTGCACTGTAAATAATATAATGTAATTTTATTTGTGACGAGATTAACGTACCGTTAATAAAGCTGAAAAGACAATTCAAATACTTACTAAGACCTCTTTTGACGGTTTATTTGCTGCAAAATTTTATTTTTTTTTACACACTAATCACTCAAGTAAAATGCAAATAACTAACAAAAAATATCTGGAATCAGTGAACAGCCAAACACTACCGACCTTTAAAAATAAAACACGGAAATTCATGGGTTATTTCTTTTGGCCAAGAATTGAATTCCAATTCCAAATCCAATTCCTTGGCAAATGAAATACCCTTCTAGACATATTTTGAATTTCTGTTTCCGGAGATTTTAGTTAATCCAAATTATTACTAACGGGTGCGACATCTTTTGGTTCATTTTTGAACTAGCAGTTAATTCGCCGCTCATAGCTCTAATGTTTTCTGTCAAGTGACAGAAATTCAGTATTATATTCACGGTGAACGAAATGAGTGAAAATGCGCTTGATCAACTTTGAGAAATATGAAAACTTATTTTCGAAAATTGCGTACAAAATTCGGTAGAAACTAGCTAAAAACTTCGTTTGACTGATATGTTAATAGACAATACACACGATCCGCATCGCCGTCCAGTTCAATCGATGAAGAATATTTCTGCTGACATCCGAACACCTTAATCCGCCATCGTTCATAGGAATTAAACATCAGCGAAATGACTATTCAAAGAATTGTTTCACATGGGCATGAAGGCCTACAAAGTCCAAATGGTTCAAAAATTGAAGGCAGTAGACCATCCATTGTGTTTTCGCTTCCCTGAATAGGTCATTTCTTGGTTTGAAGAACATGAGCATTTGTATACCAAAACATCATGTTTTTCGACGAAGCTCATTTTCATCTCGGCGGTTATGTGTACAACAAAAATTGCCGAATTTGAGACACAGAAAATCCACACGTGACAATTGAGAAGCGAATACACCCAAAACGAGTAACTCTTTGGTGTGGACTATGGCCCAAAGGCATCGCAGTACCATTTTTCTTCGGAAACGAGCAATAAGGCGCACTAACAGTCAATATGGCGACAGTTGTCGTGCAATGTTACCTAACGTTTAATTCTCTACGACTGAAGAGGAAGATTTGGCCGATATTTGGTTCCAATAAAACGGCGCCACTGCCCATATAGCCATCGATTCAAATGACGTTTCTCGTCCTATTTTTTAAAACGAACTGCAAGTTGCCGCGCCCTGTCCTATACAATATTTTTCAAAGTTTCGAATGCGACGTGGTCGACATATATTTTGCTGAAATTGAATTGAACTAAAAAAAATGTTAAATTGATTCCGTGGCAGCTGACGTATTCCTTCGTTAAATGTAGTCGAGAGACTAATTAAATGTGGACCGCGTACATTAAGGTTAAGAAGATGATGGAAATGGATGGTGGATTAAATCGGCTTAAAACTGTGATTGATTTTAATTTGAGGTTAAATTTTAAGTGTGTTCATCATACTAACCGTGCACTTGGTGAGGCTGTTTTCCTACTATAATGACGTCTATTACGGCATAACAAAATTTTTTGGGTCGTTGCATCTGTTTACATATTCATCTAATTAATTAACTTTTAGGCGCGGGTTACCCTATTTACTCTATGCTTTTGCTTACGATCCAGGAGCTTAGAAATAGAAAATTATTTCGTAGTTGCACTGTCACGGTCGTTGGAGTAGGTGGTGTTGGTTTCCGCAAATATATGTGCGTAAACCTGGCAATTCAGATCGGTAGCTTTCTAATAGCACTGTATCGGTTCCTTAATCGCGTTCTATACAGCATGCCAAACGATTTGATATACGTATACCCTACTTAGGTGTTTTAGTATCAAAAAGTAAACTTTTTGGCCCCTAAGATAATTAGGCAATTAGCTAATAGCTAGACAACAACTATATTTGAGGTCTGATGTACAGAAAAAGTGGGAAAATTGAATTTTTAAAATAATTTGTAAGGTGATCCATGTTGCCTACATTGCCTGTCGCTATTTAAGTTACGTAATAGATTACAAGTTGGTAACCGCGTATATTATATTGTGTAATCTATCTCGCCAATCCTCCCTAGTTGCAGGCTTAACCGTCAAAAGAGTTTGACAGTTCAGCTCTTTCCAAACCCAACACCGATAATATTGAGCTGATATGTATCAGAATCATCAATAATGGCAAAAATAATTTCATTCTTTGCTGCTACATACGCCATACTAGACACGTTGGCATCTATCAGCTTCTTAATCGTATCTGTTAATTTTGTGTTCAACAGCATGGGTAGTTGGCATGACCTACCACTTTAATTAGCCTGACCTCATTTGTTCACGCACTGAGGATTCCATTATATAGCAACGAATGCACAATCCTTAAAGGAAAATTTAGTCACGGATAATATGTTGAATTCAGGATCGTTTCAGATCAACAACATTCATAATAACTCAAGAAAGGTAGCTTGATCTTGCATTTTCCTCGGACGCTAGTCTTACCCACAATAGGTCAATACTACCAATGATATATTGGCTATGACACTGAAACTCAGACAGGTTGCTTTTACTGAGCAATTTTTGAATATGTTGAACAACCAGTACCTTACATTCGCCAAAAGGTTATCTGAACAAATCTTCCGTGGTATACAATAAAGTAGTAAGATGATTGCAACCTTACAAATAAACATTTCTATTAGACATTATCTTAGATCCTAATTGCAGAACTCTGAGCAATATTCTTCCATCCTCAAGTACAATGTGGTTATTCTTCAAATGATCCAAGAGCTATTAACCGTCAGTTACTTGAGAAACTTATAAGATATTTTTCCATGCAACCCTGTATTGGTTTGCCGTCCATCATCTTAAAAAATGCAGTGGTACTCAGGCTAAGCAACTTACGACCCTATTCAAAAATCGCGCATCAATTTTTCAATCCATGTGAAAATACTTTATTGTTCCTATCCATAAACAAGGCTGCAAATCGGACATTAGTAATTATAGACCAATTGCATTCCAAAATTATTCGAAAACATCGTTTATGAGTCACTGTACTTTCATTGTAAACTTTTGCTTTCTGCATTTCAGCATGGTTTCCTCAAAGGTCGTTCCACGATCTCTAACCTCATCGAGTTTACATCAAGTAAACGTCATGGAAGCAAGAAATGAAGTACAAGTAGCTCCCACAGATTTTAGTAAAACATTCAACAGGGTTTCTCACAGAATAATTATATTTAAGCTCAGAGCTGTAGGGTTTCAATCAGTTTTATGTAACACCCTTAGTGTTATTCTTGGGACGTGATGAAGTAAATCATAAAAAATTCCAACAACACACAAAAACCAAATTTGAATAGTTACAACCAAAAAGAATTTGCCGACTTTTGGACGGGTAACTCACGGTTATGATTAAAAACAGGCCGAATTAATCATGGCTTCGTCGCGTCATACGACTGACAATGCACAATTTAACGTAACACATCTAAACGAAGCACAATCAAACTTAGTTTCCAATATCACATATTAACAACTGGAACAATCCGAAATGAGGAGGATCCAGTCAGTGTTGTACACTGTCAAAATGTGGAATCAATTTCTGTCAAGCTTCCGCCGATAATTAATCAGAATATATGCAGGCGATTCAAAAGCACTATCATCTGGTTTAATAAAAAAACTGTGGATATCACTGATACCACTCACCATAGGTGCGATTAGGTATGGAAGGCGAAGATATAAATAAATTACCGAGAATACTGACTGTGCATTTTATAGACATGGAGCACAAAGCTCAATGGTTTGAAGATCTCTGCACCTACATACGAGTTCGGTGAATTGCACTATCCATATAGACGAACTTAAAACTCGTTTCGACCAGTTCCTAACCTGCAAGACCAACCGCCAAAATTTCCGAAGATCTTCATTTCGTTCTAGAAATTGTTCACGGTCGAATCCTTTAACACGGTCAGGTCATCTCGTGTGTTGAGCGGATTCAAATAAAACAAAAACAAAGTGCGTCCAACGTCGCAACAGACTGGGGTGGGGTGGGCAACAGACAGATTCTGGGATCTTGAAAATCCGCTCTTTATCCGTCAAATGTAAAAACAATAACTTGACATTCCCGACAAACACTAGCGCTGACATATTTGTCATACCTGCGCCATTAGAAAAAAATGTATTTCAAGACAGCGTCCGCCAGTAAAAAATTATAATTCGAAATTACTACTCTTGAATTTGGGACTTCGCCGCGAATTTTATCACACATTCGTAGTAGCATCAGTTTGCAAATCCATCATTGCCGCGGAGTTCATAGCTATGATCGATTCCACAAAAAACGTATTTGCCATAGGAAAAATCTCAGGCATTAGCTCGCCTTCTATTTATGGTTCATTGCTAAACTAATTTCCCAAAGAAAGCGCAATGTAGTTCACAGGAGGCCAACTACCATTTTGCAATCCACATTGTCTAGAAGATGAAAAATTCTCATTAGCAAAAGATGCTTTCCAGCACATGCAGAACCTCGGTCTTGGCAAACAATTGTATTCATCGACACGCTCACCACTCCACATCGTCCCAGATAGATGACACAGTTTTCTTCAAAATTGACCTGTATCGAGGTTTTTGCCAAATCCCTGTTGGATCAGATGATCAAAAGAAAACTGCAATAACTGTACCATTTGGCATGTTTGATTTCTGTATAATGACTTTTGATCTCAGAAACGCAAGTCAAATATGCCAACGATTTATGGACGAAGTGCCAAACGATTTGCTATTCCTATTAGAACAGCTGAAAAACATTAAGACATTTTCAGAAGACTATCAGATTACGGAACCAGAATCCGTGCATCCAAATGTGAATTTGGTGTAACGAAGTTAAATTTTGTTAGCCAAGAAATCACGACAAACGGAATACTAATTAAGCGAAAGAATTACTGATATCAAGGTTCTCCCACATTCTATACCATAGTTCGGCAGATGAAACACATAATCGGATTGGTCAAGTACTACCACCGATTTTTACCAGATTTGGCTGAGCAACTGTCACCTATCTACAATCAGACAAATTCGTTGATCAAACTAGGTAAGGAAGGTAAATTTTCCTGGTTCATTCGGCTTTGCCGAATATAGGTTGACCTGGTTGGTTTTCTATGTGAAAATGAAGTGTGGTGTATTCGAGATCTTCTCCCCTCCATTTTTCTAGTATATCCATTTCTTTTACGTTGGTGTGAATAATGAAAGCAATTGTAGACGGCAGCAATCAGTCAAAAAGACTTGAATTAACAATGGCGCTAATCATCAAGGGTGTGCAGGGGTGTACAACTATATAAGGGCGAATAAACTGAAACGCTGCAATTTAATAAATTGAACAGTACCAGATGAGGATCAAAACAGTGTGCGGTGTACAGTGAAATAGTGAGCAGTGTGGAAAGTGATTTAGAGTCGAATTGAGAATTTTTTGAAGAATTTAAAGGTGTTAGTGAATAAACTTTGTAACTTTAAACGATGAGTGTTTTATTTGCAAAATTCGTTACGAATCCATAAGAATCGCCCGGAATTTACAATTCGTTTCAATTCCTCAAGTTAAGAAAACATGGTGGTGGCGCCTTTGGACTTGTGGGTTGAATAGTTCAAAGAAAAATCCCTCGAAAGATCCAATTATTTTGGCAGATGCAAATACATGAATAATCCTCCATTTTTAACCATGCATCCATGTTACAGTAACCTTTGAACTGTGAGATTTTGATTGACACCAATTTATCTTGATAAATTCGGTCGAACTTGTTCCAATCAAATTTCCTTCCAACAATTCCAATTGAATGTCACAAACAAGATATTAGTTCGAAATAACACGTTCAATAAACCAAAGTACATTGGAGATGAAAGGTCATGGTTCAAAAAAATAATTTTCGAACTCTCTTAACTTTAGGTTGTTATTTCGGCAATGATGATTATCCAAATCTGATCCTAAAAGCAATTTATAATTTTTAGCAAAAGTCAATTTATATTCTTGTGAAAATTGATCTGGATACACAGACTCGTTTATAGTCGGAAAATCCATAAGTGTTCATAATTTTTTTGGCAATATCAAATGTCGTTATGAAAATATTATGATTATGGCGCCAAACCAATTTATGAGGTTCCTTTTTATTAAAAGCATATAACATAAAACATAAAATACATTCATCAATCTTATTTTGCGATTCGTCGTCCTTATTTATTGTAAGTAAGGATATATTTCTTCCTTTAATAATAATTAGATGGCTGATCGTTAATCAATCATTCTGCGATACAAATAAATTGGCAATCGATACACATCTATGCACGGTCATGTTCAGAATAGCGAGTAATTTTTATAATTCAACCCTTTTCGCTTTAATGATTGGCATATAATGCCAATGTTATTTTGAAAAATCTGTGCTTTATCGTAAAATTTAGTGACAGCACATTTTTTATGAATACATAAAGAAGCAAATTGTCGCATAGAACAGAACTCCCATGGAGTTTATAAATTTTTGCAATAAAATTGGATTAATCGATTTTGTTGGTGATAGTAAAATCATGATGGCCTTCCAGTGAATCGTGCCATTAACAGTTTACACATCGTAAACAGTTTGGGAAGTCATGTTGCCAAATAAAAGGCAGTTTTGCGTGTAATCCAATTTACCATTTAAGGTATTCGTTCGAAAAAAATTTAATAGACTAATATTTTATTGCTGCGGCTATATTTGGTCGTATTTGGCAGTTTAATCTAGATTTATTAGTTGGAAGAGAAGTTGGATTAAGATGGAACTGTGTAACAAATTAAACAATAAAATAAAGCAGAACCCCGAAGAAATTCGTATAGTTAAGCTTTAACAGGGACTAATCCATCAAAAGGAATGACCTACCTTAGCGCCCAATCCGAGTAACAAATACCAACAGTACCACATGAAGTCATAGACACTTGGTCTTTATAAAGAAGAAAGTCACAAAATTTAAATCCAAATGCTGTTAATCTAGAAATATTATGCATGACCGGACTTAGAGTTCGAGTGCAGAGCTTGAGCAAGATGTCATCAACTATGTATTAAAGAGATACATGCAAGAACTAAACCCCAATCGTTAGAACCACAGAATTCTTGTCTAGAAACTTGTGACAAAACTACATTTCAAGAGCGCAAGACGTAAACAAACGACGTTCTGTTGCGTCTACGAGTAATATTGCATGATATATATAGTTACAGTCCCATGATATCGTCAACCGACATAAATGCTTCAATCTCTTTCTCATGGATAGTGCTGATCGTTCAAAATATCGAGGTGTCACATATCGTACCATCATACCATACCTGAGTGGTTGGATTTGTAGCTTTAGATTTAGCAAAAATAAAATTGAAACAGAATAAATGGGTTTTTCTCGATTCAATAATCAATCCAACATCTCATAATTGGCGCAGCCGCACGGAACGAAAGTTTAAGTCAAGTTAAGTGATTAAAAAAAATTCAAGTGTAGTGTGTAAAAGTGCTTGAGAAATCGAACAAAAACTATCTCTTAGTGATTCCGTGGTAACTAATTTCAAGTGTATGTGCGGTGTGGAAATGCTAAAGTTGCCTTGAGTTTCGAAACGGAGTAGAATATACTCGCTCAGGAATCGCTTTTAAGAAACCTACTTGGGCTACAATAGGAGAAACACACATTCAACAGAGATTGTTATCGACGTCTTGCACTGAAACACCGGCTAAAGATTTGAGTTTCACGCCACCCACACGACAATTGAATACTTTCGGAACCAACTCACGACAGCAGGAATAAGATAAGATTTTCTTGATTTTTCACTTTGTTTCATAAATTTTTACACGTTAGAGTGAATTTATATAATGGGAAGTGATATATAATATAAAAAAAAAATTACGAACTACGGCAGACTCACGCACTACGAGATAGGCGTGGAAGTGTCGTTCTGCGCACTATTAGATAGACGCAGAAAAGCGAATTCCCAAGGGAAACTCAAACACTCGCGCACTATGCGATAAACGCGCGTAAACAAAAATAAATTTTAATTCCAGTGCATAAAAGTCGTCAAAACTCTCCGTAACGAGGAAGACAGCATTAGGAAGAAAAAGCTATCGAGTTACTATTCGACAGAAACAGAAGTATAGGGTTAGCAGCGGCAGAAACACGCCAGAAAATGAGTGTGGATCAAATAAACGCTCAATTGGATCCCAAAACCTATTAAATCCATTCCTGTTTTTGACGGGAATAAAAAACAAGTTTCATCAGAACAACAACTAAAAAAAATATATACAAGCTGTTAAAAACAAGGTGGAAGGGAAGCGAGGGTTATTCTATGTCTCGCAGGTGACCCTGAGTCCCTTTTAGACATCAAACAAATATTGCTCGAAGCGCTAGGCGACAGCAAGAATTATCGTTTAAAAGTCCCAACTTTGGGCACACAAACAAACCAAAACCATGACAGGCCATAGTTATTACAACAGGACAAAAGAAATCGTTCAGAATACCAAAACTCTGGCGAAACAAAAGGATACCTATTGCAATTCCTGTCAGGCAATCTGCACTTTTATTGAGGTGGATGCACTAGCGGCTTTAATCTCAGACTTGAGAAAGCTATACTTCGAGTACGCCGAGGCGGCAAAACTCAAAAATATCGAGGAAGCATACGCTTTCTTATGCAAATTTAGTAGCGATGAAACAATTTCAAACAATTCAAAAAAAATCAACCTCATTATAACATACAAAAATCAAATCAGGTCGGTACAGCCCAGTCAAAATTTAACCAATTCCAAACAAGGACAAAAGATTTCAATCTGGTTAAAAGATAGAACGGGCCAGCTACCGAGCAGATGGAGGTAGACCCTTCAGCGAGAACTAAGAATTCGTACACCAAAAGATTGGTTAATAACCACGAAACGGTGTCGGAAACCGACCCGAATGTCGAGATTCTGAAACCCAGAAAATTTTCAAGCGGATCTAGATTCAGACACGAAAGATTAAACTTCTTACTATACCTGAAATGCCACAACAAACACACAAACCAAACCATTACCTTATTAATAGACATGGGCACCAATAAGAACATTATTAAAACCAATATATTACAAAATCACCTCCTAGAAGATCAAGAAACTTCGGTTACTAAAAATATTCTAGGGATACAAAAAACAACAAAGAAAGGAAAAATAATTTTATACACAAAGATCTACCAGCCCAAACCTATTATGAATTGGAATTTCATAGATTTTCGATGACATTCTAGGGTCCGAGTCAATGGCTAAACTAAACGCTTATATTGACTATAAGTCTTTCTTTAACTTATCATTTATTCAAACTCTACCGTTATTATCCTTCAAAAAATTTCTATCACCATGTAGTTACATTTGATACCTCAGAAAATGGTGACTGGGTAGTACCAGAATTTGGGAAAGTAAATGACAAAATTACCATTCAACCTGTTCAACAGTTAGAATCTTATCGAGAGAACCAGAACCACCAAAAACCCTACCAATTCCCGTTTTAAACAATACACCAATCTGTGAAGAAGATATAGGAAATGTAATTAGGTCAAATCACCTCAATGAACACGAGCGTCAATCACTCAGCAAAACCATTTATGATAATCAATCGGTTCTGTTAAAACAAAAAGAGAAATTGTCGTCAACAACAGCGATCAAACACGTAATTCATACACGGGACGAATTACCTGTTTATACTAAAACTTACAGATACCCACATCATTTCAACGGAGATGTGTAGGAACAAATTCAATAGCCCTTACTCAACACCGATTTGGGTAGTCCCAAAAAAATTAGACGCATCAGGAACCAAAAAAGTAAGAGTCGTCATCGACTGCTGTTCTAAAAAGACTTTTTGCTTTCAATGTAAAGGTACAACTCGACAAGTGCGAGTTTTTGAAAAGAGAAACGGAATTCTTAGGGCATGTAATCTCGCAAGATGGTGTTTAACCAAATATAGACAAAGTGCAAAAGATAGTAGAATGGCCACTACCTCGTAATCAAAAAGAGATCAAGTAATTTTTAGGTCTTTCCGGTTAGATGATTTATTAAAGATTATTCTAAAATAGCAAAAAACATGACCAAATACTTAAAGAAAGACGTACGACTAAATCTTGCAGATCCGGAATATATCAGATCATTTCGAATAAAAAGAAAAGCTAAATAAAATCATAGCGACAAATCAGATACTTGCGTACCCAGATTTTACGAGACCGTTTACACTAACTACGGCTGGATCGGATTTCGCTCTAGGTGCACTCCAATCACAAATACAGAACGGCGTTGAAAGACCCATCGTCTTTGCGTCAATAACTTTAAGCAAGACAGAAACCAAATATGCAACAAATGAAAAAGAGGCACTAGCTATAATATGGGCTGTCAAGAAGTACCAGTCATACCTGTACGGTAATAAATTTATACTGGGAATAGATCACAAACCTCTAACGTTCATCAAATCATCCGAAAAAAATTCTAAAATCTTGAGATGGAGACTCGAATTGAAAAATTACGAGTACGAGGTTATCTATAGAGACGGAAGGACAAATGTGGTAGATACACTCAGCAGAATGCCAACAACAGACAATGAACTGTTGAATTGTTGAATTTTCAAATGCAAGTACTCTAACTGCAATAGACTATCAGTAGCCCTGTAAAAGACATACAAGATGCAATTGTGAGAACAAAAATTGCATTACCAAGCAACAAAGTGCTTTCGTTGAAAGAAATTATCGGCCTAAAAAACCTACTGACAGAACAAGGTATAAATATAAAAGTTCCGGATGAGGCACTTAAATTCGTCAAGCCCAAAATCGCCATATGTAATGAAACACTCCTTTGCATAATAGAAGTACCAAAATTGGAAAACGGGACATCGACAACAATAAGGCTTACTCCACTAGTTGTCAACAACACCATTATCGGAAGCTACCCTCAATATATCATCAAAAATAAGCAGAAATTATTCAACACCACGGAATATGGTAATTACGTCCAAGAATACTCTGACATAAAATAATTCAAAGACCAATGCATAAACCCGCTAGTCATGGGAAACAGAGCAACTGTAGTGTGACGTCGGAAACAAACACGCACAATACGATGGATCTCTGAGAGTAAAATACTAATCAACAGTGGCAAGAACGACAAACTATCCACTAATTGTGGGCCGGACGATAGGAGCGCCACGGGAAACTTTCTAATAACAATCGAGAACTGAACAGCTACGATTAACAACGAAATATTCCAGGCTTACGAAATAAAACTCCAGATGGTACGCCAGATGAAATCAGTCCAGAGCATGACAGCAATCGAGCAGGATACCATGCGATGTAACATTAAAACTAAAAATTATAACAGAATAACAACTCATATTTATATGTATACAGTTTGAAGATTGAGAGTAACTTTAGTGAAACAAAACTAGTCAAACTCCCACAGGCCAAATCACATCAGCATTTCGGCTGATAATTCGATCTTCGAAGACAGTGCGCAAAAGATCAATTGAAACGTGTGCTCTGTGGCACGGAGCGCCGTCTTGTTGAAACCAAATGTTCACCAACGTCAATCACCATTGACTACGATCAAGTGCGGGTTCTCCGTGCCCCAAATGCGACAATTCTGCGCCTCATCCGAAAAGATGATTTTTTTGCCAAAATCGACGTCTTCTTCAAGTCGATCGCAAACCCAGTCAGCGAGCCGAATACACAACCATTTTCGTTCAGCGGAAGGATAAAACTAACTTTCTGTCAAATCAGAAGTGACATAACCCTTACCATGCTCAAAATAACCGCTAATTCAAAAAAAAAATATTTGGCCCACCCTTATACGGCCGGGTCCGAGAAGCCGTTCCTTGAGCAATGTAGATAAGGTTACTATAGAAAACTTATAGGATTAATTTATGTCTGATAGATTGATTTTAGTAATTTTAGTTGTAATTACCAATATGGCGGTCACACGACGAGCTTGTGGACAACAAATCGTTTTTATGTGATATTTCCTGGGGTGAGATTATAAAATCCGACCGCGGAGAAATTATATTGTAGCAAAATACTTCAATGGACAACCACAAAAAAGTCAGAAAGAAAATATTCAAAAGTTTAACGGCAAAGTTCTATTCGACAACTATATCGTTATCGATTTTTGGTCATACTTTATGAGCCTGCCCCTGAGTTGGGGATTTTCTAATTTAAGCAATATCGGTTTTGTTCAGGTTAGCTGAGGATTACATTTGTGCGAGATGCACTTGTTTTCTTAATCTTTTTCACTGGAGTTATATTGCTTAAGATATCCAGTGAGCCCTCCCTCGAGCAGAGGAACTTGTTTGTTCATTATTTGCCTGACATTTTTTTTTATATTTTACCATTTTATTGCGTGGATACGATGTTGAACATTGTAGTAGGTGTATTTATATTCTGATAGCTCTTGGTTTGTTTTAAAAATTTCACTGTATAATGTTCTACTTTATAGGGCGGGATTCTTTCCGGCGCTCCATAAGCTCCATTAAGCTCTATAGATTAAGAATTGTGAGACTTTTCACGAACTCTTAGAACGTGAGAACTTAGTGCCTTACGACCATCAAAGTCAACTCCAAGATTTTTCACAGTTTCAGTAATTTTCAGGTCCACAATAGTCATATTGCTATTGCGTGTATTCAAACCTTAGTTATCAGTTTCTAAAGAAGATTTATGGTTTTAGCCTGCAAATTCCCAGTAGATCACAATACAAGAGAAATTCCAAGTGGTTTTGAAAATGTACAACCCTGGTCTAGGAGACGGTACATTCTAAATCTTTGGAAAATTCTGGGGCCTATATTCCATCCCAAGCAGGCTACTCTGCGACCGGGTAGAAAACGTGATCGGAAGATGTATAGGCCTCTGACATCTCCAGCATAATTTCCTAACTCCCTGTGGAGATAACGTTAGTTGGCTTTGAAGATCATATCCTAATATGATCGTAGTCATCTAAGCATAAGGACGAGTTGATTAGCATCTGCAAATATTCTGTAGATAAAATTCAATAATGGCTTCAACTGCTGCAAAAATCGATGTCAAACTAACAAGGCTCTCTCTCGAATAATTCCAAGCGTTAGTCGACCAAACTAAGAGTAACGTAGACCACTACTTTGAGTTGTAACTACAGCTGAGTTAAAACTTTAAAAAGCGAAAAAGCTTTCCTTATAAGCTGCCACTTCCAGTTCACAAATTTCCTGCATTATTATTACTAAGGATTAGTAATGAAGTTTCAACCTGATAAATAAATCGTCTAGGATGTAGAGAGGAGGAAAACCGGCCAAAAATTATAAGAGTTTAATTAAAATTAAATTTTCCAGCAACAAGATTGGTTTTAACAAAATTCTTGTAAGTTGTATTCTTCGCCTCAGATTTCAAATTCGGTTGTTGGCCACAACAAATTATTTATCATTTAAGATAGAATATTTTGAAATTGTCGTTTATTAATTAAAATCTGTTTTAATTACATTTAACTATCTACATAATAAAATGGCAAATGCGAATCGTCTTAAATATGCCAATACGCAATTCTTCTCAGATATTACGTATAAGATTCAACTCGGTTATATCATAAACGATTCATATACGACATGTCATAAACGATTCATCATAGACAAGTAACATACAAAAATTTGTGGCGTGCCTTTATGATGTGTCATGTGAGACAGTCATTTATAATTCATCGGTTTGTCATTAATAATTTTGTTGCTAGGCGGTATATATCGACCGAGATTATAACCGGCCTATTTAATATTTTAATCTACGGAGTAAATTCCTGCATATAACAACCCACGCATAATTATGGTTCATTGTTTTTCAAACTCTCAAGAAAGACACTGGAAGGCATGTAAACTTACATCAAAACAACAATCGTGTAAGCAAACCACATTTCAAGAATATCACGTTTTATCGAATTTGGTTTATCAAATAAAATAACAATAACTTGGCACTTGATCTCCTAACAAAATATTTGTTTCCATGTTGCATTAAATTTTACTGTGTGAGATAAGATAAAAATGGTTATGATAAGACGCAATGAAACTCGAAATTCTGTGCTATGAATATATAAATACTAAGGATACATAAGGATCAAATTTATTTAAGTTTGTGTCCAACATATTGCTTTGTATACCCAATTCATCCTTTATTATCAGGCGATGATTTTGGTTTTGGTCAAATGATAATTCATGGCGTGCATATGACCACCGCACCACCGCATCATCATTCTTATATTTATCTTATATATTCTTGAGTGATTACATATATGAGGTATATCCTGTATTATGATAGCACAATTAATCATTTTGTGTTTAGGATATTAGGCGAATCTAATCGAAATGACCAAAATGATTAATGTTTAAGCAATTTTTGACAGAAAATTTAATTTATAAGGCGAAAAGCTATCGTCTATATACAAATGCGACAATGGGCATGGCAGTACAATTTATTCACGTGCATAAAACGTAATTTTCAAAATCCATATGCGGTAATTAAAGTTCATCGCCAAAATCTTCTCTTTATTCGTCATAAATCTACCGCGCGAGTTTCTGTTGAATTTCCATTTCATATTAAACGTAATTGCAATATAATTGAAAAAAAATGGACAAATTGCGAGTATACAAAACAAAATAGACCAAGCTTATATTTCTTGCTCTATTTGGCACCTGTTACATTTCACAAAACAATATTTTTTAGGGTGGGCGCGAAAATGTTTCCCCGAACAGCGCACCCAGGGGGATGTTAACATCTAAATGAACAGAAATAATTTGCAATTCTTCTGTTCGGGAACGAGAAATTGTTTTATAAATATTTTTGAATTAAATTTCGATTTTATTATTTTTATCAATAATATTAAAGCTTCTTTAATTTACCCTATGGGATGCTGATAGCGGAACTACTAACTAGACACTCAAGTAGCTTATGCAAGGCATCGAACTAACAAATTTTATAATCGTTTTGTACCAGTATAGGATAATTTGGGTTCTACTTGCGCAATTGTTGATCCGCCATATAGAAAATGGGAATTGGCGATGAGCGAGAACCGTAAGGACTTTAAATAGTGCTGCTTTAGATCGGTAAATTAAAAAACGCTATTCAACCAAATAAAAGATTACTTCCTTGTTGTGGTGGTATTAATTTTCAATTGATATGCATTTATGACAATCAACCTCCATTACAATCAGAATTCTAATTTTTTTGGTTGGCTATTGAGAACCTCCTTGACAAAGAAAGTCAGTTTCATTGAACCAAAATAAATTTTCTCTGCTCTATTCGGCCAAAAGCAGCACCTTACCAAAAGCAGCCTCAGCAAGAGAAATTCAACCACAAAAATCGAAAAACTTTCATACCAAATTGTCCCTTGAAAGCGAATTCTCAATAAAAACTCGACTGCATACAAAAACCTCACGAGGGACATATAAGGAAAACTAAACCCACTTTGATCCACTTGTCAAAGAGATCATATTTTACTAAAAAAGTGTCAACTTCCTAGCCACCACCATTTTAACAACCCTCAATAACAGAGTCAATATATTCTACTGCACTTCGATAGCGTTGTGTGTACCACAAATTGCGGATGAGCAACTATCAATTTATAAATTAAACATCCTCGCGTTGCCAAGTAATTGTACTCTGTACCTCCCGATCCTGGTGAAATAATAATTACATCCCAGCAATCCAACCAATTTAGTCGCCTCTTACGATTTCACATAAGTCGCCTCTTACGATTCCCTAACCACAGGGGGTCAATTGATATCGTTCTAGCCGTTTGCGAAACCTGTGATATAAACAAATATGTGTAAACTAAGAATTGTTGCTCGTATTCGTAAATTAGATAGACAGCGACGGACTTAAAGTGTGACCTCACTTGTCTTAAACCCGTGGACGTATCTATTTCAAGAGATATAACCACTGAGAAGTAGCTACGGACAAAACATTGTTCATCGGTGTTGACCAGTACAACTTTTGAATACTAAGCCCAGTGTTTTCCTAGTTTTTCGGGAACAAATGTATTTGTCAATTGGTTTGCGACCAATACAAAGTAAAAATACCTACGACAAAACCTACGTTCGACAAAAGATGGTGCCACCAGTAAATTAAGGTTGGACATCGAAAGTCGAGTTTGAGCTTTTGATTTATATTTTCAATTTGAAGAAAGCTGCAACTGAGGCGTATCGATTGCTTGGAGAAGCATATGCTGTGAGGTAAACAAGTTGTAGAGGGTAGTTTCATAAGTTTAAGAACGTTGAATTTAATGTCGATGACAAAGAATGTAGCGGAAGGCCCAAAATATACGAAGGCTCGGAACTGGAAGCATTACTGGTGATGAAAAATTGGTTCACTACGATGCCAAGCCCAATATTCATGGAAAAAAACTCATGTCGTGTATTTGGTAGGTTCAGATTGATATCGCGTGTATTATGAGTTGCAAAATCCGAACGAGACCATTTCTGAGGCTCCCTACCAAACACAATTGATAAGATTGAGCCAAACACACTAGGAAAAACGCATCCACAGCCTACTTGGAAATATTTAATTGGGAAGTTTTACCCCACGCGCCATATCCACCAAGACATCGCCCCGTCTGATTACCACTTCACATCATACGAAGATACCAAAAATTGGGTTAATTCATGGATTCAGACGTGGTATTCGTATGCTGCCAGAAAGATGGAAAAAATTAGTGGCTAGCGATGGACAATAATTTAATAAAAACGGCTGAGACTTATTATTGGGTATACTATACACCACCAATAGCATTCTTACTTCGATTTTAACCTGTAAAGCTTTTGAATACTGAGCCAGGGTTTAAAGATAAATAACGTAACGTAGATAGATAAATAATGTTTTTGGTTGAATTTGTTCTAGTACTAAGTGAAAACTCATATCCCAAGAGTCGCAAGGTCTAAGATGTGTCTTAGAGCTTTTGATCTGTACAATTTTTAAATACTAAGGCCAGTGTGAAAACGTCTTTCGCACGAGTTAAAACCTCTTAGAAGTCTCTTGTGGCATTTTTACCTCGATTTTGACCAGTATAACTTGAAAAATAGTGATTTTTGGCTGGTTTAAAATACACACACCTATTCTAAGAGTTATAAGCTCTAGAAGTGTCTTATAAGACACTTTGTTCTATAAAATAAAGCATTTGTACTTCTTCTTCACATATACAAGTTTTGAATACCAAGTCCAGTGTTCCCCTAGTTTTTCCGGAAAATACGTGTTTGTTGGTTGTATTTGCTCTAGTACAAAGTTTAAACACTTACCCTAAGAGCTTCAAGCTCTAAGAGGTATCTAAGGACAAATCATGTTTACTTCGATTTTTACAATTTTTTAAAACAAAGCCCTGTGTTCCCCTAGTTTTTCTAGAAAGATCGAGCTTTTTGGTTGGATTATGTTTAATACGACGGGAAAACATCTATTCAAAGGTTTGCCAGCTTTTGGACCTGCTTTATAGATAACCGATTTTTAATTCTAATTTGATTTATACAACTTTTGATTATTTAGGTTAATGTTCTCCTTATTCCCGGAAAAACGCACCTGTTCGTTAGACTTGGTCCAGTTCAAAGTGAAAACATCTGCTTTATGAGATGAATAACTTCTTCGAACTGCCTTAGGACAAAACGTTCTTACTTTGATATTGATCAGCACAACTATTGATTACTAAGTACTACACAGTACAAAGTGAAAACACTTATTTCAAGAGTTATATGCTCCCCGGGTGTCTTAGAGCAAAGCGTTTTTACTTCGATTTTGACCTTTAGAATTGGGGAGACTTTGGATTCGAATCCCGATATGGGCAGAAGGCATGCAAAAGGGAGTTTTCATCAGTTGATTACGATCAGTAATGGATATGAACACAACTATGATCCCCAATGTTAGAGTGAAAAAATCATGAGCCGACCCATCTTCCTTGTCAGTGCTATTAGACAGAGATGGAGATATAAAATTAGGGTTCTTCGAAAATCAGACCTATAGCCGTACGACCATGGCTTGGCTACTGTAAATAAAGGAACGTTTAAAGAAAACAGCGAAAGAGTTTGGTGAGTGCTTGAGAGTGCTTTGGTTTGGCAACAAAACATAGAAACACGATCATAGATGTGCCGTAGAGCAAAGCGTTTTTAATTTAATTTTGATCAGTACAGTTTATGAATGCTAAGCTCAGCGTTCACTTAGTTTTCTAGAAAACCCATGTTTTCGATTGGTTTGCGTTTAATACAAAGAAGAAACACCTACCACTCCTTGAGGGGTTTTGTAAAGTGATTAATTTGTTGCGAATTTGTGATCCATTAGCTTAATTTGATTTATTTTATGATTACCAAGTTTGCCTCATCAAGTATAATGCGAAATTTACCTAAGGACCGCGTTATTCAGTCCTGGCCATTTTACATAGTT
The DNA here is from genome assembly GCA_963691935.1 of Nephrotoma guestfalica. Lineage (NCBI taxonomy): Eukaryota > Metazoa > Arthropoda > Insecta > Diptera > Tipulidae > Nephrotoma > Nephrotoma guestfalica. The sequence continues at coordinate 19,691,276 of OY829915.1, forward strand.
GGCGTAGACTTTTATGGACCATTCTTCACTAGGCCCAGTATAAGACCGAAATTTTTAAGGTGGTTGTATTAATTCTCATTTTTGAGTAATATCTTATTATGGACTTTAATTGCGGTCTCGATATGGGCCGAGCCATTGTTCACCTTGCTCGGTTCGGTTGACGTCATTTTTAAGCCATACCAAATCATTTGGTTGCAGTCGTAACAGATTTGAAGATTTGTCGGACTGAATTTTTGTTTGATTTGTCTGCTAAATTATACATTTGTGGGCTATGGCATGAGGTAGCCTTAATCTTGATTTTACTAGGTGCGCAATTAAGTTTCCGGTAGTTTCTGAATAATGGAAAATTTCAATAGAACTATAAAAAATGGTTTATTCAAAGTATTGTCCTTCGCTATCTACACATTTTTGCCATCTCTCTGGCAATACATGAATACCACGACGATAAAACGACACGTCTTTAGACCGAAACCATTCATCCAACAAATTTTGCACTACTTCGAAACTGGCCAAGTGTAGACCTGCCAAGCCATGCGCCATCGACCAAAACAAGTGATAACTGGTGAGGGCAGGTCTGACGAATAAGGCGAGTGCAGTATCAGACCCCATCGCTGCGTTTTGATGCTGCAATATCACTCGTTCGTGTCTCGTGCCTCATGCTGTCCGTTATTTCAGCAACGCATGGTTTAGATTGATGGATTGTTATCGCTAGCGGTGCCCATTGACAGTATCGCCCTGTTTCAGCAGCTTATAATACACAATTCCTTTCTGGCCCAACCAAAAGGAGAGCATTGAATTCTTCCCGCAGCAATTTTGCCGTGCCGTCGATGTTGATGTTTTGTCAGGTCACGACTTTTTGCGTTAGGGATTCTTAAAAAAAATTCACTACCCATTTCTCGTAAAAGTTCGATGCAGAGGATTCTTTCTTTCATGCCGTGAAAGCAAAATTTTGTAAGTGGCTCTTCGATTTTCCATCGTTATCTCTCAGTGAACTCACACGGCACCCATTTTCCCTCCTTTTGAAATTTTCTCATAGCATGTAAACGTTATGAAATACCTTGGCGACTCGTGTTTAATGCCTCCGCAAGTTGATTTTGAGTTTGCGTAACATCTTCATCCAATAACGCTTGCAGCTCAGTGTTTTCAAATGTTTTTGGTCTTCCGGGGCGCTTCTTGTCCTCAATGTCGAAATCGCCAATTCTGAAGCGTGTTTAAATCAATCTTCACAGGTAGTTTTCGATGCTGCATGTTTGCCGTAGGCCTCTTCAAGCAAATGACATGCTGCAGCTGCATTTTTTCAGTTGAACCAGAAAAACAAAGCTTCCCGCAAATGCTGTTTGTTTGGTACAAAACTCGACACCAAACGATACTAGACTTTTCGGTCTTAAAAATAGTATTTTTGCGTTGCGACATGTGCTGGTATTACAACTAATTATCGTTAACAACTAACTATCCAACACAACTTCTGACATAAATGACAACTAGATGTGTCGCTAGCACCATCTATGTGTGAAAACAGGAAATTTTGTTGCGCACCTGTTAGCTCTTGGGCGTAATCGTCATAGTAATATATTGGTTCGGGTTCCTTTTGAACAGCACTGTTTATGAGAGCGGGTCTTTCACAGTGAATTATGAGATTTTTTCAAAGCTCCACTTGTTTCAGGATGGTATGAAGTGCTTGCTATATTTTTCAGTTTTAGTGATTTACATATTTCCTTAAGAGTGTTGCTCATGAAGTTACTGTCTTGATCGGTGAGTATTTTTCTGGTGTTCCGTACTTGGTGTGTGCATTTTGATTGGGAATTGGTATTGCACCTGAGAATTTTGAAAGGCCATCTTCCAACGTTAGTAAATGATTATTGAAATTTTCTGTTGTGAGGCCTACTATATAGAAAGCTACTCTTTGGAAAGTGGGTGTGTAAACGTGTCTGTGATTTGTAATGGCATTTTTGTTTGTACGTACGCCACGTACCGACCAGTTATGATGTTCCTCGAGGATTTGGTATCATTTACGAACGTCTGTTACGGTTTCAATTTATCTGTCACTTAGTTTAACTTTTAAATCGGTTGATAATATATTTTTGTTGGGATTGCTGTTGTTGTTACTGTTAATGTTTGTATTCGGCATTATGGATCGAGAGATTGCTAGTATATTTGGTTTGGCTGTTTGATACGACTGAGTGCATCGGCGTTTGTGTTTAGCTTGCTTGATTTATTATATACGAATTCGAAAATGTATTCGGATAGTTTCAAGTTCCACTTTAGGATACGGTTAGGGGCTTTGGTTAAATTACCGGTAAGGGGTTTTTTTCAGATATGGGCGGAAATTATTGGCCGCCCAGTAGATGGTCGAATAGTTGCGTTTAGATTTACCTACCCACCTTTGTGGGTAAATTTGAGATGGAATTGTACCAAAACTGTAGTCGGGTTGGTGGATTGGTTAATCATAGTTCTTAAGAGTTTGCAATGTTTGTTCGGGAAAAATGAATGGGGTTCCTTTACATATTAATTTTGTTAGAAGTTTAGCTATTTCAGAAAATTTTAGAATAAACCTGCGATATAGTTTGCGATTTCTAGGGTTCGGTTTAATTCCATTTACGGGGTTATTAAATGACATAAGATAGTAATCTCTTTTCTAAGGAATTGGCATGTGGTGCAATGCAGTTTGAGATTGTTTGGGTGACAGATTTCGAACACGTATGTGAGTTTATTGTAATGGTCTTTTAAATTTTTGCCGTAGATGGTTACATCGTCTAGATATATGAAATCTTTGAGGCCTTGAAAGCCTCGAAGAGTTATTCTGTTTTATGGGAATGGTTTGGGTTCATTTGGGTTTGGTGATAACCACTAGGGGGAATGAATCACCTATTGTAATATCATTAAGTTTGCCGAAATCAACTGCAACTCCTGGTTTTAAGGTACAGCAAGGAGAGGCTGTTAAAAGAGCATTTCTTGAACTTGCTTATTTATCGCGTCCTTGTGTATTTGTGAGAGTCGGTAACCTTCAATATGAATTGTTTGGAGTCAGTATAGGTTACTGTTATGCTGTGCTCTGGTGATGGTGGTTAGCCAGTCAACTTCCTGGAAAAATATGACTTCCTACTGTAAACATAAGTTTCGGATTACTTATCTATTTGTATTGCAAGTTATCGAGTATTGTTTCCAATGTTGACTGAAAATTTGTTAACTCTAATAAGTTTTCCGATAAGGTGTTGACTGGTTGTATGACTATACCTATATTCAATCCTACACCTGTATTTATCTCTGCTGCGGTACAGATCGATACTTGATTATTTGGAGTTGTGACTTTAATTATGGTTTGGTTTCTTGCGGGCAGTGAAATTTTATTGTTTAATTTATTCGAGAATGGAATTACGAGCTTACCGATCTTTATAAGGCTGGCACTCGTACTATAAGAAATATCAGTTATAAATTGTTCGAAAAACTATCGTTCCATGATTTGGTCTTTAGCTATCGAACAGGTGTCTGACACTACATGGAATTTGTGTTGGACAAGGTATAGTTGTGACTGCGTTGTAGTTTTAAATTGAGGGATCCTAAGGTTGTGATGTATCGTTTCGTATTCCCTTGGTTGAATCTATACTGGCAATTGATGACTCATATATCAGCGCCTGAGTCAATTAATAAGTCCATTTTGTGTTGATTTATGAAGGTGAGACTGTATCTCTGATTATCTTTTAGTCTGTTAATAGGTAGATTTATTGTGTGAGACGTGTCTGGATATAATAAATTACCTATTCTGTTTGACTCCATATCGTCTAGGTCAGGATCTAGCTGATTATGTGTAGAAGATTCTGTAATTTCTTGTAATTGTCTGTTCTGTTCGTCTGGAGGCTGTCATTCAAGTTTCGTAAGCCATTTGGTTTTTTGATATAGATGTTGATTGAGATTGAGCGATACGTTTCGTCGGTTTGCAGTTAATACTTTTTGTAATCCGGTGAATGTTTTGATTTGTGTCAATTTTTCGTTTATGTATTGTTTCCCCCGCTATTTAAATTGAATGTGTTAGTGGCTGGGCTTTGTTGTTCTTTACGGTCTAGTAGTTGCGGAGGGGGTCTCGTTTGGTTGATTGAATTTGATGTGTGAGCGGCTTGGCTTCGATAATTCTTAAATTATAGTGGTTGAAAAGCTGGTCTCGGCACGTTATTAGTTTTAGTAAATTTGTGTTACATCTCGGGGACGGGTGACGGTCGTTTCATCGTAAACAATTTATAGTGTTTCAATTTAACGTGAAATTTTACCGTAGAACACTTTATCTTGGACACCATTTACCGTGGACACAATTTATCGTGTGGACAATTTATCGTATGCCAGTTTATCGTACTTTGGAAAATTGACAGTATAACAAAATTCCTTGTAAATAAAAAATTAAAGTATCTTCGGTTTATAAAATTAAATTGAATTCGGCCTTTATTGGAATGAAGATTCTTAAATGAATTTTGGAAAAAGCTCTAAAATATGGCCACCTGGGATGGAACTCGGCTATTTCTTAACCGATATTAATGAGATTTTGTATTTTGAATGGAAATGGAATTCTAAAACAGTTTTTGGACGAAGTTCTTAAATATGGCCATCTGGGACAGAACTCGGTCATTCCTTAGACGATTAATATGTGATTGGTTATGTTGGATGGAACTGAAATTCTTAAATAATTTTTGGAAGTAGTTCTGGAATATGGCTACTTGGGACGGAACTCGTTAATTTCTTGACCAATTATGACTGGATTGGGTATGTTTGCTGGAAATGACATTCTCAAATAATTTTTAGAAAATGTTCTGGAATATGGTCACCGGGGAAGGACTTGGCCATTTATTAACGGGAAAACGGGTTTTTTAAGTGATTTTTGTAAGAAGTCCTGGAATATGACCACCTCGACGGAACTCGGTAATTTCTTAACCGATGTTGGTAATATTTTGTACGGTGGATGGAAATGGGATTTTTAAATGATTTTTGGAAGAACTTCTTGAATATGGTCATCTGGAAACGAACCTGGCCATTTATTTACCGATTATGATGAGATTGCGTATGTTGAATTTAAGTGAATTTCTATAGAATGATTTTTGGAAGAATTTCTGCAATATGGCTACCTCAATACTGATCCCCGACAAAATCAAGTCATAGCTGAATTATTATTATCGAAAAAACGTATATGATGATGAAGGGGTTATTGTACGTTTATAGTTATAAGAAATACGTTCCTGCAACCAACAGAATGTTGTGTAAAAACAGAACGTACGGAGTTCGAACTGATGGTGAGCACCTCTGATTTGAACATTTAAATAATCCAGTAATATTTTGCCACAATTCCATTATGTTGTTTGTAGAAAGTATGCTTGACTTAATCGAGTTTATTTTCACTTGGGGCTTGGATATTGACAAACGAAATGTCAAAGTGACGCCCAAGAAACCTGAGTACGAAAATAAGATGGCTAATAGGTGCGAAGTTAAATACGAACTCATGATGTTAGTGGTGAGTAACTCACCTCCAAATTCGGGCTTGTTCGTTATTGCTTCTAAAATGTGCGTTCGGAGTGTTTTCGAATATAATCGACGAAGTTATTGTCAAGCTTTCCTCTAGTGCAAAAATATCAAGTTTTTATTGATTCTGTTCAAAATGTTGGTGGAAGCATTCATTCATTTTAGAATCAATTTTGCTTCTGCTTATTGACACTTCATGTCAGGGCAAGTTATTGATGCCGCAAAACCAATACCTCATCAGCTTCTGATCTCCAGGTTAGGGGCGACATACGCAGGCGTCTTTCTTTGGCTCATGATGTAAATATGTTTCTGGTAAGACTGGATGGCTTAACATCTATCATCAGTTTGTCCCAGGTGGCAATATTCCATTAAGAAATGGAAGGTTAAGGTTAAGAAATGTCTGGGTTCCGTCTCAGATGGCCATACTTTAAAGCTTTTCCAGAAACCATTTAAGCAGTCCATTTCCATTCAACGTATAAAATATTATCAATGTCGGTTAAGAAATTACCGCGTTCTGTCCCAGGTGGCCGTATTCCAGAACTTCGTCCAAGAATCATTTGAGAATCCATTTTCATCCAACATACCCAATCTCATCATAATCGGGTAAGAAATTGCCGAATTCTTATACGAAATACAAGACACTAATTGTGATATGCGATAAACTGTCCTCGCGATAAACTGTTCTACGATAAATTGTTCTACGATAAACTGCCAGTAAATCCTCAAGGATGGCACCCATTTGGAAAGAATATTCGTTTTGATTGTTGGTTTTATGGCCGTTATTGAACTGGATGTGGTGTTGATCCGATGACAGTGGCTATCCTATAAGACTGGTCAGATCCGTTGGAGTTTCCCTGGATCGATTGTACATATTACTCTGGAATTTGCATGTTTTGTGCTGGTTGGGGATACATTGCGTTGATGCGCATATTGTTGAATTTATTTGCGAGTTGGCCTGCGTTAAAATGTGTTTCGTTGTTATTGTTATTGGATTGATTTTGGTTTGGATGATTTAAGTTCCTTGAGAAAAATTTGCTACGGCCTTCGTCGAAATAATAACCGGTCGTTGTTTTACAACGCGATCAATATTTCGGTTGTGGCCTGCTTTGTGGGTTTTGCATTTGATTTGTGGGAGCTGGTTGTGTTGTTCGTTCGTAGCTCATCCTTCTTCTGCAGTTGTCCCAAGTGTGATTCGGACGTTGACAATAGTTGCATATGGTTTGCACCTTCTCGTTTTTTATTATTTAGAATGAATTTTAGTGTTGTGATTTTTCCCCTTAAAATTGTGTTGGTTAGGCCGCTTTTCAACTAATGTTAAGATGATGAGATGTCGAGTATGTGTCTTCGATTTGCTGTAGATTGCACTTCGTTTTATATCCTTTTCATACACCCACAGCCATGGGCAAGCATGCAAATTTCACTTAATTCGCTTAACAAGAATTCTCGTTAGGAGCAAAGTAGGTAAGTAAAGACATCTTTAAGTTGCCCCGATTCGTTTAATCCGACTTCGCTAAAAATGTTAGCAACATTTGCCAAATTGGCACAATAAAAATGCATATATCTTAAAAAATTACAGGGTGCGAGGCCCAATACCGTGGTCTGAACGATCACTTAAATTGGATGCTTACGTGGAGGCGTGGAGGTTTTCATTCCAAAAGATCCGCTCTACTCAGAAATTACATTTATTTAATGTTGAAGAGATTGTAGATTGTTTCAGATGCAATGAAAAACAATAACTCGTAAAGTTGAAATTCGAAAGTACATAAACTTGACAGTCAGAATAATTTTCAATGTTATCATATTTTCCAAAAAGGATTAACGAAATTTTGACTTCTGAGACAAAAAATTGAATTTCTTTCGTGACAGCCAACACTTACGCATTTGCCTAATAATATTATGTAATACGGGTGTTAGGGTTTGACTCAAAATTCAATTATCAACGCTATTTTCGACACCAACATGTAGACAATTCCGAAATACATAAAGACGCACAACATTGCTCATGACTCAGTTAAGTAAAGTAACATTAGGATTTGTAAATTTGGGGCAATGATAAAATGCAAATGCAAATACTATTCAGAAGATTAAAAAAATTTAAAAAAAAACCTTTTGTATTTATCTTAATATTGTAATAAAACAAATATTCGTCTTAAGCTTTAATATTAGTCGAAATCCACTCTAAAAATGGTAAAATATTAGTGTAAATACTGGGCAGTTGGTTTCCTCCACAGGGCCTCGCACCAAACGATACAACTCCCATTAAATAAAAGCAAGGATCCTCTTCGGGTGAAAAGGTAAACATTTTCGCTAGTGACCCACCGGAATCACCGTGACATGAATCAGTATTTTCACTTGTACCACACAATTGTATTTGTTGTATTTCGACCCCGTGCGCATTGTATAATTCGCGACATTCGACATACGGAACATTTTGTATATTCCCAATTTTTTTCCTAGTACTTGTTGGTTCTGTTTCGGTTTCTCCAAAACCAGAAATTAGAAAAGAGATTCTATTTTCTAAGCCATAGTACTTGTAGTTAAATGGTAAATTAATGGGGCGCATATTATCTGAAATGCAGCAACAACAACAAAATATTAATGGCTCTATAAACAAATTTTTTGCTAGCTTACCACTAAATTTCTCTAAGGTTTGATCGAGTCGAATAAGTCCGATGTCGAACAGTTTACTATCCGTTCGATATAGCGGATGAGGTATGATTTCATCGATGCCAACGTCGATTGGTTTGGTTAAATTGCCTTCGTACACGGTATTATTAAAGTCCCATTCGCCTAAATGAACTGACGCTCTAAAATATAAATTAGATTAAAACGATTACATAGACTAGACACTTATAATTTACATTTGCGTTTCACTGTCCGACGATCTTAAACAATGGGCCGCTGTGACCACATATCGCTCATTAATTAACGATCCGCCACAAATAAACGTTTTACTCGTTTCGTGTGGCTGGTCAAACGATAGTAAAACAATCCATGGACTTGAATGGGGCTCTGCATCTTTACCACTTCTAATATAATTTGAGGTTGGAGCGTTGCACTTCGTTTTTAACAAGGAACTGTGCGGAGCAACATTTTCGCTAGTAAGCGGGCAGCAAACAAGTGGCGTATACGAAACGGACCCGCAAATATTATCTTTAACAAATTGAACATTGTTCGGTACGTCATTTACATAGTCACACTTATCGAGTTGAACACATTTACCAAGTTTTTTACTCGGTTTCGTAACACAATATTCACCCCATTGCTCAAAGGTTCTCTTATTCAGGTGCTCTAACTTTTCTAAATTAAATTATTTGTAATTATATGGCCACTGCAGGTATAAATAAAAATGAATGCCTCACCGGTACACGAAATATTCGTACAGCATAATAGAGTCGTGCCAATCAAAATAATTACAAATTTTGTAAACATTTCGATGTATTCGCTACAGCTGTACAATGATTACTGATAACAGCTGAAACCTTTTAAAATTATACAAAACGCCCATACGCAGATTTTATTTTGCTCACACAGATTAGACTCAATTATGTGTCGGTTATTTATACGCGATATGATAGCATTGTGCGGTATAAAATTGCAAATCATATGAATTAATTATTTTGTGCAACGTTTCCATAATAATCATTCTGGAATTTCTGGATTTGTAGATAAAATTATCTCAAAGCTGCCAAACGTTTCGCTACAATACGTGTATGTACGCTCAAGTTTCGTCATCACCGTTTATTGAGCACAAATTTTGTTTAAAGCATAAACTTTGATCGAACTTTCCGTGTTTAAGCTGTGTGTGGTTACTGAAGGTGAAGGCTAAATGTTTGTGCCCTAATTTACACAATACGTGTCCATGCGAAATATAAAAATCGTTTAACCTCAGAACAATCTCTTCACATGAGCCAGCAAACAGATAGAAAGGAAACGAGAATCCAACGTATACCCTGACAATCAACCCGTGGTCAATCAAAACCTGTAACTCATCACATGGCCCAACTTCCACAAAAAAACCAACAGATACAAGAAATCCTCACGACATCTGACAAGCAAGAAGAACTAGAATCTCAACAAACAGAAAACAGAATTACAGTTAAACAAACAACCAAGATGAATCTAAACCAAATCCAACAAAGTATCGATAGCTGCAACGCAGAATTCAGCGATGGAGATACACCTCACAGATCAAACAAATTAGTCAGATTCATAGGAACAGCAGACGGTATTTACGAACGGTGCTTGGGTGGGTGCTCGATTAATTAATTGGCCAAGAAAAGGAATTCCCCAGATGGGAGGCTACAGTCCATCTTTGGATAATGGCCAATTGTGGTTGATCACTGGATCTGGAAGGGTGCAGTGTATTTTGACGTCTTCAACAACTATTATTTCTACCTTCAACATAACTGAATGTATGCGAAGCGCATTCCGCAAAACCCACAACTCTGTTTGAAGTTGTTGATTTCTTCATGGAAGTTTCAAAAATGGATCATAATATTGCAGTGAGGTTTTCTGGTACAACAGTGAACTTGGTGGTCGTTTGAACAGTAAACAAACGGAATATCGCAGGACCTACCTGCTATGCCTTGTACAAATTCCGCAACTGATAACATACCAGGAAAAATTGTAAGTCACAATAATCGGGACCCCGGACAAAATAAGGAGACGTACTCAGCTTATATTTCTGGAAGAATCTTCACCAACATTTTAGATTTTCACTTTGTCAAATTAATAGTATTGCCCAAACCGAAGAGCAAACCGAAACTAAGGTAAGTTATTTGCCACTAGTTGTGCGGTAGGTATACGCAGGATAGTGAAATCTCCTTCAGACTAGCATGATGAATTATATATGTTGGGCACCACCCTGGAATTTTAGAGAGCTAGAACACGCGTTTCTGCGGGGGAAAATTGCAAATGGATACTCACTCTTCGCTCCTTATTGAATCACGCTTCTTGAATCCAACTCTCGATAACCTTGGAACACCACTATTGTCAATCACAGAGTTTTTTTCCGCTCGAACTGTATTGCCTCCTCGCACACACTGTTTCGTAGCCCTGCCAAACGCATTATAACCTTATTGCGCACAAATTATATAGCCGCAAAATCCCACACACTGTATCGCAGCATTTCCATAGGCACCTAATTCTTGCGACGGAAAATCTTGATAAAATTACTTCACCTTAATGGTGCCTCCCGGTACAGTCTGTCTCCCAACTGCGCACAAAAAATCTGTCTCCAAGTGTGTTCTTTCTAAATGCGTGACCTTATGCGTACTGTATCGTCCGACAATGATACAGTTTCTTCGTTTTACCGCGCATAAACACATAATATGCGCACCCTTTAGATCGAGAATCAAATTCCACGAATCAACCAAAAAACACAAAATCCCCACCTTTTGCACCACACCACTATAAACAAACTGTCAAACCAATCGAACGACATCCAATTAAAAAAGTAAATAACTTTTCCATTTATTAATATTTTTTTGTATTTTTTTTATTTCAGACCTTAAACTTGGGAGATTATAAAATGGAACAGTACACCATTGCCGAGCGAACCAAAATGGTCCTGCTGTTCGTAGAAAACGACTGGCCAGTGAAGGCCATTCAACGAGTATACTGGCAGTTTTATGGAATTCGCAATGTTCCAAAGCTCTTTCTATACGTGCTATGGCGGAAAAAAGTGAGCAATATGGCACCGTTAAAAATTTTTTACGTGCGGCCATACCACGTTCTGGGCGGTCAAATGGAAACATCGAGCTGCATAGGTGCAGAGTTGCAAGCAACCCTGAAACATCAACACGATGACAATCAACTCAGTTAGTTATACCGCGTGACGCGAGCTTAAAACCTATATTCCCTCAAAATCCAGTTGGTCTAATAGCTGCATCCTGGTGACCTGGCATTGCGTCAAGAGCTATCCTAAATCTCGCCGACAACGACCACGGATAATTTTAAAAGGATTGACAAGGTGCAAGCAACGGATGTCGCCACAGCACAATGTTTCAGGATTTTCGGCAAGATGGTACTAAGCCTCATACAGCTACCTCATCGAGAAGGTCTACATCACAAACCGGGAGCTGAAAGACAACGTTCAAGCAGAAATTGCGCAAATTACGCCGATCGCACTTCAAAAATTTATTTAAAATGCCATGAAAAAAACCGATGGGCGCGTGAATCCTGGTGGACACTTAACCGATATAATTTTCGATATTTGTTTAGATATAAATAGTAAAGGGGGTTTTTGTCCACCCGGTAAATTTTAAAATCAAATATTGCTAATTAGGATCTTTAGGATCTTTGGAATTGGAATAAATTAGGATTGAAATCTCGGACGTGCGGAAATTTTAGTTGGATTGGCAAAAAGGTGATTGTATAGCATCGCCTAACGTCACACCATCGTAGAATTGGTGCCTCTAATTATATATGGATCACGATCAACCGGAGGTACAGGCATTCTCTAAAATCAATTCATTCCGTCTATCTACAACGTGCAATGAACGTTTCGTCCGATTCGTTCGTTTGGAGTACTGAAGCATTTTATGGCGGAATTTTGGCAAACCGTCATTATCTGAGTCCGCCGACTAGACTATTATAAAACAGCTATTATGAATGCAAAAGGGATTTTACATTATCAGATTACGATCTGTGATGAAAATGAACACAACTGTAATCCCATGTCGGAGTGAAGAATGCATGTATACCGAGTCATCTTTCATGCCAATAATATAGGCTGGCATGGAGCTATGCAATGTGCAGGTGGTTCTACGAAAATCGGACCAATAGCTGTACGTTCTCGAATTGACTAGGAAGCAGCGCAAATGTGAGGACGAGAAAAGCGAACCGCGAAAATTTGGGAGTGCTTATAGGCCCCTATAGCTGCCTATAGCTTTGCCATTTCATCATAGAAAGACTTACACCCGGACAACGTTTACAAATTATTGAATTTTATTTTAAAAATTCGTGTTCAATGAAAAATGTGTCTCGGACACTTCGTCCATTTTATGGTCATCATAATCGACCTACCTAGCAAGCAATTCAAGTCATTGTGACAAAATTTTGCGCCAATTTTACGTTATTATAGACATCAACCCACCAAACCGTATGCGTAGAGTGCGTACAAAGGAAAATATTTCTGCTGTAGCAGCTAATGTTGGTGAAGCCGACAAAATGTCCATCTGTTGCAGGGCACAGTAATTGGAATTGTATTATTCGACTACGTAGAAGATTTTACTCAAAGATTTTGGTCTGAAGGCGTATAAAATACAGCTCGTGCAACAACTGAAGCCGGACGACATCTTGAGGAAAATCTGATTTTTACCGGAAAAATGTGTTCAGCAACGAAGCTCATTTTTGGTTAAATGGGTACGTTTATAAGCAAAATTGCTGCATTTAGTGTGACACACAAATCGAAATCTTGTTCCACCTGATCTGATATGACGTGTGCAACATAACATCGAAATAGAAAAACACGAAAATACCTTAGGAAAAGTGGGATTTGATATGAAATGTTAATAAAGGCGGCTTTGTAACCATCTCACATGACGACAACTTTAACCTGTTCCCAATAAAAGAGGTCACTAGGTTCTAGTCAGCGAAGTTTTAGCAATATTATCAAAACAGCGAATTTTGATACTGTTGGAACTGATCAAACTTTTACAACGTAAATGGTGCTAGTTAAATACGTTATAAGAGGTTTACTCTTATTTGAGTATCCTGTGTATGGACACTAAATGTCAAGGAAAGTCATTGGCGCCCTAAAACCAATACAACATCACCGTCTGTTATCCAGGTTAGGAGCGGCTGAAGCGGGCGTCTGTCTTGTATCAAGCGGCTCACTAAACAATTAAGTTATGAACCCTAATGAACCATATTGGATTCATCTCAAACTTTACGTTTTGAACCACGCAAAGAGTTACACATTAAGAATGGAGAAGAATTTGAAATTGGTTTCCTCATTCATTGGCGCGTTAAGCATCATATCATCGACTTCCACCCTATCAACATGCGGATATGCTTGGCCAGATTCCGTACTAAGAAAGTTACCATCACATCGTTAATGTAAATCTACCCACTGAAGAAAAATCAGATGACATAAAAGATCGCCACAACATTAAAACCATCGTGAGTGCCTTCAATGCAAAAATCGGCAGAAGTGGGGAAAATAAATCGCACATCGGTCCTAATAGCAACAACAAAACCCAACGCGTGACCGACCTGACAATAATGTACAACTTAGTTGTATCAAAGTTTTTTCCACATAAGAGTATCGACAAAAGTAGCGTGGAGATCGAATAAAGGAAGAGCGGAAAACCAAATCAATCACGTCATGATGTCATGGAAGCACTCCACCATAGCATATCCGACTAAGATCTTATATAGGTGCAGGCATGGACAGCGATCATGTGCTTGACATATTCAAATATAAGTGCAAACTGTTAATCTTCGTCCAATAGACACGCTCAAGAGACAGATCGATAGAATGTCGATGCTTTAAAATACTAAGCGTCACTGCAGAGCTACCACTCAGCTCTCACTAACTATTTACACCAGTACATACATCCGGGAGAAGTGCCACACTGTGCCAAGAAGACCTCCGAGGTCACGCAATAATTGGTTCAATTATCAATGCCGCCTGGTCGTCGAAAATAAACAAAGTCTTTGTGAAAAACTGTTGGCTTACAACACTAAAAGCACTCTAGCTGAATATTTCCCTGCTAGGAAAGCTACGACTAAGTACCCTCGACAAAAAAGCGCGATCATATGAGATCATGAATCGAAAACATCAGCTTCCAAGCGGAAATAGAAAATTCAAGAAAACGTTTTGCTAACGCCAGGAACCTCACAAAAAACTTCCACCCAAGAAGTACAGCCAATAAAGACGCTACCGACCAAATGGCACAGTGGTTAAAGCTTTGGCATTTGGATCGGGAGATGCCGGTTTCGAATCCCGATAGGGGTAGGATGCAAAAGGAAATTTTCATCAACAACCGACCCATCTTCCATATCCAGTACTAGCCAGTACTAGTCCACCCCTACTACTACTTCCATGTCTAGGCTAGCATGGAGCTATGCAATGCGTAGATGGTAACTTAAATCGGCCCTATAGCCGTACGTCTTCGAGTTGGTAGAAATTGCGTAAAGCAAGACGGGAAAAATTAATCGCGAAAGAGCAGGGGGTGCTTCGGCCCCAGAAAAAATTGCATGGATTAGAAAAGAAAGACGGGAATGGAGAGCTGAGAACAAACGTAGCTAATGGTATCTCAGTATGGCCTACCTACTATCAAAATCTGCTAAAACGGAATTGACAAAATGGACCCCATTAGGAGGTCTTTATCGAAGTCCCAAGAGATCTTTATCGAATATCCCATATCGAAGGAAGTAGACGCAGCTATTAGTAGATTGAAAAATCGAAAGTCACCCCGTCTCAATGGAATCCTCGTAGAATTAACAAAGCTCAGAGCCACTAATCTTGCATCAAACCTATACGATCTCCTCGTCTCTATTTGGGACCAAAAATAGTCAAGCTTGAGAATTGAAAATCCGCACTTGTCTGTTGCGTAAAAAAGACGACCGCCTTAAATGTGGAAACTATTGCTGTATAGGTCTACTGAATGCTGCTTAGAAAATGTTGACTCATGATCGACCACAAACTAGTGTTTTACCATAAGAATGATTTTGTAAAAATGTTGGGAGTACAACGTACCAGATTCCCTGTGTAAATTAACAACGTCTGGGTCTGTATGTAGAATCGTAATTGAAGGAATTGTATCAGGCGCCTTTGAAATAACATCTGGTGTTCTACCGAGAGATGCACTCGCACCTGTGCTGTTCAATTTGGTGCTCGAGTAGAGTAAATCAGGCCAAATTCTTAAATATGCATATGATCTCGCGCTTCTTGGCCGAAAATCTAGCGATATCACGTATCAGTTATAACATCGTTGAATGATATGCGGATAGAAATAAACGGCCGAATCGCTGTGGGAGATTGAGTTTTCTACGCCCAATCACAATTATTGTAATTTAATCATCTATCGCAGTCGCGAAAACTCGCAGTTTATAAAAAACTCACAAGGCCTGTGCTGACTTTTGGAAGCGATAGCTGAACCATGACCTCTATAGATTATAGATCTTAAAGGAAGGCCATTCGTTCCAGATTCATTACAGAGTCGTATAAACCACGAAATATAGCAACTACTCGGAGGCAGCGATGCCATCGTATTCATCAAATCCAATCGAATTAGATGGCTCGGCCATCTTACTAGGTTTCCACAACAACGGATGGTCCTAGTGCAGGCGGCACATTCCACTCATGGGATGTGAAAGTTAGAGAGCGAGAGAGAGAGAGAGAGAGAAGGAGAGAGAGAGACTGGTGACTAAGTAGAACGCAGTTTCTGTAGACATCCACATTTCTGTAGAGTCTTGGACGCTCAAAGCCCGAAAAAGGAGGTTTCTTGCAAACATTGTGCAAGCGTAGGCTTGAGTAAGAAGCTGATATGTCATAATGCGACATATGAGCGGAGTTGTGAGAGCTATTATTGAAGACTTTCTCATATTGTTGAACAAGCAAACTGACTTGGTGTCTCACGTAGTTAAAAAAGGAAGATGAAGAAGAAAGTCTACTTTATTTTCTTTGCACCTGTCCCCATAGCATGTTAAGCGTACTCAAATTCCTCCGAGATAAACTAGAGTGGACGCCAAGAAAATTCTACACTTCTTTGAAAAATGTCAATACTTTAAGACAGACAATCGCATAATACTTAATCCCATCGTTTGTGGAAATTCATTGTTCAGGTAATCTTTCGGTTTTATATCGCGAACAAGAATTTGTAGTTTTATGAAAATACGGCAACGTCCCAAGTTTTCTGTGACAGCCAATTTGGCAGTTCTCAGAATAGACTCACGCCGGAGCAACATTTGCAAATTGTTAAAATTTATTGCGAAAAACATGGTTCAATTCAAAAAATTCACCTGGCATTACGTGCATTTTACGGTGCTCATAATCGTCCATCAGAGCGATCAGTGATGATCCAAATGTGTCAATTCGTCATCATGCTCAACAACTAAACTTGGGTACATCCACTTTATGGAAAATGTTGCGTAAAGATTTTGGTTTACGTGCTTACCTGAATCAATTTGTACAGGAATTGAAGCCAGACGATCATCGTTCGCGCCGTGATGAAGCACACTTCACACAGAAAAGTCACCGTTTAATGTGCTTTATGGGCCTTTGGAATCATTGGTTCATATGTTTTCAAGAATGATGATGGTTAGAACGTTACATACCACGATGAGCGGTACAAAGACATGATTACTAATTTTTTCGTGTCTCAATTTTCTTGCCCACACAGCATGCGATACAATTAATACAACCGAAAGAAACATTTGACGAACGTTTAATTTCACGAAGTGGACCTGTTAACTGGGCACCTCGAGGATATGTAAAATTGCATATCTACGCCGGTAAACCAGAAATAACTGAGCACTTAGAAGCCAACATTTGAGACATTATTGCCGCAATACAGCCTGATTTACTGCGAAGATGTGTGAAAATTGGACTCTAGATTATGCCATGTACGATGTGCCAGCCGCAAGACCACATGCCCGAAATCATTTCAAATATTTAATATCATACAATTTTCTGTCGGGAGTTGGTCATTTTTAAATTTTTTTGTTGCTAAGTTGACACAACTGTCCTCTATCTTGGCATGAAGTTTGAGCGCGATATTTTGTCTCAAATTTTGGTATTGCAAATGGAATATCGTGTGCCGAATCGCTGAAAATGTTACAGAAGGCTTACGGTGAATCGCATTTCCATGGAAAACCATGGAATTTGCACCACGACAACGCACCATCTCACAACTCAACAAATATCATCGAAGAGCTCCGGTTGATTTTTTTCTCTTTCCAAAACTCAAATTATCATTTCGGGGCACCCGTTTTCAGTCAAAAGACATAAAAGAGAATTCGTGGCGAGAACTGAAGTCGATTCCGGAAAATGCGTTGTAAGTATTTCATGATTGGTAAGTATTTCAATTTAAAATTATCCGCCTCTAAAGGAAACACCCTTTACAACCGACAACAGCAATTGCATAGAAAAAGCACATCCGTCTTCTTCGTACTCTCGAAATTTTGAGTCAAATCTAGTTTAAAGGAACAAATTACCAATTTCAAAATCAAGAAATTCAAATGGTTTATATACTGCCGGTATCCAGACACGATCCGTTTAGCAAACATGAAAATTTAAATTTTTTGTCGTCACAAACGGAAAAATACGTTTATCCATCATCTACAACATCACAAGCAAACAAATAAAAATAAAAAATTGATAATGCAAAGTTCATCAAGATAAAATGTTGGGCCGACATTGAGTAATGTATGGGACATGTAGTCGAACGCCAAAGCAAAATGTAAAAAATTGTAGAAAACAACAACAAAAATATAATTGAAATAGATCTGAATAATGATATTGTCTTAAGATGAGCTTTCATGTATACCTGCCGAATCTGCAGACAATTCATAAAAAACAAACTCAATTTATTCTAATTAGAATCGTGTGATTCGGATCGATATGCGGTGTATAAGACCTACAAGACGGCATAGCACACACGTACGGTAGAAAATAAATTGGTTTGATAAGAAAAGTTTCAGTCGATTAATTTGCAGCCCCATAAAAGCTTTTAATAATATTTTTTCAGAACTTTTTTTGCTTACGTCCGATATTTGTGCCCCCCTAAGTTATTTACGGTTGGATAAATTAATTCAATTTATATATGTGGTGTGGCTTTAAAAACACAAATATTTATCCTTATGGTACTCACCATCTAATTATCGACAAAATTAATTCCAATTTTACGTTTAAACTTTTTTAACACTGTAGTTTTCACAAATCATAGACAATTATCTTAATTTCATGACAACAACAACAACAAATAAACACTTTACTGAAATAAACAAACAATCATTTCCCGTACTCTATATTCAATTAGAACACAAACACACCTCCCGTTTTGTATTATTAAGGACGAAAAGCTCAACAAACAACTCAGAATTTTTTTTTTTTAACTTTTATTTTTCTTACTCCATTAACATAATTCCTTTATTTATTTATTTATTTTATGTTTATGATTTATCAATTTTTTTTCACAGCATAATAAAAATCCCGAAACAAGGAACATTCGCATCACTGTATACTAAAAGATTTTTCATCTCAGACTGAAACGAAAAACTTATCGAGAGAATGAAAAATAAAAATAAAAATTACAATCAGCCTCTCGGTTCGTACTCGGGTGAGCGAAATAAAAATTTCGGATTTTTTAGGGGAATATAACTACATACATCACTGTAGTTACACAGTTAAAAACAACACCCATAAAAACGTCCCCATCCTTCGACGTGTCGAAATATTTCGAATTTCCATCCCTGATAAAGGAAAAATAAAAGCTTCGACATACACCACAATAAAATAAAATTTGTTGTTTACTCTCTCATGATTCTTATGTTTCGATTGTTGTAGAAAATAGCTGAAAAGGGTAAAAAGGGACCAAACACAGTTGGAACAAAAAATGTTGGAACAGAAATAAAATTCGATGCAATAAGGAAAGCACTTTAAAATATAAGTTTGGGCTGATGTCCTGGTGACGAAATGAATACAAAATATTATGATTTAAAAATACGGTCTTGTGATGCCAGCTGTATATTGGTGTTTGTGCAGACTAATTTAATTACCGTTTTTTGTTTATTTTGTACTATATTTTTAGGAATGGTGTCGCTAGTAAATCTTATAATGAAAAATATCGACATTGGTTAGCACAAACTTTTATTATTTGGGTAGGAGCAATGCAACTACTGCCAGTGTTATGTCCCATTGTCTACATCGCGGCAGCATAATGTAAAAATTATAATAAATATTCAAAATAACAACCGGATTAATAATTTGATTTAATTCAATGACTCGCCCTGGTCAATAAAAAATTATAACTCCCGTATATAGGGTTTAGAGCTTTAACAATAAAAATTTAGTCTGTAGTTGTGCAGCAAAGGATTTTATAACCCGAAACCTAACTGTAGTAGCCTCCCAATAACCGCTCGTTCCAGTTGTAAATTACCGTTGGTTTCCGGTTGAATACGCTATTATCATTACCTAGAATCATTTTGAACCGGAATTTCGACAAAAAAATGTTTTAGATTTTTTTGCGAAAATCCCTGATGGGCCTTACTGATTTTTATCGGAAAAAATCTATGGCCACAGATTCGGTAAATGTCAATCATTATCGGTTATTTGGAGTATTTTGAGTAGAGCTACGCTTAAATTGTCGCAATATGTTGCCTCGTTTGTCGGCAGCAGTCATGAATCGGTTACAAAGTGTGACCGGATTTCAAAACGCGTAACTTCTAATAACCGCTCGCTCCAGTTGTAAATTACCGTTAGTTTCTAGTTGAATACGCTATTATCATTACCTAAAATCATTTTGAACCGGAATTTCGACCAAAAAATATTTTAGATTTTTTTGCGAAAATCCCTGATGGCTAGCCTTACTGATTTTTATCGGAAAAAATCTATGGCCACAGATTCGGTAAATGTCAATCATTATCGGTTATTTGGAGTATTTTGAGTAGAGCTACGCTTAAATTGTCGCAATATGTTGCCTCGTTTGTCAGCAGCAGTCATGAATCGGTTACAAAGTGTGAACGGATTTCAAAACGCGTAACTTCCAATTACCGCTCATTCCAGTTGTAAATTACCGTTAGTTTCTACATGAATACGCTATTCCCATTCCCTAAAACCGTTTTGAGCCGGAATTTCGGCAAAAAAATGTTTCGATTTTATTGCGAAAATCCCTGATGGTTAGCCTTACTTTTTTTTATCGGGAAAAAATTATTGTCACAGATTCGGTAAATTTCAATCATTATCGGTTATTTGGGATATTTTGAGTAGAGCTGCGTTTAAGTTGACGTAATATGTTGCCTCGTTTGGCTGCAACCATGGTTCGATTACAAATTGTATCCTGATTTCAAAACGCGTAACTTCCAATTACCGCTCATTCCAGTTGTAAATTACCGTTAGTTTCTACATGAATACGCTATTCCCATTCCCTAAAACCGTTTTGAGCCGGAATTTCGACAAAAAAATGTTTTCGATTTTTTTGCGAAAATCCCTGATGGTTAGCCTTACTTTTTTTTATCGGGAAAAAATTATTGTCACAGATTCGGTAAATTTCAATCATTATCGGTTATTTGGGATATTTTGAGTAGAGCTGCGTTTAAGTTGACGTAATATGTTGCCTCGTTTGGCTGCAACCATGGTTCGATTACAAATTGTATCCTGATTTCAAAACGCGTAACTTCCAATTACCACTCATTCCAGTTGTAAATTACCGTTAGTTTCTACATGAATACGCTATTCCCATTCCCTAAAACCGTTTTGAGCCGGAATTTCGACAAAAAAATGTTTTCGAATTTTTTGCGAAAATCCCTGATGGTTAGCCTTACGTTTTTTTATCGGGAAAAAATTATTGTCACAGATTCGGTAAATTTCAATCATTATCGGTTATTTGGGATATTTTGAGTAGAGCTCCGTTTAAGTTGACGTAATATGTTGTCTCGTTTGGCTGCAACCATGGTTCGATTACAAATTGTATCCTGATATCAAAACGCGTAACTTCCAATTACCGCTCATTCCAGTTGTAAATTACCGTTAGTTTCTACATGAATACGCTATTCCCATTCCCTAAAACCGTTTTGAGCCGGAATTTCGACAAAAAAATGTTTTCGATTTTTTTGCGAAAATCCCTGATGGTTAGCCTTACTTTTTTTTATCGGGAAAAAATTATTGTCACAG
The DNA here is from genome assembly GCA_963691935.1 of Nephrotoma guestfalica. Classification (NCBI taxonomy): domain Eukaryota; kingdom Metazoa; phylum Arthropoda; class Insecta; order Diptera; family Tipulidae; genus Nephrotoma; species Nephrotoma guestfalica. The sequence goes on from OY829915.1 coordinate 19,712,619, forward strand.
ATTCGGTAAATTTCAATCATTATCGGTTATTTGGGATATTTTGAGTAGAGCTGCATTTAAGTTGACGTAATATGTTGCCTCGTTTGGCTGCAACCATGGTTCGATTACAAATTGTATCCTGATTTCAAAACGCGTAACTTCCGATTACCGCTCATTCCAGTTGTAAATTACCGTTAGTTTCTACATGAATACGCTATTCCCATTCCCTAAAACCGTTTTGAGCCGGAATTTCGACAAAAAAATGTTTTCTAATTTTTTGCGAAAATCCCTGATGGTTAGCCTTACTTTTTTTTATCGGGAAAAAATTATTGTCACAGATTCGGTAAATTTCAATCATTATCGGTTATTTGGGATATTTTGAGTAGAGCTGCGTTTAAGTTGACGTAATATGTTGCCTCGTTTGGCTGCAACCATGGTTCGATTACAAATTGTATCCTGATTTCAAAACGCGTAACTTCCAATTACCACTCATTCCAGTTGTAAATTACCGTTAGTTTCTACATGAATACGCTATTCCCATTCCCTAAAACCGTTTTGAGCCGGAATTTCGACAAAAAAATGTTTTCGATTTTTTTGCGAAAATCCCTGATGGTTAGCCTTACTTTTTTTTATCGGGAAAAAATTATTGTCACAGATTCGGTAAATTTCAATCATTATCGGTTATTTGGGATATTTTGAGTAGAGCTCCGGTTTAGTTGACGTAATATGTTGTCTCGTTTGGCTGCAACCATGGTTCGATTACAAATTGTATCCTGATTTCAAAACGCGTAACTTCCAATTACCGCTCATTCCAGTTGTAAATTACCGTTAGTTTCTACATGAATACGCTATTCCCATTCCCTAAAACCGTTTTGAGCCGGAATTTCGACAAAAAAATGTTTTCGATTTTTTTGCGAAAATCCCTGATGGTTAGCCTTACTTTTTTTTATCGGGAAAAAATTATTGTCACAGATTCGGTAAATTTCAATCATTATCGGTTATTTGGGATATTTTGAGTAGAGCTGCGTTTAAGTTGACGTAATATGTTGCCTCGTTTGGCTGCAACCATGGTTCGATTACAAATTGTATCCTGATTTCAAAACGCGTAACTTCCAATTACCGCTCATTCCAGTTGTAAATTACCGTTAGTTTCTACATGAATACGCTATTCCCATTCCCTAAAACCGTTTTGAGCCGGAATTTCGACAAAAAAATGTTTTCGATTTTTTTGCGAAAATCCCTGATGGTTAGCCTTACTTTTTTTTATCGGGAAAAAATTATTGTCACAGATTCGGTAAATTTCAATCATTATCGGTTATTTGGGATATTTTGAGTAGAGCTGCGTTTAAGTTGACGTAATATGTTGCCTCGTTTGGCTGCAACCATGGTTCGATTACAAATTGTATCCTGATTTCAAAACGCGTAACTTCCAATTACCGCTCATTCCAGTTGTAAATTACCGTTAGTTTCTACATGAATACGCTATTCCCATTCCCTAAAACCGTTTGAGCCGGAATTTCGACAAAAAAATGTTTTCGATTTTTTTGCGAAAATCCCTGATGGTTAGCCTTACTTTTTTTTATCGGGAAAAAATTATTGTCACAGATTCGGTAAATTTCAATCATTATCGGTTATTTGGGATATTTTGAGTAGAGCTGCGTTTAAGTTGACGTAATATGTTGCCTCGTTTGGCTGCAACCATGGTTCGATTACAAATTGTATCCTGATTTCAAAACGCGTAACTTCCAATTACCGCTCATTCCAGTTGTAAATTACCGTTAGTTTCTACATGAATACGCTATTCCCATTCCCTAAAACCGTTTTGAGCCAGAATTTCGACAAAAAAATGTTTTCGATTTTTTTGCGAAAATCCCTGATGGTTAGCCTTACTTTTTTTTATCGGGAAAAAATTATTGTCACAGATTCGGTAAATTTCAATCATTATCGGTTATTTGGGATATTTTGAGTAGAGCTGCGTTTAAGTTGACGTAATATGTTGCCTCGTTTGGCTGCAATCATGGTTCGATTACAAATTGTATCCTGATTTCAAAACGCGTAACTTCCAATTACCGCTCATTCCAGTTGTAAAGTACCGTTAGTTTCTACATGAATACGCTATTCCCATTCCCTAAAACCGTTTTGAGCCGGAATTTCGACAAAAAAATGTTTTCGATTTTTTTGCGAAAATCCCTGATGGTTACCTTACTTTTTTTTATCGGGAAAAAATTATTGTCACAGATTCGGTAAATTTCAATCATTATCGGTTATTTGGGATATTTTGAGTAGAGCTGCGTTTAAGTTGACGTAATATGTTGCCTCGTTTGGCTGCAACCATGGTTCGATTACAAATTGTATCCTGATTTCAAAACGCGTAACTTCCAATTACCGCTCATTCCAGTTGTAAATTACCGTTAGTTTCTACATGAATACGCTATTCCCATTCCCTAAAACCGTTTGAGCCGGAATTTCGACAAAAAAATGTTTTCGATTTTTTTGCGAAAATCCCTGATGGTTAGCCTTACTTTTTTTTATCGGGAAAAAATTATTGTCACAGATTCGGTAAATTTCAATCATTATCGGTTATTTGGGATATTTTGAGTAGAGCTGCGTTTAAGTTGACGTAATATGTTGCCTCGTTTGGCTGCAACCATGGTTCGATTACAAATTGTATCCTGATATCAAAACGCGTAACTTCCAATTACCGCTCATTCCAGTTGTAAATTACCGTTAGTTTCTACATGAATACGCTATTCCCATTCCCTAAAACCGTTTTGAGCCGGAATTTCGACAAAAAAATGTTTTCGATTTTTTTGCGAAAATCCCTGATGGTTAGCCTTACTTTTTTTTATCGGGAAAAAATTATTGTCACAGATTCGGTAAATTTCAATCATTATCGGTTATTTGGGATATTTTGAGTAGAGCTCCGTTTAAGTTGACGTAATATGTTGTCTCGTTTGGCTGCAACCATGGTTCGATTACAAATTGTATCCTGACATCAAAACGCGTAACTTCCAATTACCGCTCATTCCAGTTGTAAATTACCGTTAGTTTCTACATGAATACGCTATTCCCATTCCCTAAAACCGTTTTGAGCCGGAATTTCGACAAAAAAATGTTTTCGATTTTTTTGCGAAAATCCCTGATGGTTAGCCTTACTTTTTTTTATCGGGAAAAAATTATTGTCACAGATTCGGTAAATTTCAATCATTATCGGTTATTTGGGATATTTTGAGTAGAGCTGCGTTTAAGTTGACGTAATATGTTGCCTCGTTTGGCTGCAACCATGGTTCGATTACAAATTGTATCCTGATATCAAAACGCGTAACTTCCAATTACCGCTCTTTCCAGTTGTAAATTACCGTTAGTTTCTACATGAATACGCTATTCCCATTCCCTAAAGCCGTTTTGAGCCGGAATTTCGACAAAAAAATGTTTTCGATTTTTTTGCGAAAATCCCTGATGGTTAGCCTTACTTTTTTTTATCGGGAAAAAATTATTGCCACAGATTCGGTAAATTTCAATAATTATCGGTTATTTGGGATATTTTGAGTAGAGCTCCGTTTAAGTTGACGTAATATGTTGCCTCGTTTGGCTGCAACCATGGTTCGATTACAAATTGTATCCTGATTTCAAAACGCGTAACTTCCAATTACCGCTCATTCCAGTTGTAAATTACCGTTAGTTTCTACATGAATACGCTATTCCCATTCCCTAAAACCGTTTTGAGCCGGAATTTCGACAAAAAAATGTTTTCGATTGTTTTGCGAAAATCCCTGATGGTTAGCCTTACTTTTTTTTATCGGGAAAAAATTATTGTCACAGATTCGGTAAATTTCAATCATTATCGGTTATTTGGGATATTTTGAGTAGAGCTGCGTTTAAGTTGACGTAATATGTTGCCTCGTTTGGCTGCAACCATGGTTCGATTACAAATTGTATCCTGATTTCAAAACGCGTAACTTCCAATTACCGCTCATTCCAGTTGTAAATTACCGTTAGTTTCTACATGAATACGCTATTCCCATTCCCTAAAACCGTTTTGAGCCGGAATTTCGACAAAAAAATATTTTCGATTTTTTTGCGAAAATCCCTGATGGTTAGCCTTACTTTTTTTATCGGGAAAAAATTATTGTCACAGATTCGGTAAATTTCAATCATTATCGGTTATTTGGGATATTTTGAGTAGAGCTGCGTTTAAGTTGACGTAATATGTTGCCTCGTTTGGCTGCAACCATGGTTCGATTACAAATTGTATCCTGATTTCAAAACGCGTAACTTCCAATTACCGCTCATTCCAGTTGTAAATTACCGTTAGTTTCTACATGAATACGCTATTCCCATTCCCTAAAGCCGTTTTGAGCCGGAATTTCGACAAAAAAATGTTTTCGATTTTTTTGCGAAAATCCCTGATGGTTAGCCTTACTTTTTTTTTATCGGGAAAAAATTATTGTCACAGATTCGGTAAATTTCAATCATTATCGGTTATTTGGGATATTTTGAGTAGAGCTGCGTTTAAGTTGACGTAATATGTTGCCTCGTTTGGCTGCAACCATGGTTCGATTACAAATTGTATCCTGATTTCAAAACGCGTAACTTCCAATTACCGCTCATTCCAGTTGTAAATTACCGTTAGTTTCTACATGAATACGCTATTCCCATTCCCTAAAACCGTTTTGAGCCGAAATTTCGACAAAAAAATGTTTTCAATTTTTATGCGAAAATCCCTGATGGTTAGCCTTACTTTTTTTTATCGGGAAAAAATTATTGTCACAGATTCGGTAAATTTCAATCATTATCGGTTATTTGGGATATTTTGAGTAGAGCTGCGTTTAAGTTGACGTAATATGTTGCCTCGTTTGGCTGCAACCATGGTTCGATTACAAATTGTATCCTGATTTCAAAACGCGTAACTTCCAATTACCGCTCATTCCAGTTGTAAATTACCGTTAGTTTCTACATGAATACGCTATTCCCATTCCCTAAAACCGTTTTGAGCCGGAATTTCGACAAAAAAATGTTTTCGATTTTTTTGCGAAAATCCCTGATGGTTAGCCTTACTTTTTTTATCGGGAAAAAATTATTGTCACAGATTCGGTAAATTTCAATCATTATCGGTTGTTTGGGATATTTTGAGTAGAGCTGCGTTTAAGTTGACGTAATATGTTGCCTCGTTTGGCTGCAACCATGGTTCGATTACAAATTGTATCCTGATTTCAAAACGCGTAACTTCCAATTACCGCTCATTCCAGTTGTAAATTACCGTTAGTTTCTACATGAATACGCTATTCCCATTCCCTAAAACCGTTTTGAGCCGGAATTTCGACAAAAAAATGTTTTCGATTTTTTTGCGAAAATCCCTGATGGTTAGCCTTACTTTTTTTATCGGGAAAAAATTATTGTCACAGATTCGGTAAATTTCAATCATTATCGGTTGTTTGGGATATTTTGAGTAGAGCTGCGTTTAAGTTGACGTAATATGTTGCCTCGTTTGGCTGCAACCATGGTTCGATTACAAATTGTATCCTGATTTCAAAACGCGTAACTTCCAATTACCGCTCATTCCAGTTGTAAATTACCGTTAGTTTCTACATGAATACGCTATTCCCATTCCCTAAAACCGTTTTGAGCCGGAATTTCGACAAAAAAATGTTTTCGATTTTTTTGCGAAAATCCCTGATGGTTAGCCTTACTTTTTTTATCGGGAAAAAATTATTGTCACAGATTCGGTAAATTTCAATCATTATCGGTTGTTTGGGATATTTTGAGTAGAGCTGCGTTTAAGTTGACGTAATATGTTGCCTCGTTTGGCTGCAACCATGGTTCGAGTACAAATTGTATCCTGATTTCAAAACGCGTAACTTCCAATAACCGCTCATTCCAGTTGTAAATTACCGTTAGTTTCTACATGAATACGCTATTCCCATTCCCTAAAACCGTTTTGAGCCGAAATTTCGACAAAAAAATGTTTTCGATTTTTTTGCGAAAATCCCTGATGGTTAGCCTTACTTTTTTTTATCGGGAAAAAATTATTGTCACAGATTCGGTAAATTTCAATCATTATCGGTTATTTGGGATATTTTGAGTAGAGCTCCGTTTAAGTTGACGTAATATGTTGTCTCGTTTGGCTGCAACCATGGTTCGATTACAAATTGTATCCTGATTTCAAAACGCGTAACTTCCAATTACCGCTCATTCCAGTTGTAAATTACCGTTAGTTTCTACATGAATACGCTATTCCCATTCCCTAAAACCGTTTTGAGCCGGAATTTCGACAAAAAAATGTTTTCGATTTTTTTGCGAAAATCCCTGATGGTTAGCCTTACTTTTTTTATCGGGAAAAAATTATTGTCACAGATTCGGTAAATTTCAATCATTATCGGTTGTTTGGGATATTTTGAGTAGAGCTGCGTTTAAGTTGACGTAATATGTTGCCTCGTTTGGCTGCAACCATGGTTCGATTACAAATTGTATCCTGATTTCAAAACGCGTAACTTCCAATTACCGCTCATTCCAGTTGTAAATTACCGTTAGTTTCTACATGAATACGCTATTCCCATTCCCTAAAACCGTTTTGAGCCGGAATTTCGACAAAAAAATGTTTTCGATTTTTTTGCGAAAATCCCTGATGGTTAGCCTTACTTTTTTTATCGGGAAAAAATTATTGTCACAGATTCGGTAAATTTCAATCATTATCGGTTGTTTGGGATATTTTGAGTAGAGCTGCGTTTAAGTTGACGTAATATGTTGCCTCGTTTGGCTGCAACCATGGTTCGAGTACAAATTGTATCCTGATTTCAAAACGCGTAACTTCCAATAACCGCTCATTCCAGTTGTAAATTACCGTTAGTTTCTACATGAATACGCTATTCCCATTCCCTAAAACCGTTTTGAGCCGAAATTTCGACAAAAAAATGTTTTCGATTTTTTTGCGAAAATCCCTGATGGTTAGCCTTACTTTTTTTTATCGGGAAAAAATTATTGTCACAGATTCGGTAAATTTCAATCATTATCGGTTATTTGGGATATTTTGAGTAGAGCTGCGTTTAAGTTGACGTAATATGTTGCCTCGTTTGGCTGCAACCATGGTTCGATTACAAATTGTATCCTGATTTCAAAACGCGTAACTTCCAATTACCGCTCATTCCAGTTGTAAATTACCGTTAGTTTCTACATGAATACGCTATTCCCATTCCCTAAAACCGTTTTGAGCCGGAATTTCGACAAAAAAATGTTTTCGATTTTTTTGCGAAAATCCCTGATGGTTAGCCTTACTTTTTTTATCGGGAAAAAATTATTGTCACAGATTCGGTAAATTTCAATCATTATCGGTTGTTTGGGATATTTTGAGTAGAGCTGCGTTTAAGTTGACGTAATATGTTGCCTCGTTTGGCTGCAACCATGGTTCGAGTACAAATTGTATCCTGATTTCAAAACGCGTAACTTCCAATAACCGCTCATTCCAGTTGTAAATTACCGTTAGTTTCTACATGAATACGCTATTCCCATTCCCTAAAACCGTTTTGAGCCGGAATTTCGACAAAAAAATGTTTTCGATTTTTTTGCGAAAATCCCTGATGGTTAGCCTTACTTTTTTTTATCGGGAAAAAATTATTGTCACAGATTCGGTAAATTTCAATCATTATCGGTTATTTGGGATATTTTGAGTAGAGCTGCATTTAAGTTGACGTAATATGTTGCCTCGTTTGGCTGCAACCATGGTTCGATTACAAATTGTATCCTGATTTCAAAACGCGTAACTTCCGATTACCGCTCATTCCAGTTGTAAATTACCGTTAGTTTCTACATGAATACGCTATTCCCATTCCCTAAAACCGTTTTGAGCCGGAATTTCGACAAAAAAATGTTTTCGATTTTTTTGCGAAAATCCCTGATGGTTAGCCTTACTTTTTTTATCGGGAAAAAATTATTGTCACAGATTCGGTAAATTTCAATCATTATCGGTTATTTGGGATATTTTGAGTAGAGCTGCGTTTAAGTTGACGTAATATGTTGCCTCGTTTGGCTGCAACCATGGTTCGAGTACAAATTGTATCATGATTTCAAAACGCGTAACTTCCAATAACCGCTCATTCCAGTTGTAAATTACCGTTAGTTTCTACATGAATACGCTATTCCCATTCCCTAAAACCGTTTTGAGCCGGAATTTCGACAAAAAAATGTTTTCGATTTTTTTGCGAAAATCCCTGATGGTTAGCCTTACTTTTTTTATCGGGAAAAAATTATTGTCACAGATTCGGTAAATTTCAATCATTATCGGTTGTTTGGGATATTTTGAGTAGAGCTGCGTTTAAGTTGACGTAATATGTTGCCTCGTTTGGCTGCAACCATGGTTCGAGTACAAATTGTATCCTGATTTCAAAACGCGTAACTTCCAATAACCGCTCATTCCAGTTGTAAATTACCGTTAGTTTCTACATGAATACGCTATTCCCATTCCCTAAAACCGTTTTGAGCCGAAATTTCGACAAAAAAATGTTTTCGATTTTTTTGCGAAAATCCCTGATGGTTAGCCTTACTTTTTTTTATCGGGAAAAAATTATTGTCACAGATTCGGTAAATTTCAATCATTATCGGTTATTTGGGATATTTTGAGTAGAGCTCCGTTTAAGTTGACGTAATATGTTGTCTCGTTTGGCTGCAACCATGGTTCGATTACAAATTGTATCCTGATTTCAAAACGCGTAACTTCCAATTACCGCTCATTCCAGTTGTAAATTACCGTTAGTTTCTACATGAATACGCTATTCCCATTCCCTAAAACCGTTTTGAGCCGGAATTTCGACAAAAAAATGTTTTCGATTTTTTTGCGAAAATCCCTGATGGTTAGCCTTACTTTTTTTTATCGGGAAAAAATTATTGTCACAGATTCGGTAAATTTCAATCATTATCGGTTGTTTGGGATATTTTGAGTAGAGCTGCGTTTAAGTTGACGTAATATGTTGCCTCGTTTGGCTGCAACCATGGTTCGATTACAAATTGTATCCTGATTTCAAAACGCGTAACTTCCAATAACCGCTCGTTCCAGTTGTAAATTTCCGTTAGTTTCTAGTTGAATACGCTATTCCCATTCCCTAAAACCGTTTTGAGCCGAAATTTCGACAAAAAAATGTTTTCGATTTTTTTGCGAAAATCCCTGATGGTTAGCCTTACTTTTTTTTATCGGGAAAAAATTATTGTCACAGATTCGGTAAATTTCAATCATTATCGGTTATTTGGGATATTTTGAGTAGAGCTGCGTTTAAGTTGACGTAATATGTTGCCTCGTTTGGCTGCAACCATGGTTCGAGTACAAATTGTATCCTGATTTCAAAACGCGTAACTTCCAATAACCGCTCATTCCAGTTGTAAATTACCGTTAGTTTCTACATGAATACGCTATTCCCATTCCCTAAAACCGTTTTGAGCCGAAATTTCGACAAAAAAATGTTTTCGATTTTTTTGCGAAAATCCCTGATGGTTAGCCTTACTTTTTTTTATCGGGAAAAAATTATTGTCACAGATTCGGTAAATTTCAATCATTATCGGTTATTTGGGATATTTTGAGTAGAGCTCCGTTTAAGTTGACGTAATATGTTGTCTCGTTTGGCTGCAACCATGGTTCGATTACAAATTGTATCCTGATTTCAAAACGCGTAACTTCCAATTACCGCTCATTCCAGTTGTAAATTACCGTTAGTTTCTACATGAATACGCTATTCCCATTCCCTAAAACCGTTTTGAGCCGGAATTTCGACAAAAAAATGTTTTCGATTTTTTTGCGAAAATCCCTGATGGTTAGCCTTACTTTTTTTTATCGGGAAAAAATTATTGTCACAGATTCGGTAAATTTCAATCGTTATCGGTTGTTTGGGATATTTTGAGTAGAGCTGCGTTTAAGTTGACGTAATATGTTGCCTCGTTTGGCTGCAACCATGGTTCGATTACAAATTGTATCCTGATTTCAAAACGCGTAACTTCCAATTACCGCTCATTCCAGTTGTAAATTACCGTTAGTTTCTACATGAATACGCTATTCCCATTCCCTAAAACCGTTTTGAGCCGGAATTTCGACAAAAAAATGTTTTCGATTTTTTTGCGAAAATCCCTGATGGTTAGCCTTACTTTTTTTATCGGGAAAAAATTATTGTCACAGATTCGGTAAATTTCAATCATTATCGGTTGTTTGGGATATTTTGAGTAGAGCTGCGTTTAAGTTGACGTAATATGTTGCCTCGTTTGGCTGCAACCATGGTTCGATTACAAATTGTATCCTGATATCAAAACGCGTAACTTCCAATTACCGCTCATTCCAGTTGTAAATTACCGTTAGTTTCTACATGAATACGCTATTCCCATTCCCTAAAACCGTTTTGAGCCGGAATTTCGACAAAAAAATGTTTTCGATTTTTTTGCGAAAATCCCTGATGGTTAGCCTTACTTTTTTTTATCGGGAAAAAATTATTGTCACAGATTCGGTAAATTTCAATCGTTATCGGTTGTTTGGGATATTTTGAGTAGAGCTGCGTTTAAGTTGACGTAATATGTTGCCTCGTTTGGCTGCAACCATGGTTCGATTACAAATTGTATCCTGATATCAAAACGCGTAACTTCCAATTACCGCTCATTCCAGTTGTAAATTACCGTTAGTTTCTACATGAATACGCTATTCCCATTCCCTAAAACCGTTTTGAGCCGGAATTTCGACAAAAAAATGTTTTCGATTTTTTTGCGAAAATCCCTGATGGTTAGCCTTACTTTTTTTTATCGGGAAAAAATTATTGTCACAGATTCGGTAAATTTCAATCGTTATCGGTTGTTTGGGATATTTTGAGTAGAGCTGCGTTTAAGTTGACGTAATATGTTGCCTCGTTTGGCTGCAACCATGGTTCGATTACAAATTGTATCCTGATATCAAAACGCGTAACTTCCAATTACCGCTCATTCCAGTTGTAAATTACCGTTAGTTTCTACATGAATACGCTATTCCCATTCCCTAAAACCGTTTTGAGCCGGAATTTCGACAAAAAAATGTTTTCGATTGTTTTGCGAAAATCCCTGATGGTTATCCTTACTTTTTTTTATCGGGAAAAAATTATTGTCACAGATTCGGTAAATTTCAATCATTATCGGTTATTTGGGATATTTTGAGTAGAGCTGCGTTTAAGTTGACGTAATATGTTGCCTCGTTTGGCTGCAACCATGGTTCGAGTACAAATTGTATCCTGATTTCAAAACGCGTAACTTCCAATAACCGCTCATTCCAGTTGTAAATTACCGTTAGTTTCTACATGAATACGCTATTCCCATTCCCTAAAACCGTTTTGAGCCGAAATTTCGACAAAAAAATGTTTTCGATTTTTTTGCGAAAATCCCTGATGGTTAGCCTTACTTTTTTTTATCGGGAAAAAATTATTGTCACAGATTCGGTAAATTTCAATCATTATCGGTTATTTGGGATATTTTGAGTAGAGCTGCGTTTAAGTTGACGTAATATGTTGCCTCGTTTGGCTGCAACCATGGTTCGATTACATATTGTATCCTGATTTCAAAACGCGTAACTTCCAATTACCGCTCATTCCAGTTGTAAATTACCGTTAGTTTCTACATGAATACGCTATTCCCATTCCCTAAAACCGTTTTGAGCCGGAATTTCGACAAAAAAATGTTTTCGATTTTTTTGCGAAAATCCCTGATGGTTAGCCTTACTTTTTTTTATCGGGAAAAAATTATTGTCACAGATTCGGTAAATTTCAATCGTTATCGGTTGTTTGGGATATTTTGAGTAGAGCTGCGTTTAAGTTGACGTAATATGTTGCCTCGTTTGGCTGCAACCATGGTTCGATTACAAATTGTATCCTGATTTCAAAACGCGTAACTTCCAATTACCGCTCATTCCAGTTGTAAATTACCGTTAGTTTCTACATGAATACGCTATTCCCATTCCCTAAAACCGTTTGAGCCGGAATTTCGACAAAAAAATGTTTTCGATTTTTTTGCGAAAATCCCTGATGGTTATCCTTACTTTTTTTTATCGGGAAAAAATTATTGTCACAGATTCGGTAAATTTCAATCATTATCGGTTATTTGGGATATTTTGAGTAGAGCTGCGTTTAAGTTGACGTAATATGTTGCCTCGTTTGGCTGCAACCATGGTTCGATTACAAATTGTATCCTGATATCAAAACGCGTAACTTCCAATTACCGCTCATTCCAGTTGTAAATTACCGTTAGTTTCTACATGAATACGCTATTCCCATTCCCTAAAACCGTTTTGAGCCGGAATTTCGACAAAAAAATGTTTTCGATTTTTTTGCGAAAATCCCTGATGGTTAGCCTTACTTTTTTTATCGGGAAAAAATTATTGTCACAGATTCGGTAAATTTCAATCGTTATCGGTTGTTTGGGATATTTTGAGTAGAGCTGCGTTTAAGTTGACGTAATATGTTGCCTCGTTTGGCTGCAACCATGGTTCGATTACAAATTGTATCCTGATTTCAAAACGCGTAACTTCCAATTACCGCTCATTCCAGTTGTAAATTACCGTTAGTTTCTACATGAATACGCTATTCCCATTCCCTAAAACCGTTTTGAGCCGGAATTTCGATAAAAAAATGTTTTCGATTTTTTTGCGAAAATCCCTGATGGTTAGCCTTACTTTTTTTTATCGGGAAAAAATTATTGTCACAGATTCGGTAAATTTCAATCGTTATCGGTTGTTTGGGATATTTTGAGTAGAGCTGCGTTTAAGTTGACGTAATATGTTGCCTCGTTTGGCTGCAACCATGGTTCGATTACAAATTGTATCCTGATTTCAAAACGCGTAACTTCCAATTACCGCTCATTCCAGTTGTAAATTACCGTTAGTTTCTACATGAATACGCTATTCCCATTCCCTAAAACCGTTTTGAGCCGGAATTTCGACAAAAAAATGTTTTCGATTTTTTTGCGAAAATCCCTGATGGTGTTAGCCTTACTTTTTTTTATCGGGAAAAAATTATTGTCACAGATTCGGTAAATTTCAATCATTATCGGTTATTTGGGATATTTTGAGTAGAGCTGCGTTTAAGTTGACGTAATATGTTGCCTCGTTTGGCTGCAACCATGGTTCGATTACAAATTGTATCCTGATTTCAAAACGCGTAACTTCCAATTACCGCTCATTCCAGTTGTAAATTACCGTTAGTTTCTACATGAATACGCTATTCCCATTCCCTAAAACCGTTTGAGCCGGAATTTCGACAAAAAAATGTTTTCGATTTTTTTGCGAAAATCCCTGATGGTTAGCCTTACTTTTTTTTATCGGGGAAAAATTATTGTCACAGATTCGGTAAATTTCAATCATTATCGGTTATTTGGGATATTTTGAGTAGAGCTGCGTTTAAGTTGACGTAATATGTTGCCTCGTTTGGCTGCAACCATGGTTCGATTACAAATTGTATCCTGATATCAAAACGCGTAACTTCCAATTACCGCTCATTCCAGTTGTAAATTACCGTTAGTTTCTACATGAATACGCTATTCCCATTCCCTAAAACCGTTTTGAGCCGGAACTTCGACAAAAAAATGTTTTCGATTTTTTTGCGAAAATCCCTGATGGTTAGCCTTACTTTTTTTTATCGGGAAAAAATTATTGTCACAGATTCGGTAAATTTCAATCGTTATCGGTTGTTTGGGATATTTTGAGTAGAGCTGCGTTTAAGTTGACGTAATATGTTACCTCGTTTGGCTGCAACCATGGTTCGAGTACAAATTGTATCCTGATTTCAAAACGCGTAACTTCCAATAACCGCTCGTTCCAGTTGTAAATTTCCGTTAGTTTCTAGTTGAATACGCTATTCCCATTCCCTAAAACCGTTTTGAGCCGGAATTTCGACAAAAAAATGTTTTCGATTTTTTTGCGAAAATCCCTGAGCCTTACTTTTTTTTATCGGGAAAAAATTATTGTCACAGATTCGGTAAATTTCAATCGTTATCGGTTGTTTGGGATATTTTGAGTAGAGCTGCGTTTAAGTTGACGTAATATGTTGCCTCGTTTGGCTGCAACCATGGTTCGATTACAAATTGTATCCTGATTTCAAAACGCGTAACTTCCAATTACCGCTCATTCCAGTTGTAAATTACCGTTAGTTTCTACATGAATACGCTATTCCCATTCCCTAAAACCGTTTTGAGCCGGAATTTCGACTAGGAACGAAAAGTTTTTTTCTAAATCGTACGGGTGTATGAAGGAACCCTCCCTTCCCCCCTAGCGGTTAGCCTGAATGTGTTTTTTTTAATTACGACATACGTACAGCGTTATTTTTTGAAAGTTCTAAATCAGAGCATTCAAAACTAAATAAAAAATTTAATAACACCACCACGACCACCATCAATTGATATTCCGACTGAAAATACGAATGTTAAAAGAAACATTTTTTTGAACAACGAAAATTTGTCTGAATATTTACTCATACGTACGTGTACTTCAGCATTTGTCTCAAGGTGCGAATGATATGGCCAGTATATCTAGCTCCTGAGCTGATATAATCGATTTAGAAAAAAAAATACCTTTTAATTGCTTGCACGAGTATCGAACTCGAATCACTCGCGGCGTCGAAGCGCATGCACACTGCACTAACCAACCACACTACAGCGTGTCTTTGCGTAATGAAACATTTTTATGGCTTATTACCTGTTAGATCTTAAACGATGTAATTAAACAAAATGGTTTTAAAAGTTTTGATGTTGTTATGCAAATAAATAAATTAAATTTTGTTCGATATTGTGTTGAACCGGAATCGAACCGGCGTTAGTTGAAAATTAAAGCCACAACTACGTCTCACGTACACACTGCACTACTCAAGCCTATATGTTAGGGGTGAGTTAAGTTAATTTATTACTGGGTTATATAACATTTATAATGTGTGCGAGTAGTTTAGATTTGGTTTTATATTTCTGTATCGATTATTAGTTTCTTAGATGCACGTTCATATTACCATTTTGACGAAACATGTGTTTTGCGCACACTGTTAGTAGTGGTACGTCGATGATTCACGCATCCGCTATATATTCCGGGTCCTCAACATGCATTTAACTTCCAATAACCGAGCATTTCATACTGTTCAGCCATCGTTTAATCACGTAATAATCTAACCACCTTATTTTAGAGAAGCCAAAATATCCGCCCTAATAAAACCTAATGATTTCATCAAAAATTACTTACTTACGTTACAAGATTACAAAATAACAATCAATATTTGTTCCCTCCACAAATAAATCATACTTGAAAGCTGAAAAAATAATTTGTGCTTTTGAAAAGATAAACTTAAAAATTTAGAAAAATATAAATTGAGATTAGAATGTGCACAATACTCGTGCTTGAGAAAAAAGCAATTTGTATTTACATATGAGCGTTCGTAGGAAATAGAAATTGATACTTGTACCCTTGGCGCATGGTTGGGAAATAAATTTTAATAACAAAAATTATTTTCAATTGATTTATAGGGGTGAATATACGATTTAAATTGATGGGCTTTCAACCCTACAAACGATAAATAGAAGCTTTATGGGAATGAAATGATTTAAATTACACGATTTCAGCGGCATGTTTACCGACTCCGGTCTACTTCCCGATTCAGACGCAACTATTTCCTTAACTCTAAATCAACCCCCGAGTACATATTAGAACGGCTCGCACGTGTACACGTAACGAAATAGTATCGAACGGAAACAATAAGCTATTTTTCTTGTAATTCCCGATGATAAGTTTCTAGGGAATTTAAATAATAATTAAGAAATAAATTTTATTTTATATGATCGGATTTTGGGATTTGACTTTTATCATTTTGCATTTTTGCAAATTCAATGTAGACTCCAAGCAAATATCAATTTAAATTGATTCTGTAATTTTATTTAGTTTCGATTACTGTGTACGGCAACTGAAAGCAATAAAGGACGACGATATATTACCATCTTATCACTATTGGGAATTTCATGGCTCTACTTAAGAGAACTGCAACTCTGAGTATGTCGGATTCCACGGGAAAATACTCGAAGGGCCACCCAAATAAATTGCCTATTCAAATTCATTGAACAATTTCAAAACTAAAGGCTGGTTGTTTTGCCGGAAAGCTTCGACATCTTTTAATTTTCACAATCCTGATTCAAACAGACAGCAGCGAATATCATTTTCAGGACTACAATCGACTCGAGCTTAATGGCAAGGAACTTACACCGATTCAGTTAACTTGCAAAATCTCCTTGGCCATTGGCCTCTTACTGGCTCAAGAAAGTTATTGCATTCAGGGAATTTTATTCACCGCAACACCGCAAAGTAACAATTCAACAGTAAAATGTAAAATATCCAAACATTGAAGCCATGGAAGGTGAAGGTTTATAGGGTTATTGGGTTGGGGGGCCTGGGTTTCGTTTTAAATTTTATTTTTTTTTTTTATGGAGAGTTTTCACTGCGAGGAATCGATTGCGATAAGTCATACTTTTTGACAAAATCGTTCAGAGGGTCGTCCAGTGGGCACCGGTTCATTTCTTATTTTTTTTCGACTCGCACGATTTTGGTAAAAATTTCGATGGGTGATAGTCGAATGGATCTTGAGCAGGCATTTACGAGTACCAGAAACGAAATGGGTCCAGATTTCGAGAAAATAATTTTAACGGGTCATCCGATATTGTCGGATTCGCATGATTTAAAAAAATAGTGAAAAGGGATACCAAATGTCAGGAGTTGATTTCGATTGCTATTCGGCTTGAACGATATTAACAAAAATTTAGGGATATGAGTTTTCCAAAGCCAGAAATTGGATGCAAGTCCATGAGAGTTCTTGGTGTGGCTTAGAAGCTTTTTTATGCTCAATTTGGTTTGAACGATTTTGATAAAAATTGGTGGAAAAGCACATTGCGCTATGCTGCACCATGTTTTGTAGCAACGTTTTCGATTGAAAGGAATCAATTTCAATTTGTCTACGGTTGGACATCGGTGGAGCGATTTAATTTGTGATTTAATATTTTCCGGCGTTTTCGAGCACCAGAAACCGACCTGTAAACATTTTGTTTTGGCTGGCACGATTTTATTGAAAATTAGTGAAGGGAGGTCTTTAATTACCGGTCTTCACTTGCCGGTTCGCGTGCAAGAAATGATTGTGATGAATGCTAATTTCAAGAAAATTCCGTTGAGAGGATAGTCCGATGGGTCCCGGGTTATTTGTTCAATTTTTTTCGGCTCGAACGATTTTTATAAAAACTGCTGAAAGAGTGTTTTCGAGTAACATAAACCGATTGAGATGGATCCTGTCCCCAACCGATGGGTCGATTTAATTTATGTTCTCGCTTTTTTTTAATTTCTTTTCGGATTAAACTATTTTAAAAATAATTTGGTGAAAAGGATTTTCTAATGGCAGAAATTGATTGGAAAAAATTCTTTGTACCAGGTCCTCCAAATTTTGAGGATGGTTCCCGAATATCAATCGATTTCGGTCGGTCCTTATTCATAGGAGTTCCTGGTGGAGCTTGGACCACGGCACGATTACAAGGAGTTCTATATCTGGAAAATTCATTAAGGAGTGCTCCGAAGAGGATGTCATGTTGCACCAGGAATCAATTGAAATTTGTTCAGATTTCGGGATAACTCGTTCAGAGGGTCGCCTATTGAGACCCAGGTCATTTTTTTAATTTATTTTCGGCTTATACGTTATTGATAAAAATTGGTCAGGGAAGATTCTCGAGCACCAGGAATCGACTGTGATGGTTAGTTTATGTTCTTTAATTTTCTCGGGCCACACAATTTTTATAAAAATTTCTTAGGATGCGTTTTCGTTCTATTATTTATTTTTTTCGGCCCGACCGATTTTATTAAAATAATTGGTGAATGGAGGAATCGGGATCGGTGGTCGAGTCTCCCTTTTAAATTTGTAGTGGCGTAATTAATTTTGATAAAACTTGCAGCGATAAAGGTTTTCCAGGGAAGCCTGGGTCCTATATTTTAAAAAAATTTTGACTCGAACGATTTTGATAAAATGTGAGGTGCGGTTTTCGAGTGCCAGGAATCGCTTAACGGGTCCTTATTCATGGGAATTCTTGGTAAGGGTTGGGTCTTCTAATTTCCGAAAAACTTATTTGGGAATCCTCCAAAGAGCAGTTGCACCATGTTGTGTGATGTTTCTCCATGTTGCACCATATTATTTCATATTGCACCATGTCGCATGCTGTTGCACAATATTGCACCATGGTGCGAGCTCTTGCGGGATGTTGCATTATGTTGTGAGATGTTGCATCAAGTTGTGATATATTGCATGTTGCACAATATTGCTTGATGTTGCATCCTATTGTTCGGGATATTGTGTCACATTCCAACATGTTTTGTCTATGCTACACAATATTGCAACACGTTGCTAGATGTGAAACCTTGCATCTTCATGAGCACCATGTTGCGTGATATTGCACCATGTCGTTATGTTGCGCCATCTGATGTTGAACCAAATTTTGAGTTAGGCCTTGAATTTTGCGTTAATTATGAGGGCTGACATTATTTGATTTTCTCGGCTAGCACAATTTTGATAAAATCAGGTGCTGAGGTAATTTCAAATGCCAGGAATCGATTGCGTTGAGTTAGAATTTGAAGAAAATTTAGTTAATGGATATTTCTGTTGGATTCGGGTTAATTTCCATCATTTTTTTCTCACCTCAATCAACTTTGATAAAAATTGCAAGAGTCAGGTTTGGGGCTGAATTTCGTTTTTAATTTTTTTTTGGCCCGTATGACATTGGTGGATATTATTGAGTGGGAGAGTCTCTTATGTAACCGTTATGTTGAGTCACGTTGCAACAACTTGCTTGATGCAGCATGACGATTTGTCGTTATTTTGTGTAATATTTTGCGATGGATGTATTAACTATTGATTATTTGTCGTTCTAACACAAGCAAACGAAATTTTTCTTCTCGTGTGCCAGGAGAACTCAATTACCATGAGCCCTAATTTTAACAAAATTAATTTAGGTTTTTTTCGATTCCAACTATCTATATAAAAATTGGGTGTGGGTTTTTTAAGTACTAAGAATCGAATTCAACGAGTGCCAAATTCGGGAGAAACTAAATGAGCCTCGAACGATTTTGATTAAAAAAAATTGAGAAGGGGAAGTTTCGAGTGTCATTAAAAGACTACAATTAATCGTGATTTCGAGAAATTTGTGATGAGCTCCAATAGTTGGGCTTCTGGTTTCACAAATCAAATTTAAATTTTGGACAAGCCTCTGGAAAATTTGAATTCTAATGAACCTAAACGAATTCCAAAAAATCAGTAAATTGGATGAAACGAAGTAATTATTTTATTAAATTTTATACTTGATGTACTTGGCCGAACGACGATCGATGCCTGAGGAATGACAAGCGTCGAAAAACTAATATTTCTTCACAAGTCCTTGATGGTGAATTGCTGGACGAACTCCTTATCAGGTTGAACGTGAACTTGCGGAAAATCTAACTGCACTATCATTGAACTGCTTTTTAGATCATCCAAAATAGGTATTGAACTAAAAATTTGTGCAATTAAGCTAATTTTTATAATCAACCATATTTTCAAAAGACGGCGCTGAAACGTTTTGGAGATTGATCACGAGACTATATTTGGACAGAAAGGGTTGTGTTAACGAGCACCTGCGATCAAGATTAACCTTCAAAACTTTTGGAACGTAAGTGGAAGTTGGCGATCTGTTTGCTGCAGTAAAAATGCAAATGTTGTCTTTTGCATGTCGTGGAAACTTGTTGAAGGGTATCACAGATAATTCAGAGAATAAAAAGATGGCGAGACAAATCAATCACACTGCTTGGAAAATTTGGAAGTAGCTTCTCCATGAGCTACCGGTCGGAAACTGCATGCCTTGTTAAAGTTACATGCGCGTGAGCAAAAACGATGATGATAGTAACAGAGTCCGGATCGAGGTGGCCGTAATTGAAGCTCGGCCTGAAGTTTGACGATCTTCCACTTGAACCAATGTTAATTTTGGCCAATGTTGAGATCGACCATTTGTTGTTGCGCCTTGTCCATTTGTCATTGCATTGAAGCAAAGGCTGGTTGACCACAGCAATTAGTTTGGGTGCTCTGGTTTAAACGTAAATCCAGATGTTGTCGCCGACTGGTGGGATTTCCTCTGTGTGCTTTTGATATCCCGCGCCAGTGTTGCTCGTAAGTCATCTGGCAAAAGCTTTAAATAGAGATTTTTGAGTAAACCTTCGTCTACTAATTTGAATTCGTCTACTAATAAAATTAAACGGTCCAATTTCTCCCATTTTTTGACCTTGTTGGAGAAGTTGCCGAATCAAAATGATTGTTTGGTGAAGTTATTTCGTTTTGTTGGTCGATCTTTCGTGTAATTATTACCTCATGTAAATAATGTTGGTGCCAGCTGCCTAGTTCCATCGATGGGCGCGATTGCCTTTGAGGAGGCTTAAATTTGACCATCATTTTAATTGTGTATGTATTGTAGTTTTGTATTGCTTGTGCTTGTATTTTGATTATAAAAAAATTGTGAAAAGCTTAACTGGGCTTAGTTTTGTTTTTGATAAGTTAAATTTGTTTCGTGAAGTGTGTACGTCCATTCGTTTTAGGTTGACTACACTTTAGCCAAGAAATTCAACAAAAATTTCGCGATGACATTTTTCGGGCTGACCACCCTGGATCACCCTTTTGATCGTCTTTATAATTTTAATTTAAATCTGAATTAAACGAAATAAAATTTTCAACTCGTACACGACTCTCAAATTTATCTTACGTCCCATTAGCGATAAAATTGATTTCGAATTTTTGGGTAATTAATTTCAAATTAAATCATTTATTTATAAAATAAAGATTAAATCCTTTTTTGTTACCAATCGAATATTTCATTTTGTGCTTTTTGTGATAAACCGCAACATGAAGACCAAAAAAAGGGTTAACTATCTTTTTTATTTTTTTACCACATTTGTAGTGACGTATCAATTATCACTTTCTACGAACTATTTTCTTTAAACACTTTAATTTAAATATGGTTTAAGTATAAACAATATGTATGCAGGGTGTTTCAGTAGTCACTCGCTTTTGTCGCCTGTTAATTAGTATGAATAAAACTTACCGGAATATTGGCACTCGCACATACTCGTAAAATTCAAATTCCACATAATTTCGATCAATTCCATTTTTGTTTTATTTTTAACAAGTTAAAATTTATTATATCGTTAATTAAATAGAATATTAATTTATTTCATTTATTCTATAATCTTTAAAAATTCTGGTTCGACCACAATGTAGCTGTTGCTCTCAAATTCATATTCCATTTCGTCGAACTTTTTTGTTTTGTGTCCGACCAGCCAAAATGTATCCATTTTACCTTTGCCCTTAAAATAAAACACACAAACGTCCATTTAATTAATAGAAAAAAAAATCTATAAATAAATTATTTATTGGAATGTAATCAATCTTATAGTTTAGCTAATTAATTAAATTATTTATCACTAAATATTTTCAATTCGAGATTACTAGAGATTTCTGCCGGCAAACATTTTATGATTACGTGGGGAGATTCAAAATGGGTAGAAATCTTAGATTCATACTTTCTCGCGGTGCTCTCCGGGTGACTCTCGAGTTTACGTGTCTTCTACGTAAATAACGTCGACTGATTGTAGACAAGTCGATAACTACTTGTAATTCACGTCAGTAGTGATTGAATGATTTACATAATTTGAACTTCTGCTTTCGGAGATTTTGGTTAATTCAATTTATTTACTGCAAAATATACAGCAAAACCTGCCTAAGTGAACCACAGGAAAATGTGAGTTGCATGGCAAATTTATGGAAGTGGTGAACAAACGAAAAATTATGGAGAAAACAAGGTGTTAGTTCTTAATACTTTAATACCGATGGAATTCGTATTTCTTTATTCTACCGAATTAAATACTTGGCTATCTGTTTCATACTAGTGATGTGACAATGCTGTCTAAATGGTATGCTTGAAGTGCTTGGAAATTGTTCTTAACAAGACTAGATTCGTTCTATTAGATTCCGCCCCTTTGGGGGGGACAACAATGAACAACTAGCAATCTCATTTCAGAAGTAGATAGTACCCCTGGTGCTATTATTGAGAAAATTCCATGAAAACTATTAAAACTGCGAGATTCAAGACACTCGATTTTAATTTTCGGTTTTTTCATCTGTTTCTGGTTACTGCAATCTTTTAATTAGCTGTGTGTGCTATCGTAGACCCGCATTGCTCAAAATAATCTCAACAAAGATTATTTCTAATTATTCCAGGATTGAGACTAGAAAGAGTGACGCTAAATAAGTTCTAAGTAATTATTGGATGGCATATAACACTAAATTCGACTGTAGGTAAAATCATTTGTGACGATAAGTACGATCATCATCATCATATGTGTATGACAGTCTCAAAATCCATAACTATACCATCAAAATACTGCCCGCCGATTACTATCCAGCGACAATCATATGCCAACCTTGCTAAATACCTCAAGGACGCTAACGTGCAAAATCATAAAATAAAATTAACCTCCAATGGACACAGAAACCAATGTCCGTTCACTAAGATGCATTCTCATGCGATTACCAAAATTGGATACATCCAAAATTAAAGACGAATTAGTTAAAGATTGTCTTACGAGTATAACAGATGTGACACCACCCAACACAAAAAGAGGTGTTATGGACGATCAGAATGTTTATCTCATGAAATTTAAAAATAAATCCACATTTTGCGAAATATTAAAGCAGTAATTCAAATAATAATGTCTTGGAATCAAATATGGGGGACCACCAGTGTGTTCACGATGCCAAAACTATGGACATGCTTCTGTGAACTGGTGGCCAACACAAAATACTAGAATGCGACAAGATTAGCCCAAAGCCGATCAACGGATCTGAGATTAATCCAAATTCTGACAACGAACCAAAGATCAAGCCGACTTGCTGTAACTGTAAAGGTGAACATAGGTCACACTCAGCAGATTGTCCAAAGAGACAACAATTTTTAGAACATCAGGGAATCCAAAATAGAGAATTTACTCAACCACCAAGCAACCATGGATATTTGGTAACTAATTATGAGCAAAGTTTCCCAACGTATTCCAGATTTCAAACCAATTAAATACAACTGAATTCTGGAATGCTGTTTGATTATATGGCATGCATTAATATCCATATAGCAATGATTAATGAAACCTGGTTGGATTATGGTGGCTAGACAGATCTTATACCATCCAAAGAAAAAAAAGGAGTTGCTGTAATAGTGGCAAAAAGTTTCCGGTCCGTTAAATCTTTATTCCATTTACTTTCCTGGCGAAAATTCTACAGTCTCGAATGTGTGAAAGGAAATATGGTGACAACAACAAATCCACTATATTGCGAGCATTTAGAGAAAATTTAGAAACTTTAACCAATTCTAATCGTAGCACCTTAATATGCGGAAACTTTAATGCGCGTCATTCTAGCTGGAACTGCATCCCAGCTAATTCAGCCGGAAAGTTCAAATTAGATTTTATAAGTAATCTAAAACTTCCTCCTTAATTGTTCCGCATTCACACACATATGTACCTCTGAAAAAAGTCTTCCCATCCACTATTGATCTAATAATATCCAATACCAGCCATTACATCAACCAGCCAATTGCCAAACTTCTTATGTCCGGTTTATTTCACGAGGTTACGATTATGCTCAAGCCAATTGGCTAGGCTATTCATCATACATAAACAAAAACCATTTGGAAAAAACGCATAGCCGGGAAAGTCACAAAATTGTGTGTGTGAAATACCTAACTGAATTTACCGAAATACTGAAGAAGGCGGGAAACTTCTGATACCTATAAATTTGAATTGCATTCAAGGCGAGCTATTACCAATCAGCATACAAAAGCCAAACCTCTCAGAAACAGATTGCGTCGCAGGTACAAGATATATTTTGAACCTCACATAAGTTCAAAATTTTATAAATAACAAATGGGATTCAACTCTAACAAAATTATTGCTCTAAAATTAGTTACTAGCAACGAAGCTAAATATTGCTAAGCAGATCCATAACACACATGCTGGAGCGAGCCAATTTCATATTCCAAGAATCCACAACCCTACATTAGACGAAACTAAGAACTGTCATTCCCAGCGTAACGACCTAACCACTAGCTGGTGGTCCCTAAACGTCAAATACTAGACAACCCCTCAAGAGTTGATAGCAATAACGAAAAATATAAAAAAAAACTTTAGTTAAAACGACTGCCCAAAAACGGTATCGTATTACTCACTCAACTGGTGTATAAAAAACAGTTATTTTCCGAAGTGCTTCAAAACTCCGAAAATTATTGCTTTACGAAAACTCGGTAAGAATCCGCTTAATCCAAGCAGTTACAGACCAATCAGTCTACTCAGAAACCTGGGTAAACTATTAGAAAAAATATTTTTTCTAAGAATTTCAGAATTTATCGACCATGTTCCCCAAATGTTCAATTTGGATATAAAAGTTTTCATTCATGCAATCACCAAGTGTCTCGGATAGCCAACATCAACAAAAAAAACAGAAATAAGCAGTTCTGTACAAAAATGCGACCACTCGATATCAAAAAAGGATTTCACACTGTGTGGCACGAAGGTCTCTGATATAAATTACAAATGTAATCAAAAGCTTCCTAGCCGACCGTACTTTTCAGGTCTTTTATAACAATTATGCATCAGACCGAAAGCTTATTCCAGCTGGACTACCTTAAGGATCAGTCCTAAGTCCAATTTTATAGTCATTATACATTTCGGATTTACCATTTCTGATTTTGCGGATGACTAAACGCGCAATTAAGCTGTTCTGGATGAAAACTAACAGATAAACACCATTCCATTGAAAAATCTATTGGGCCCCGAGTGTTTTAGTAAATAAAATTTGTAAAAAGGTTAATTTGCATATCGTATGGTTTTTCCGAGCATTGTTCTCAAATTTAGAAAAACCACTACCAAATACTAAGAACACACACTTTTGAGTTGTTCTGAATGTTCTGGATCAAAACTAACAAATAAACACCATTTGAACACCAATTGAAGAACATCTAAGGCCTGATAAAACATTGGTCATTCGAGCGAAGCAAAACGAATCAGCAACTACATTTCTCAACTTCGAAAATTAGTTATAAGTGTGTAATAATAGGTCGGGGAAAAAGTTCTTGACCTTTTTCGCGATAGATGGCTTTACATTCATCTATCTCAGTAACCATTGATCGTATCGGGCAATTCTGTGTGTTTGAAAGGTGACATTTTAACTTGTACTTTGACATACAAAACATTAAAATCGGTGAAGTTCGATAAAGGTACAAACGCGGCTCAGGCTTGCGAAAAAATTTGTGCTGTTTATGGAGAAAGTGTTTTATCAAAATCAGCAGCAAAGAAATGGTTCGAACGCTTTCGATCTGGAAATATGGATGTCAAAGATGCACCTCGCTCTGGTCGACCAACCACTGGAAAATTCGATGAAATTATGCAGAAAATTGAAGAAGACCGGCATATAAGCA